>VZTF01007531.1:367317-389896 GCA_013397755.1 Cnemophilus loriae
ATCCGCAGTAAGGGATGGGAAAAGCAGCACCACGGCAGCTTCGAGCGGGACCCGACGGGCGGAAACAAAGGACAGGGAGGTTTAGGCTGGAAATTGGAGAGGCTGCGAAGTCGCCCGGCACAGCCCGCGCTCACAGGGAGCGCAGGGGCAGCTCCTGCTGCGCGTCTGCCGGAAATACAGATCGCACAGAGGCCGTCACTGGGAGTTATTATTATGAACCAACTACTAGATAAAAATCCAGTAAAACAGTGGTGTTTTTTCCATTATGTCAGGTGAACGTTGAGGGTTTAGCACAGATGCCAGAACGGGGCCGGGCTCACTCCGCACGCTGCCGAACCCCGCCACACAACCCAGGCGTTCCCTTCTCCTGCCGCAGAGCCCGCAAACACGAGGCTGCAGGTACAGCACCGGGACACAGGTACAGGAGTTGCACTGACCGTGCTGCCCTCCCTGACCTTGCCTGTCAGAGGGCTTTCAGTACATTTACTGTGGGGATTTCACAGCCTGGTCGTACTCGGGAGCTCTGCCGATCCATCAGGCAGAGACGCTGACAGCACCAGCCTGTGCCAAGCAGCAGGCAGACACACAAGGGGAGAATGGGGCTTCTTATTCCCTACAAGCAGGCATTTGTGCCGCTTCCCTCCTAGACCTATCCATGTGGTTAAGCAGTAAGAATCTCAGGACTGCAAGAAAGGTGCAAAGATGAGTTAGGGGAATTTAACCTTTTCACCGAGATTAGTGTGTTACTTTATCGCAGTTCTAAACATTCACGCAATGACTACATTTTGCTACATTAGACTAGCAGTGTACAGGGATCAAAGCATTTCCAGAGTTCAGGTCAGAACAAACAAATATTAAAAATAAAAAATATTTTTAAAACGTTGAATTATTAATACATTCTGTCAGTCTGAAGTCAGTATGGTAAGTTTATTCTAACCTTAAAGGTGTTGATCATTTTTTAGAATAAAGAATATGACACACTTCTATCTATTTGAAAATATTTTATTATAAGATGACACATTCCAACTTTTTCCAGCTCTGGACCTTCCCTCTGCCAGTACACAAACCTAAAGAAGTGTTCCTTGGAAGTCTTCCCAATGGTCTTCATTTTACCGGTAGATTCTTCGTGGTTCATGCAGAACGACACCACCCTCCTCCATAGCTTTCTCAAATTCCTGAATCTTGTTTAAAAGATATACACAAATAAATACCAAAAAAACAACCAAAAAAAAAAAAGCCAGCAGCACTTAAATATCAGTGGGGACATGTTACATGGAGGGGCAGAGTTTAACAGCCTCATGGAAGCATAATGCCAGGAACTGCAGCTTGTCAAAGCTGCCCTTTTGAGTGTTGCAAGGAGGGACTATCAAGCCACATAAAAAAATTAATGGTGAAGAGAAGGAAAATTAGTGCCTAAAAAGGAAAAAAGGGCCAAAGGACTAAGGAGATGGGTACTTGCCGAGTCACAATGGTGTTCCCAGGGGATAATGGCTTTAAAGTTCACAAAGTTGATTCCTGCTTCCAAACAGCGCTGTGCCATTACACGGCCAAGGTTTTTGCATGCGGCCACTCCCTTGGGACTGTATAAGTGTCTCTTTACGGCCCACTCTCGGGTAGAGGCAGATACCACAACATCCCCGTTGGAGCGCTCGACAAAGGCTTCTACGTAATGCTGTGTCCGCTCGAGCCGTAATCTGAGTGCAGGAAAGACGTAACACGGGATTATAATGTCTTTTCCAGAGAACGCAGTCAAATGCTTAAATTACTCCATTTACGAAATAAAATTGAATGTACTAATGTTGTAATACTAGTATTATATATATTATATTGTATTATATTAACGACATATATGAGATATTATATGATATGATACAATACAATATGATATAGAGAGTTTTGCTTATTAAGACAGAAAATAGGACTCATATTAGCAGGAAAGGGTTGAAAGCAGAAGAATGACGAGCAGGATTCGCCCAAGTGACCCTGCAGCTGGGAATGCCAAGGCCTGGAGAATAACATTGTGAGAAACCCCATGTATTATGCCGACTGCTGCTTATCCTCTGTCTGTTTTGAGAAGTAGAATCTCTGTGTAGAGATAACACTGGTGTTTGAAGAGACTTGGAGGCACACCCATGGACATACTTGAGCTCCCTGTTTTGACAGACAGAAGATCAAAGCTCAGAGATCATAAAAAGCACAGGGGAGACCACAGTATGATGGTAAGCCTAAATGCCCTTGATAAATGAGTGCCAACAGCAGGCCCACCACCTGCACAGACTAGGCCTAACAATGCCTGCATTGCTGCTTGTGTGTCTCTGCCTGGATGTTGCTTTGGGATCCTCCAGTTAGCAAGGTAATGAAATAAATGTACTCTGCATTTCAGCCATGGTTTTGTGGTCGTTCCAGCTGCCTGCCTGTGTCAACTCACACAACTCCGGTTACTAGCTCAGAAGAGTGGAATTCCAAGGGCAACTTTTCATCAGTTACTCAGGGCCACAGTCCTACGTTGCCTCAGACCAGCACCCACTCCAAACCAAGCACTGTACACATGCACAGTGTGGAACCAGGTATATGTGAGGGGAACTGTTCCAACAGAAATGGAACTTTAGGGTCACTGTGCAGTCCCTTAAAGGCCTGTGCTGACACAGCAGGTAACAACTTGTTGAGATCTGCAAGTGGTCAGAAAGTACCTCATAAACCTCCACACATAACAATAGAATATTTATTAGGAGCAAGTATTTCTTATTGCACTGAGACAGTATCGGCTCTTCTGGTATGAACAAACTGGATGGGGTTCTCCCCACAAGAACAAAAATGAAATGACTTTGAAGTGCCAGCTTAAAATGAACTTATTTTCCAGAGGATAAATAAATTAAAACAAAACAAAACAAAACCCACAAATATAAAACAAGCCCAGACAGACTATTATGGTGCCTCAAATAAAAAAATGAAGCATATTAAGCACGGGAGTGAGAGAATCCTGAATTAAAAAGCTGTTGCTTAAGCAACATTACTGTTGCTTTAACAATAGATGGAAAAATCTAGACCACATATGCTTTCACACGGTACTAGTCCACTGTTCTCTGAACACAGAAGACGCCTGCTGATTAGGAAACACTAACATGATAACTGATTCAGCAACCCAAAATACACATTTCTAGGGTTTGTTTTGTTTTTTGTTTTTTTTTTTTTTCTTTTGGAGTCTTCATTTCTGGCAGTGACTTCCTGACTCACCTGTGCCAGAACTCACGCTTTGGCCACGTTGTCTTCCAGCCACGCTCCTTCCTAGCCAGGGCCATCTGCTCCAGGTTCCGAGGATTTCTGTTAGTGAAGTTTGGGGCAACAACCTCATTTTCACTTGTGTCCACTTCAGTCTCAGTTTTGAGACTGGCTGTAGTTGATGCAAAACAACGACCTTGGGGGAGAGAACAGATAAAAAACCACCGAAGATTAAAAAAACATATAGTGCAAACAGTAGAATGGATACAGTACAGAATGACACAGCTTATAAAAGTCAGCAGGGCAAAATCATCTTGCTTTTATTTTTTAAGCACTTAACAGATGGATGACAAGACCTCAACCGGTTTCCACAATTTAAGAGGTGAACTGCAAGTATTCTAAGGCCGTTTTTAAACTCGTATATAGAATATAAACTCACGCGTGACTAGGAGATCCCTAGGACCAAAGCTTTACAAAACACTGAAAGCGAAGTACACAAGGAACCAAAGGCAGCGCTACCAAACAACAAGGTATAAACCCTTCCAAATCCTTGGCACAGCAGCACCACCAGGACACCCGGCCGCCGGATGGCCCCGGGAGCACGGAGGCCGCGGAGCCGCGGCCGGGAAAGGCCGGCACGGCGAGCCCTGGGCTTACCCGCTGCACGGAGCCCGCCGNTGCGCGAGGGGCGGCGCTTCCCGCGGAAATTGCGCCCGCCGCCCGCGGGGTGCGGCGGAAGCGCCGAGCGCGGGGCCGCTCCCGCCCCACCGCCTCAGCCGCCCCCAGCGCCACCGCCCCGGGGCAGGGCGGCCGCGTGTCACTCGCGTCTCACCGAATAGAGCAGAAAACAGAGTCCCGGCTCGGGAGATCATCTTTTAACTTTTCCCCGTGGAAAAACGGCTTTAGGAAGTGCCGGCCTCCAGAGACTGGGTCGGTGTATCCTGGAACGGGTGTAAGGAAGAGGGACCAAGGCGCGGAAGGGAGAGGGGAGTGCGTGAGAGGAACAGTAGGTGTTTCGGGAACTACCATCACTCTGTTTTAGGCTTCTTTCCAACGGCTCCTGCAGCACGCAGGCACAGCAGAGCTTCTCTGCCTTCTCAAAGCATCCTCCTGCAAGCAGGAATGCGCAGGAACCGTACTCTGGGGCCGTATTTAACTGCTGTAGTCCTGAAAAAGCATTCAGTGAGCCATCTAACAGCAAAATTGTGTTGAAGGGAGGCTGAAGGCCACTTGAGACCCTGGCACCACCTGACAGATGAAGTCTGGACCCTGCGGCAGGAGGCAGGCATAACTCCGGCTGTGGAGGTCACTCCTTGCCCCACAAGGTACCTGTTTGTCAAAATACAGGAAGCCTGTTCACACCATGGCCTGCGAATCTGCACCCAGTGCATGCCCATACTGACCCTTGCCGGTTCCCCTTCTCCCCCCACCCCCACTCCCTGAGACTTTTCCCTCAGACTGTGGCAAGTTTTTCACTATCCTACAAGCATCGCCACTTAACATAGACACTGAAAAGTGGTAGGATAATGGGAACAGTTACAGCTCAGAGACCTTCAAACAATGCAATGCTGCCATTATCAAGTGCAAACGCAGTCATGACTTAAGGTTAATTCTCATTAAAAGTGTTTTGCCTAAAGTATCAGCTTGAATCTCAGTTTCTGCAGGAAGCAGGTCTTTGGCTTCTTCATCTTTTGCCATCTCAGACCCTGAGATCGGCCTCGGGATTTGCAGCCTTCCCCCAGGACGCAGGGTACAGTCCTGAAAAATGGGTAACGTGTTTGAGAACCGCAGTTACAGACACGCATGCCCAGGTCCCCATTTGGGAAGCGGGTTATTTATTTCCCAGTGCTGGGCAGCGGGGCCCGCTCTCGCACCCGTTTCCTGTCCCGCCACCGGCGGAACCCCACGCGCCTGCGCGTCGAGGCCCGCGACACCTTCTAGAAGCTCGTGGAAGCGCCCCCGGCCCCGCCCCGTCTCGCGGCGGCTTTGTTCATCCATGCCCGCCAATCGCGGCTCGAGGCCGGGCGGTGCCGCGTCCCGGGATTGGGCAGGCTCGGGGAGAGGCCCCGCCCCCCGCGGGGCGTGCCCCGCCCACCGCCCCGCCGCGCAGGGGGGCGCGTTCCCAGCGTGCCTCGCGCCGGCACGGCCATCCCTCCGCTCCGCGCCCTCCCGGCCCTTCCCTGTGCGAGCGGCGCCGCGCCCGGGCGGGAAGATGTCGGCGATGGAGGGGCCCCTGGCCGTGTTCGGCGAGCGGACCAGCGGTGACACGGTCCGCACGCAGAACGGTAACGGCGGCGCGCCCCGGCGAGGGCCGAGGGGGTGGGGGGGGGGGGGGGAGGGAGGGGCAGGAAGGAGCGAACATGGCGCGGCCATGGTCACCCCTGCCATGTGCTCACCCGCACTGCTCTGCCCGGGAGCAGCCGCTCCTCTCGGCAAATTCCTTCCGTCCCGGGCCGCTGCTGCCTGCAGGGACGGAGGGAGGCAGGAGCACACGCCATCCCGCGCCGCTTCCAGGGGTGTGAGTGGCGACGCGATCCCGCGTCCCCCGTCCTCCTTCCCTGGGTAGCAGCAGGCACCGGGGCAGGGCGGCTGCTGCCCGGAGGTCGCTTTATCCCCTCCCGACCGCGTAGGGCGTAAGGCGGCAAGACCTGCGGGGAATTGTGCAGGGGAAGGGGTCGCTGGAGAAAGTCTCCGCTGCCCGGCACAGGGAAATAACCTGCTTCGGAAAGCGGGGACCGCCCTCGAGATGCTTGTCTGTAACTGGGGTTCTCAAACACGCTATTCGTTGCTCAGGATTGTACTCCAAGTCCTTGGGGAAGGCTGCAAATTCTGAGACCGATCTCGGATTCTGAGTAGACAAAGGAAGAAGCCGAAGATTTGCTTCCTGATGAAACTGAGATTCATTCATGTAGCTCCGATGATACTTTAGGCAGACTACTTATAATTTATGAGCCTTACCTTAATTCAAGAGTGAGATTCCACGTGATAGTGGTGCCTTTGGTACAACGTTATTTTTTCCAGAAAGCTGCCATTAAGCCTCCTAAGCAAAAGGAATTGTGTTGTTTGAAGGTATCTGAGTTATAACTATTCCCATTTAACTACCACTTTTTCAATTTCTAGATTAAGTGGCTATGCTTGTGGGATAGAGAAAAACTTGCCATGGTCTGAAGGAAAAGGTTGATTGTATCTTTTTCCTATATGAAGATGGCAGAACAGCCTTTAAACGAGCCAGTGTTTTAGAAGCTATGTGTTGTGTTAGTAGTGACTCAAAGGTCACTTTTCGGTGACTTAGTTGCAGAAGTAAATGTTTTGTTTCAGTGATGGACCTGATAGAGACCAAAAAACGTTTTACTAATTGATGTTTGGTGATACCGTTGTTTTCTGTCTGCCCAGAACTGAGGACTAAATGAGAGTGAAGTCTCATGGCTCGGCTTGCTGCAGTCAAAAGCAGCAGTGCTACCAACCCTTCCTAAGCTAACACCACTGCTCCTCTGACCTCAGTCCTGTCCTCAATCTTACCCAGACAGCAAAGAAAGCATTCTTTTTCTGGTCAGTGAGTTTTGCTGTGTTAGTTAGCTAAACCAGCTAGGAGGGAAGAGTGATGTTTTGTGCAGATTATATTTTTTAAGTAGCAGCAAGCCTAGCAAAGTAAGGTAAAGCTTCAGGCTGGATAGGCTGAACTGTAATCCTAGATTAGATCACTTGTTGTCAAAGTCCTGATTTGTTGGTTCTTGGCAGTTTCTTATAAACCTGAGAATCGTCCTAAAGTTAGGAAGAGAAAACATTTTTTTTCTTATTTCTTTCATTTATTCAGTTACTGCTGCATCTGCTATTGCCAATATTGTGAAGAGTTCTCTTGGGCCAGTTGGTCTGGATAAGATGTTGGTGGATGATATTGGGGTAAGTAATGTTACTTCAAGAAGTGTCAGGAGGACTTGCATTCCTGTGTAAAAGTGCTTCCACTTGGTGTGCTTCATAGGCCTAATGTGCACGTGCCTGTTTTTTCCGTGGTTCTGAGAGGGGTAGGAGAACTGTGGTAAAATTGAGTATTGGATAATATGCGGTACATCGTTTTAGTTTCATCTATTGTGGTGGTGATATATGTGGTACAGTTATTTCATTTTTGTAGGCAAGTTCTTGTACCCACTTAAAATACTGGTCAGATTGCAAGAAGTGAGTTTCACCATTTAAGTCAGTTTTAACAGGTGCTGACTTGTATATCCTGGTCTCCACATTAGGAGAAATAACAAAAAAATATTCAAGTAATATCATAACAAATTTTTAAGCAATATTTTATATTTTAAAATATTTCAAGCAATTAAAGAAAGTTTGTCATTTTCCAGGCTGCTGTAATAAAATAGTGTGTTAGAGGGAGGCCATTGCATGACTACCTACCCAGTATTTGCAAAATGTGTGATGAGTTTCTATAACATAAAGGCTTATCTGATCAAAAGAACCTGCAGGTTCTGCACTGGTAGCATTTCTGTTGTTAGAATGGGACTCCTGGTTAAAAAGAAGCAGGAAAGTTTTGGTATAAATAGTTATTCTATGGACAGTTGCAAAGAATAACTAATTTCTGTTTGTGTGAATGTTACGAAACATAACAGCGAAAGTGTAATAGAAATGTACATAATATTCACATTGGATTTCTGAAAATTAGGACGTGACCATTACTAATGATGGTGCAACCATTCTGAAACTGCTAGAAGTGGAACATCCTGCTGCAAAAGTCCTTTGTGAGCTGGCAGACCTCCAAGACAAAGAAGTTGGTGATGGGACCACCTCAGTGGTATGTAGCAAGTTTTACAGGCAGATACATCAGAAGTCTGTGTTTATATTTTTCTAGAGATGCTAGTTTTCATATGCAAAGCAGTGCTCGGGAAGGGAATTCGCTTACTTCTGTTTCGTTATTGATTTTTTCCTGTCTCGAAGGTTGATGATAGAGGCTGAATTTAGGTTTTTAATTTTTAATGACTGTGAGAAGTAAAAGTGAAGTACTGACAAGGAAGGATACTGAGTGTTGAAAACTTGCCTGAGACTTTAGATACCTCGGTGGGGGTTGGAATCAGGTAGCTCTCCCCTCATGTCAGGAACTATTTTTAGTTCTGTGTTGCACAGGGTAGTTATTTTGCTTATGTGAATGCATGTATTTAGTGTTTGTATTTCAAACAGGTAATTATTGCTGCAGAACTTCTCAAAAATGCAGATGAGCTGGTGAAACAGAAAATTCATCCTACCTCCATTATTGGTGGATACCGACTTGCTTGCAAGTAAGAAACCAATACAGTTTAACTTCTGTATGTTGTGACTGCATTAACACAGACTTTTTGGCGCCAAGTGGAATATGGTGATTTGTTGCAGGAGTGGTGGGGTTTTTGTTAGTTTGGGTTGGGTTTTCTTGTGTTTTGGGTTTTTTTAAAATTGTATTTCTGTAATCATGTAACGGAATGACAGTCATGTTACTGTCCTTGGAGATCAATTGATTTTATCCTTTTGTTCTTTGAGGTAACATTTAGAAGATCTGAAAACATGTAAGTTCGTGTCTTTTTGTGGAGGTGGTTCTTTACCAGTACATTTGTCTTTATTTTACAGGGAAGCTGTTCGCTACATCAATGAAAATCTTGTTATTAACACAGACGAGTTGGGCAGGGAGTGCCTAATTAATGCTGCTAAAACATCAATGTCCTCGAAAATTATAGGAGTGTATCCTTTAACTTGATCAAGTGAGTGAAGTGCTTAGAGAGGTTGAGTAGCTAGGCTAGAGTATCCTTTCCAGCAGTTTTTATGAACATGACAGTATTGAAGCTGTTGAGTTTATAACAGGGGTTTTACAGATATTGTGACTTGGCATGGGAAAGCATGTTAAACTCTTCCCAATTTATTTAAATCTGGTTTGGCACATCATGATAGCTGTAAAAGGGTATTGTTTCCTAGCAATTGCTTTGCTTGTTAGGAAGACTAGATAAAGAGTTGTGTGAATGGAAGAATTACAAAAGTACCTGGGGGGTGAATCTAGAGGAAAGAAAGTTGAATTCTATTCCATGGGCACAGAAAAACCTGCATTTTTAGCTTTTGTGCAGACTGAATACAGGATATATATTTTTCTTTAGCAACAAAAGGTATGTAAAATGCAGGTTTCATACTAGCCTGTCATAATTTTCTTACCAGTGTTTCAGCTTTTAGAATGACTCATTCCTTTAAGACAATGGTAAAGAGAGCTAGCACTCTGGTGCCTTTCTGAAGTTCTTTTTTTTAAACTTAGTTATTTCTGTTTATGATTTGTTTTGGGTCTTTTTTTTTCTTAAGTACAATACTAGTTTGATTCTTCAGTTTTAACCTTAACAGCCTTTCAGTGATGGTGATTTCTTCGCTAACATGGTGGTGGATGCTGCACTGGCAGTTAAATACACAGACCAGAAGGGTCAGGCTCGGTACCCCATCAACTCGGTTAATGTTCTGAAGGCCCATGGCCGCAGCCAAAAAGAGAGCATTCTTGTGAACGGTTACGCTCTGAACTGCGTTGTGGGCTCACAGGGTAAGAACAGGCTGTGTTTCAGAAATCTTCTGTGTCAGTCCTCTTTCATCTTTCTGTGTGGCTCCTCTTACTGGCTGCATTCGTTGCAAATCACATGGGTTTTCAGTTCCAGAGCAATTAAACAAGAACACAAAATACTGCACTTCACCAGTGTTTCTTAGACTATTGTCTGCCAGCTAGCAGTGATCCACAAAGTGTTGGTAAGTTGCTGTAGCTTCCCTAGCTCAGTGTCACCGAAGTAGCATTGTGGTCTGGTGGAACTTAAGCACTTCCCTTGTGGGGAGCCAGTGCCAGGTTTGTGGGGAACTGTTCCATTTAGCAGAGCTGTGCTGTGATTAGGTGACTTAGAGGATGTGAGACTGATAGGTCAGATTGTCATGGTCATTCATGTTTTGGGGACAGAATATGTAAAAAGGTAACACAGGAAAGTCTTGATCAGCATTTTTCTGCAGTAGGGCAGAACTGGAGGTGGAAAAGTAAAGAGTAGAAATCTGAAATGAGAGAGTAACGTTAACTTGAATCTCTAATGCTAACTTGATGTTCTGTTAAGTCGGTTTGACAAAATCCTTCTTCCTGCTTATTTTTCCTCATCAGGTATGACCAAGAGAATAGTTAATGCAAAGATTGCATGCCTTGACTTCAGCCTGCAGAAAGCAAAAATGAAGCTTGGTGTTCAGGTTGTTATCTCAGACCCCGAGAAGCTGGACCAGATAAGGCAGAGGTGTGTGGAAGTGTGAATAACGGAGGCAGTGGGGTTTCACAGGCTTGATTTGGTCTCTTCAGTTGAGGTGACTTGATTTAATTTTGGCTGAGTGCAAGAGGTAAAAAATGTTTTGAATGTTAACATTTCCCAACAATATCAAATACTAATGGAAGAAACCTTCACTTCTGGAGGCAGAACTAGTATTAAGTCAGTTTTCAAGAAATGCAAGTATGTTTGTGCAGTGGTCTATTCTTGCAGAGCTCTGCATTAAGGTTTCAGGAAATGGGCTGACAGGATGTGATGGTATATTTTTTAATACCTTTTTATAACTTTGACATTTATCTTTGCAGAGAGTCAGATATTACCAAAGAAAGAATCCAGAAGATTCTGGCCACTGGTGCCAATGTTATTCTCACCACTGGAGGTATTGATGATATGTGTCTGAAATACTTCGTTGATGCTGGAGCTATGGCAGTACGAAGAGTTGTAAAAAAGGACCTTAAGCGGATTGCTAAGGCATCAGGAGGTACATCTATATGAGAATAAGTGGTTTATAAATTTATTCTTCAAAGTAGAAGCTGTTGTTAGGGTATTTGTTACTGATTTTTAAAATACGGCATCTTAACATTCAAGATCAGGATGAGTAAAGCTGAGCCACTTCTTTTTAGCTTTACTGTTGCTTTTAAGTGACCTTTGTCAAAGTAGATGACTATTTTAAGACTTGATTGTTGAAGATTTACAGTGGGGGGAGAAGAAGGTGCCTTGCATTGTGAAGACTGACCTCTTGTGGAAATGGGAGCCATAATCTGTGTTTATATAGAAGTCTTTATTATGCATGCATTCATAAGCCGCTGTTTAGACAGTTAAGTACATTGTTTAGATAGTTCAAGATGAACTAAGAACTCCGAAATCACTAAATACATACTTTAAAAAAATCCGGTCCTGTAGATATTTTTATCTGTCAGTTCTTAAATTTGGAAGAAAACATTTTCACTGTGGTAATGCATGGGAACTTGTACTGGCTGTGGAAAAGGAAGTGCTGTAAAAGTTGAACAAAAGGAGCAGTCAGTTCATCAGTTATGAACTGAAATACTGCATTGCTGCCTGAGAACTAGAAGTGTTGTTTAAGAAAAATATTTAACACAGCTTTTATTTCTGTTTTTCTTTCTGTACAACTCTTCTGGGAAGTGAGCAAAGGATGATGTGCAGGAATTGAATGTTAACTTCACTTTTTTGTTTGTTTGTTAAAGCAACCATATGTTCAACCCTTGCAAACCTTGAAGGTGAGGAGAGTTTTGAGGCATTAATGCTGGGACAGGCAGAAGAGGTGATTCAAGAGAGAATCTGCGATGATGAGCTGATTTTAATCAAGAAGTAAGGATCCTTTTAAAAATACTCAGTTTTGTATATGTTCTCTGCTCAGTTTGAGATAAAATCCCATTTATTTACTTCATGTTACTCAAGTGGTCAGAGTAGTCACACACATGGGAAAGGGTACACAAATCCAGTGCAAATTAGAGGTGAAAGTATCAGTAGTTAATCTCTTGGTGGAGCTGGACACATTTTGTCAACTGCAGTATATGAGACAATCAGATTGCTAGACAGTTTTTACTTAAATTTTTGTTTATAAACAAAAGCTTCTAAATTGGTTTGCCTTTAGAGATGGTAAAGGGAAGTAGGTACCATCTGAGTAATTTCATCTGAATAAAGAGGTGCGAGCTAAATCTTCCCATTTGCAGTGAAAAACGGTGTTCACTTGTGCTGATGTCACTGCTGTCTGGTACCTGAAGACTTGCGTATCAGTTCATTTAACGAGAACATACTTTGGATAATAACTTTTCCACTGCTTCAATACCCCTTTTGGGTGTTGATGTTCCTGTGGTGTCATTTGTGTGTGAATGAAACGCTCTGCCCATGGCACTTGTGTGTCAGCTACATGGTGACAGCCTGTTCTATAATGTTGGCAGTCATTAGCTTACTTGAGGGCTGTGCAAAAGGGAGCTTCCATAATATCTAGGTACACTTTCCCCTCCTTGATGGGAAAACATCTTGTCATCACACTTTTGACAGGTAGCTTTCTTTAAAAGACTAAAACTCAAACTAGGTCCTTGCATGTTAGAAATTAAAATGTTGACTTACTAAGTTACAATGTATGTATCCTGCAAGGGGGCATAACAATGATAGGATTTTCTTTTAAATGTTGAAAGAATGAGGCTCAATTGAACTCCACTTCAGAGGAAAAAAATTAGCAAGAATAATTTTAATTTAGATTCCATTCAACACAGCTGACTTCTGATTCCTTTTTTCGTTAGTACAAAGGCTCGTACTTCAGCATCAATTATCTTACGAGGAGCCAATGACTTCATGTGTGATGAAATGGAACGATCTATACACGATGCTCTCTGTGTTGTCAAAAGGGTTTTGGAATCCAAGTCTGTTGTCCCAGGTGGTGGTGCTGTAGAGGCAGCACTTTCAATATATCTTGAAAATTATGCAACCAGCATGGTAAGTCTTGCACAAAGAAGCAAGGGTGTGTATGCGTTAGACTTGCACAATGAACCTCCAAGCATTTATTTTCATCTACTAGAAGTCAATACTGTGGTTCATGGAAACCTAATCATCTGACAGAATCTAAGATGGTTCTTGAAAATGGAGGATATGAGTTAATTCTTTCTCTGATAATGAGACTCTATGGTTCTTTGACCCAAACACAGGTTCTGCATGTGAAAACCCCTATCTGTTAGTGCTGTTCTTGATCATGGCTGTATTTTTTTCCTCTCTTGTTGTAGCTACTGGTTTAAAAACTTTTTTCCTCTTCCTAGGGATCACGTGAACAACTTGCAATAGCAGAATTTGCAAGATCCCTCCTAGTAATTCCAAATACATTGGCAGTAAATGCCGCTCAGGATGCCACAGATCTTGTTGCAAAGTTGAGAGCATTCCACAATGAGGCACAAGTTAACCCAGATCGCAAAAATCTGAAATGGCAAGTATCTGTCTGTTAGAAGGCTAGTAAAAGTGATGTGGGTTGGTGACCTAGATGGAAAATTGTTCTCCCAATTTACTGAACCATGATTTGCATAGTAAAAAAAGAATGTATGTTATCAGTGAACTCCTCTGCCCCTGCCCTTCAGTCATATGTATGTATTGCTGTAACAAAGTAGTAGTTACACAGCATACTCCCAGCTGTATTTCTGCTGTTTCTCCCTCTCCATCTGACAGCATTCCTTCTTTGCAGGATTGGTCTTGACTTGATCAATGGAAAACCTCGTGATAACAAGCAAGCTGGTGTCTTTGAACCAACCATGGTCAAAACTAAGAGCCTCAAGTTTGCTACAGAAGCTGCAATTACTATTCTTCGAATTGATGACCTTATTAAACTGCACCCTGAAACTAAAGAAGAGAGAGGAGGGTGCTATGAGGATGCAGTTCAGTCTGGAGCACTTGAAGAATAACTTAGGCTTTATTTATGTTTGTTTCACTTACACTTCCCACTCTTATAACTAAAATGTTAATAAAACAAGTGGTTGAATGTTGCTGCTATTTTCTTGTGAACAAACCAATTTTTGAAAGCAAGCTTCGTCCTTGCAGTGAGAGTTTAAGCTCTAGTGTGTATTAACAACTAGCGTGCCTGCAGTAACCACTACCCTCTTTGTCAAGTCAGTGATTGAATGTCAAAAAGTAATGGTGTAAGCTTATTTAATTTTAGGCAAAACAAACAAAACATGAGCTTCGTTTTTAGAACTTTATTAGTAAAAGGTTTCAAAGCTAGTTAACACTAGCTGTTCGTCCATTCCCTCACTTTTATCTCTCAACACACATGGCTATTCCCATTCCTCCTCCTATACAGAGAGCAGCAACACCCCGTTTTCCACCAGTTCGTTCCAGTGCATATAGAAGAGTTACAAGGATGCGACAACCAGAGGCGCCCAGAGGGTGGCCAAGAGCAATAGCTCCACCTTGTATATTGATCTAAAACAAAAAAAAATAGCCAATGTAGACAGTCAAGAACCTTTAACTGGCTTAGCTGACTTCCAACATAAATTACTTCACTGGGATCTAGCCCTTGATTATTTGTGAGCTTGAAACCCCAAACACCATTTCATACAAGAAAGCGCATCTGAGTGCAACAGCTGGTAATAATCAGTATTTCTCCTGCAAGGGCCCTACCTTCACTCTGAAGATAACTGAGGTGAATTTAGGGAGGAGAGAATAATACCCATGCTTTTTGCCATCACTGAAAAAATACTGTGGTAAATATACTTGCAGCAGCAATTGTGAATTCTGAATTACATACACTTGAGCAGTTGCCTAGATTTGCATAGAAATCCACTGCACCAACGTTGGAACTTGTTCACCTGGGAAACTGTGTCTGCTGGCAAAGCCCGTGGGCAGAGCAATGCTAGAAAATGCCTGCTGGAGCTCCCACCCTATTTGCTTACACCAAAGTGATTGCAAGAGAGCTGCGCTCACCCTTGTAATCCAGATGCACAGAACAGGACAAGTTTGAATTACAGGAGGCAAGCTAATGCCAGCCTACAAATAAATTCATTACCTTTTCTGGATTTACTTTCAGTTCTTTTCCTATTGCAACAGATAGTGATGCAAAGGCTTCGTTAATTTCAAACAGGTCAACTTGTTCCAGAGTCCAGCCGGCTTTGTCAATCTGAGAAGACAATACAAACTGGACCTTAGTATCTTTTAGGTCTTCCTTAGCACCAGAGGAAGCTTTTCCTGAGATGTAAATTGGGTGATTTAAAGTTACCACTTCAAAAAAGTTGAAGGAAAACAATTTTTTTATAGCCAGTGTTGACGACAGAGTTCTTGAAGACTCCAGACAAAACTTCAGCGTCAGACAAGTCAGTACAATGTGCTGTAATAATGCTGGTTGTTCATAAAAGTCTTGACTAATACAGCAGTGGTGGTGCAATTGTGAGAATCAAACTGTGGTACCCTTACTAGAACAAGCACTGGATTCAAAAGCAGGTTATAACAGATTAAAAGCAATGTTTTTAGGACATAGTCTGACTCCATTAGGGACTCTGCTTAATAGAGATAGGAAATAGTGAGGTGTCAACCATTAGTGATTAGTGCCATACCTAATTTGTCCAGTCTCTCCTGCCTTTACATTGAAAGCTGCCACTTCAAGCTTTTCACAGGTGACTATTTTGGAAGATGGTTTGGCTCCTTGTTTTCACTTGAGAAACTTGTGATGCAATTGCCTGCTCTGGTACAGGCTTAGGCATGTTTCACGTATGTACATTTTTACTTGAACTCACTTTGTTTCTAACAGCAATACTTTATCAGCAGAAGCATCAGCAATGATGTTTCACAACCTAGGCTAGCCAGAGTGGTACGCTCTGAGGCTATAGTCAAGGAGGAGAGCCTTTTTCTACTAGATAAAATAAAGAGAGTACGCAGTATCCCATTATTCTGGGAAAAGCTTAAGATACACTATGTTATTGTAACACTTAACGTATAACATAGTCATTCTCTCACTATAAAGTGCTACTCAAATTCTGAAGTGATAATATGTGGAGGGTCTGAACATTTGACAACACACATTGCAAAGTTTAATCAGAGAATCACAGAATCTTCTGAGTTGGAAGGGACCCATGAGGATCATCGAGTCCAACTCTTAAGTAAATGGCCCATACAGGGATCAAAGCCACAAGCTTTCTGTTATTAGGACCATGCTCTGTGAAGGAGTAGTGTGCCCTTTTTCACAGTATCTATAGTTTTAGGTACAGCTTGTCTGTCCCACAGTTTAAACTAAAACTCTGTATTGTTTATGCAGTTTCTGCATTCTTCATTTAAAAGAACAGTTTGAGATTTGGTGAGAAAAAGCTTTAGCATTATAGTTCTGGTTTTTTTGTCAAAAGCCACAGAGCTTGGGTGATTTCAAGTCAGACCTCCACACTGCCAGGACATTTCAGTTCAGGTGAACAAGATAAGGCCTTTACACAGTATGAAAAAAAATAAGGAACATTAAAGCAAATCTGTGCTTAGCTGTACAAGAGCTCTTTTCATGCTCAATTTCATAGCTAAGCTTTAACAAATAATCAGCTGGGGCTGCCATGGGCTATGTCTGTATTAGCAAGCAGTGTGATACCAGCAAGGCTGCTCACTGGGGCACTGAGAACCTTGTCCTGTAGACTGAACACTGAGTACATCAGTGGGTGCAGTAATGGTCTGAGCACATTAGATGTGGTTTTGGAATGAACTTTCCTGTTCAGTTACACCTGAAAGGAATCCAATTTGTAAGCACCAAGCTTTTTGCAGGCCAAACTGAAACACAAAGGGCACCATCCCATTTTCTAGTGCAGATGGCACTCACTGGCCCTTCCCTCAGTGTTGTACTATTGCAAATACAATCAGGCAATGATCTGAAAATTAACCTGGCCAGACACAGCATCAGAGCCATATCACTGAATTAGGTTAGTTACACACATCCCTGAAATTTGATCTTCAGTCTCCTAGGTTATCTAAGTGCCCTTCCACAAACCTGACTAGTTTGTGCTCTGAAGTACATTGATACACCTATATATTTGGGTTTTCTTTTTCCAATGAGTAAGCACTAGCCTAGTAGCACTACGATTCCCAGTCTTATAAACTACACTATTTTGAGTCTTTTTTTCACATAGTTTCCTTTTTTCCTACTAAGTTTTCTTTAGAACAGGGCAAAACCAAGACATGGCTAGAAAACAAAAAGCAATTACAAGCAAGAGTTTTAACATAATAGATACATAGATAAATGATTACTTACAGCTTTCCTTATAGCTGAAATGGGCCCTACTCCCATAATAGATGGATCTATACCTGTCTGAGCCCAAGATACAATCCGAGCCAAAGGCATAAGACCTCTCCTAGCAGCTTCCGATTTCTTCATTAGAAGAACAGCTGCAGCTCCATCATTTAAACCTGTGGAATAACAAACAACTTGTAGGTATTTGTTGGGCTTTATGGCATTTACTGTACCACTTTCTCCTGCTTGCATAAGATCGCGATCTAGACAAAACAAAAATCACAAATCGTTTATTGGTTTAGGTCAGTACTATTCGTATCAGCCAAGTCTGTTCTCTGCCACAAACACTTGAAACTATATTGCTGTAAATGTGACACATTTGTGATTCTATATGGAAAGCAGCAGGTGGAAGAATCAAAGTACAATCTGAAAAAGAAGTACATCAGATTTCTTCGGCAGGCTTTGGAAGGGGCAGCATAAGGACACAGGCAGATGTTTAAAAGCTTCTTGTGGAAGTCCCACATGAGTAACATTTTCAAATATGAATCATTAAGCTTTCCATTGTCCAGACCTGCAGTATCAGAAACCCTTAGACAGTTATAAAAGGAAATATTCTTTCCAGCCTATCAAATATTGCTGTTACTGTCCAAACTCTTGTATTGTTTCATAGAAAACAAGGAAACAAAAGACGACTCTGTAAAGAAATCCTCCACCACATCTAAACTGGAGTTGTACCTGCGTTGTCAAACACATTGCCACTTTCTGCAAAGCAGGAAACACACAGCAGCCACACCCCTCACAGAGACCCTGCCTTGAGCCACAAGCAGCTACTGTTCTTTTGCATTTCATTTAAGCCAGATGGACCAACCTGAAGCATTAGCTGCTGTTACTGTCCCAGTTCCATCTGTCAGGAAACAGGGCTTTAGCTTTGCCATAGTTTCCAAGTTGCTCCCATGTCGAGGGTGTTCATCTGTCTTAACTTCTATAGGACCTGCAAAACAGAGCATTATGCTCACAGGAAGGTCCAATCACACAAACACATCTCGAACAGAAAGACAGCAAAAACAACAGGCTGAGTGGGAATATACACTATATTCCTCTCAACCAACAAGGCATTCTTACCCCAGAGACAGCTTCCAGCTCAAGGCAGTTTAACAAACTGCTGTAACCCTCCAGCTCCTTCTAGCAGGGCAGACAGCTCAGGTTTTCTAAGACAAACACTAACAGCTAATATACTGTCTAGTTGTGCAAAAGTCGGTATCATTGTTGCTGTTCCAAACCCAATAGCTTCTCTTTCAGCAGGAGGCTGTATTTCAAATGATACTTCTAGTAATCTTGTTACAAAGAGTAGTCAAGTATCATTAAATATTATCATATAAACTGGTATCATGAAATAGTTTGTAGCCA
This sequence comes from Cnemophilus loriae, assembly GCA_013397755.1. Taxonomy (NCBI): domain Eukaryota; kingdom Metazoa; phylum Chordata; class Aves; order Passeriformes; family Corvidae; genus Cnemophilus; species Cnemophilus loriae. Next base: position 385,927 of record VZTF01007531.1, read on the forward strand.
GCCTAATGCCAGCCTACTTTTTCTGCAGGGTCTCTTCAATGGAATTGTTGAAGAACTGATTCTTGATTTCTTTTTGGAAAATTCAGTTTTCACATCTACCTCACAAGGAGCTGGGGAATTCCCCTGCTCTAGAAACAGACCTTTGGCTCAAGCACTGTAATAGGTCTGTTTATATCTCTCACAGATCTAAAGAGAAACATACCCAATATATGTAACCTGACCTATGTAATTAACTAGTAACCCCAATTATTGTCACTGTGTATTTTACTAGGTGGGCAAGGTTTGCCAGATCAACATGACTGTTTTAAGTTTGGTGCAGCAGGAGTCTTAACAAAATGAAAAATACTGATTTTCGTACCATATCCAAGCCTATGTTAAGTCAGTGCTTTGTCTAGGTTGTTATTCTATCTCCAATAAAACGCAGTGGTAGTATTTGCAGAAAGCTACAGTGAGATATTCCACATTTGCATTGCGTCTCTCCTGTTTAAAATATAACCACCAAAAGCTGAAAAAGAGTGCAACAGGCTACATGCTTACAAAAAGGCTGTGTAAGTGTGAAACCATCCACCAATTACAGGAGACATAGCAGAAAACAGATTTTTTCCTTAAAATCAGCTCTCATTATCCATTCATACCTACCTTTTTTAGAAGGTACAAGAACAGGAACAATTTCTTTTGTAAAATAGCCAGCTTTCTGTGCTGCCTCTGCCCTGCTTTGTGACTGTACAGCAAGCTGGTCTTGTTCCCCTCTGCTGACTTGCCACTGATTGGCCACATTTTCAGCTGAAACAGGAACAAAATGCAAACTGCCATCAGGAAATGTCAAAATTTTAAGTCGCAAAATTGTAAGTACAAATTAAGTCATTAACGTTTGCTGTAGCAAACAGCTGAGTTTGTTGAACTGTTTTTATTCCGATTTCCTCATTTTGTTTACTCATGATTTTCTACTATATTTTCACTTCAGGGTGAAAATTTATGCATGCAATCTCCTCCCAGGTGATATATCAAACTAAATACAAATGCAAACAACCTTTTGTAGTTTATTGCTTCTTTGAATTACTATGCTCAGATCTCTCTACAGCCACTTCAGGAAAGGGAACAGTTCTGAAGTCACTCTATTCCATAAGCAGGGTCTGGAAAAGCAGTTGGCTGACCATCCCATCCAGGGTGTCATAACCTGAAGTTGCAGAACCACGCATATCCACAGGACACTTTACATAACTCCCCCCCACTGTAAATCTGTGCTGCTGAATGCTCCAGTTACATACAGGGATTACTTTGGTTTGGTTTTTTTTTTCTGAAATTAAATATCTCAGATGTAGAAGAGATGCAGAGAGATTAGCTCAGACAGAAGAAAAACCCAAAACAGTAGCTTTACAAACAAAATGGAAAATGCCTTTAATGCCTTTCAATAGTATTTCTTTCTTTCTTTCTTTTTCATGACTACAACATAAGGAGAGCTTGAAATACGTTATTTGTAACTTTAGATTTCTGAAATTTCCCGTCAGTGAATTCTTTCAGTTGACTATTTCTTTTTATGGACTGTCATCACTTACCTGTTATGCCCATATGATACTGATAAAAAGCATCTGTAAGGCCATCAAGGATTATAGTGTCCTGCAAGGAAGCCTCTCCCATTTTGACCCCAGCTCGCATGTGAATGACGTGAGGAGCCTGCAAAAGGGTATTTTGAAAGGAGTCAGATGTTTACATCCCCAGTACACAATTCAGACAGACCACTGAAGAGACAGACCCTTGCCTGGTGGCTGGAGGTACCCATCCCAAATCCTGGCAGTCTCTCCAGCTGCCCACTCTGCCTGTCCCTCCAGAGCCTGCCAGCTGGCGTGCCATTTGGCCTGTGCATTCCTTTGGCAGCAGATCACCACACTGCAAGTGTTATTTACTCCCCACAGACCAAATCTATCATTCCTGGAGCCACACGGCTGTGGCTCTCCCATCCTACTAGCCTGCTCCAGATAGCTCCCAATTGCACTCTGCTGTCAGTGAATGTCAGTATCACTCTCAGCAGAGACAGCTGAGCCCTGGCAGAAGAGGCCATCCGTTTCTTGGGCATCAGATCACCAGCTCAGACCCATTCCTGAATATAGCCTTGGGATGAACACTTTGAAATAAAACTGCTTTGCTTTCTTTCCAAGCTGTAATTGCTTGGCGAACAGTAACATTTTCAGTTGTTCCTTCTCTGGGCTTCTTGCAATACAAAAGTCCTGTCCTACTGCCAGCTGTCACAGGCACATCATTCACCACAACAGGGCTAGACGGAAATGAAAATGGAATTTTAAATCCAGTGTGTGCTTGCAGGACACCTTTTCAGTAGCTACAGTATGAGGTCTTTTCTTAAAAGAAGCATGCTACTGAAGTCAACTGCTGCATGTGTAAATTCATTCGCCAGCGCAGCGACCCTTTCAATCTGCCTCCAGGCGCCAGCCTGGAAACACAGGGTTTCAACATCGGGCTCTTTGCTCCCAGCACGTCAGCGCAATGCGAGTGTAATCCTCTGCTTTACCTTGCTCATACTTTCCATGCCCCCTGCGACCACGATGCTGGAGTCTCCCGTCAGTATGGACTGAGCAGCCAGACACACTGCCTTCAAGCCCGACCCGCAGATCATCTGGCAGCTCCAGGCGGGCACAGAGTACGGGATTCCCGCAGCCACACTGGCCTGCCGGACCGGGTTCTGGCCAGCACCTGCGGGAACAGGCAGCATTTTTCTTTCGTCTGTTCTTAAAAAACACATGTCCACCTCATCACTGTTCACAATACCCCAAATTCCACAAAAGTTTAGAGCTCACTCCTACTTTCAGCTGGTGGGTAGAGAAGTGCCCAGCAGTAATCTACAAATAGAAACCTCTCTCATTTATATTGATCAATAAATACCTGCTACTGATAGTTTTATATCTGCAACTCTGCTTTTGATGCCAGGTCAGATGAAACACTACTTCAGATCAGCCCTAATTTGTTGTATGTGTAAGATGAGAAACCATTTAAATTGCTACTTGCTGAAGAGTTTCTTTTTGTCATCTTCTGTACATCACCAGCAGTTAATTTTCCCTGAAAGTTCACATGGAAACCAACAGCACAACTATGCACAGATGGACCTGAAAGCTTCCAGTCTTTATTGTGATCCTGATGGAGATAATAGGAGCACTATATTCAAAGAAAAGAGTCTTCATCTGCATCTCCTCAGGCCAAAGCTCTTTGTATGCAAAGAAAAGGACAAGGAGAGCACATCATTCAGCAAGCTAAAAATACAGAGGAATCTGAATCATCTTTAAGACAAAAATATGTATTTCCTTCCTCCACATTTAAAATACAAACCTGCCTATGACTCTGCTGATTAAACATTACCCTGGAAAAAGCAGGAGCCAGTTCAAAACAATTCCCTGCCAGCTGCATTTTCATTAAATCAAAATATTTGTCTCCAAACAAGTGGCATCACAGATCTTGCAGGTCAGTCCTGCAGATAAAAACGAATGCAGGCCTAGCTCTTAAAATCTCAGTTATCATTACCTAGGATGTTAAATTTAGGCACTGAGATGACCGAGGTGAGAAAGATATCGTAACAAAGAAAAGAAACTAACATTTGCACGTACACTGTTGGCGACTTCAGGGATTTTAAAAAATCCCGAACTATCTCCCACAACATCCTTTCCAAAAACCCATCCTTTCCGTCAACCAGAGCGTATGAAGAAGCAGCCACGATGCCTCTCAAGCCCTTTGTTAAGGAACCGTGTTCCCAGTGGCAAGGGATAACATCCCGGAAGATGATACCTGAGCCGTTTCAATGGGACAACCCCGGAGAGATGCGGCCGCGGAGGGGTCGCGCAGCCGGCCCGTACCTGCGGTGAGGACCTGCCCCAGGATCACCTCCGACACCTCCTCGGGGGCCAGCCCGGCCCGGCGCAGCACCTCCCGGATGGCGGCGGCGCCCAGCTCGTGCGCGGGGAGCGAC
>VZTF01007531.1:399570-705005 GCA_013397755.1 Cnemophilus loriae
GGCAGCGGCGCCCGCGGAGCTGGTGGCTGCAGACGCGGAGGTGGCGGCGTTTCGCCCCCGCTCGATGTGAGGAGGAGCGCGGCCCAGGCAAGCGGCGTGCGAGGGGCCTCCGCGCCGCGGGCGGGAGGTGAGTGGCCGTGCGAGCGCTCCGCCCCGGCGGGACGGACGGACCGGGCAGCCCGCGGTCCCGGGGTGCCGAACCCCACGGGCGCCTCCATCCCTCACCTCGGGCGCGGGGGGGAGGAGCGGAAGCACTTAGAGCCATTTTGTACGAGGCCCCGGAGCCTGGCCTGGCCGCGCGGCCGGGATCGTCCTCCCCCTGCCTTGGGCTGCGGCCGCGCCCCCGGCCGCGGGAGCCGCGTTTGTCGCTTCCCTTGTTGGAGAGGAGCGAGGGCGGCGGGGCGGGCCCCGCCTGGGCTGGGGGGCGGCCGCAGCAGCTGGGTCTGTCAGGCACCTGCGGCTGCGCCCCGCGGCGGGGGGCGGGACCCCCGCGGTTGCTGAGGCGAGTGTGAGGGCTGACCAGTTACCTTGCGGCTGTGAAGCTTTTCTTTTTAAACGTCAAAAGGCTCCTCAATACAAGAAAGATAGGAAGCTACTGAAGGGGGTCCAGAGGAGGGCCACAAAGATGATTTGGGGTCTGGAACATTTCTGTTGTGAGGAGAGAGTGCGTGAGCTGGGCCTGTTTACTCGAGAAAGAGAATACTGAGAGGGAATTTCGTCAGTACGTACAAATATCTTAAAGACAGGTGCTATCTTAAAGTGAATGGTGCCAGACTCTTCAGTGGTACCTAGCGACAGGGCATGGGGCAATGGCCATAAACTAAAACACGAGAAGTTTCGCCTCGACATGAGGAAGAACTTCTTTAGGTTGAGGGTGACAGGGCACTGGAACAGGCTGACCAGGGAGCTCATGGAATCTCCCTCTCTGGAGACATTCAGAACCCACCTGGACACATTCCTGTGTCACCAGCTCTAGGAGACCCTGCCTTGGTGGGGAAGGGGGTGCTGGACTATGTAATCCCCAGAGGTCCCTTCCGACCCTAACGATTCTGTAATTCTGTAAATTATGTGTATATGTATTTGCACAGACATGCATGCTTTGGGAGCTGGGAGCCCATGCTGGGATTTTCCCCATGGAGCTCTTTTTTCGTATCATTAAAATAACTCTCAGTTCAGGTATAACGGGTAAAGCCTCATACCTGATATTATTCAATTACTTTTGTTCATTGAGGTTTTTTAAAAAGTTTTTAAGTCCTGTGTTATATAAAAGTTGTAGGAAAAGGTGTCTGGGCTTCTACCGGAGTTACTAAAATTAAAATGTGCTTTCCACATTTCACATCTCTTAATTGGAAGTGCAGTAAAAGCCTGAAACGTTGAGATTTCCTAAAAATTCTTTTGGTGCCTGTGACAGTGTTATTCTACATATGGAGTATGGTTTTATGTTGCTTGTTGCCAGGAGCAGATGTGCAGAAGGAGTGGTGTGTGGCAGCCACTGTTTCTGCAAAATCATGAAAGTGCTTAGTTAGGACAGTACAGTTAAGCTGTTCGTAATATAAATCACAAAATAGAATCGTGTTAATTCCAGTCAGTTATGTAGGAATGTTGTTTACATTGATTCTTTTTACTGTAGAAAGTAACACTTCATCATATTCTTGCAAGATACTTCTGATATGGGTAGGAGAGAGCTGATCTCTTAGAGGAGAGCCAAGTGATGAGAAGCATATCTCGATGCGCAGTGCTTGAGAAGTTACTGTATTAGATTCAGAGAATGAGCATTTCAGTTGCAGTGTTGTTGTCTATAGCATACAGATTCACCTGTTCATTAACAGAAAACTGAGGTGAGTCCCTGTAACAGTTGCTGTAGCCAGCCTGATGCTGCTGATGTTTCTGAGAAACAGGGAGCACAACGATAGCAGTATACAGCTGTAATAAATGTTTAAGCTTCCCTGGTAAGTTACTCCAGGTTCCCAAAAAGCTGTTGTAGGGCAGTAGTGAGGTGGAATTCATATGTGTGGAAAGAGCACAAAGTGTTTATCTGTAGATATTCTCAACCTGACTTTTCCAGAATAACCTACAGAATATATTTAGCTAGTGTATTTTTATTGTTTAGTGTGTGGTTCTATCATGGCAAGTAATAATAGGTGGCAGTAAGACAGTAACTTCTGTAATGCAGTGGCCCATAACTTCAGTTTTCACTTTTGTACACTTGTGTGAAAGCAAGAGGTGGTTTTGTAAACGTTTATGTGCTGGATGTAGAGGTTAGAGCAGCCTGGTGGTGCTGGAATTTTGTGTGAGATCTGGAGGTGCAAGGTTGACTACCTTTGGATGGAGCATCAACCTTTGATTCCTTGTAGTCATGATTGTGACAGCAATCATATTTTTATAATTGCTGTATGCTGCAGCAGGGGTTAAAAGCCAGGTCTTTGGGGAAGTTCACCTTTTTTGGTATTTGTGTGCTTCGGGTACTTTTTTGAGGAACACACTCATAATGACTTGACATAATACGTGCACCATTTAACCAGGGTTAGCCATAGTTGTGTGGGACATCTGAAGAGCATGTTTCTCTCTATCAGAAACTTAACACTAGCTGAGATCTTCAAGACTACTTCCAAACTCCAAAGAAGTTAAAAATTCTAAAAATCTTTGGCAAAATTACAGTGAGAGAAGTAGGCAACCTAAACACAGAGGTCACAGGCATTCCCTCTGTAATCTCAGTTTACTCTGAATGACTGAGTTGGGCTCTGGCAATTTGTATCAGTAGCCTCTTATGCTTGTATTTTATACTTAAGTTAGTTCTGGTGAAACAGTTTAAAATAAGGAGCTGCATGCAGAAGTTCAAGCAAAATGCTAGAGTAACTTCTTGAGAGTGGGAGGGAAGGGGGTGGGAGCAGAGGGGACCTCTTAGTTTAGGGAAGCACTTACGTGGCTGCGTGTTACTAAGCCTAGCAACAGGAAGCTGCCATTCATTAGTGAGATGCTTCTACTGGATGTTTTCTTTCTGTGGGTTCTAATGTCAGTATTTATTATAGGAAGGGAGTGTGAGTGTTGGTTGTTTTGCTTGTTGTTAACCAGGACCTTGTTTGGTAGGGTGCTGTGTAATTGTCAGTGGTGTCAGTGTAGGTTGAAAAGGCTCTACTTCATTGGGATGTATTTGCTTTTCTTACTGACCAACAGTTTTACGATTTGGAAAAGTTAAATTAGTTCATTGAGTGTCATTTTGAAAATACTAAGGTAATCCATAAAAATCATTGAGAAAATAAAGTATCTACTACTTCAGAGCATTGTTTCTTTGAAGCAAAGCGTTCACAATCAGGAAGCTGACACATCCTTTCCCTGGTACATGTGCAGTTAGCAGCTTTACAAGCTTGTCAACTTTTAATATTATATGCAACTTTTTCACTGGAAAGCATATTGCAAAGATACATGCCTCCAGCAAGCCTTGCATTTAGTGTTACTTGAATGCCTGTAAGATTTAGGAACTCAGTATATTTTACATAATCATAGTTTTAGAAAATACTGTGTATTACTCTTGGGATAAGGAAGCATGTCCTGTAACTCAGGGCAGTGTGAATATTTAACCTAGCAAAATGCAGTCCTCTTGTGTTCTGTATGCATAAGAGGAATTCAGTTTGATGGTCTATCTAAGCCACTCATTTTGCATCTTTTCCTGAAAACATTCATATGGGTTTTAAAATAACAATACTTCCTGTTTATTAGAATCTTAAGAGAATAAGTACTTGCAAGAACATGTTGTAACATTCACAAATGATGCTCTTTTATTCCAAAGAGGAATAATAGTATAAATTGCTTTCCTCAGACCGTGATTATCCTTTACCTTGTAAAATACAATGTTATGTAGATGTAGACATGTACTAAATGTCAGTTTGATACAAAGGTGGGTGATTTTGATTAGTTAAATAAGAAGAATTGATTACTGATTGGCTTTTTAGACATAAATAGAAAGTTTGAGGTAACTTTTAGAAGAAATGCATCTGACTATATCTAGATTACAGGAGCAAACTTGTCATAGTGTTATTTTGTACTCTGGTGCTGCATTGTGTGGAACAAATATTTCAGTGGTGTAATATTGCAAATTAAAAAAATTAAGGCTAGAAGTGCAAGTTTCTGACTTGTTCAGTGTTGCATGTACACTAGGAACTACACTAAATAAAACTCCTTTTTTTCTTCTCTCTTCAGAGTTCACAATGACGAATGAAGAACCTCTCCCAAAGAAGGTATGTGTAAAATTACTTGTGACTTCACCCTTCCAGGTAATCATGACAGCTTGATAAGTTATGCTTTTCTTTTTGCTTCATAGGTTCGCCTTAGTGAAGCAGATTTTAAGGTTTTACCTAGAGATGAGCTTATCCTAAGGTAACGTAAAAAGTGTTTTTTCCATCTCAACATTTTAGTGGACGATGTGTGAATTTACTCTTCCATTGTCTTTTAGCATCCTTGTTCTGAAAAACTTCTATTTGTTCCATGATACATCTCTGCTGTGAAGTTCTCCCCTTGTCTCAAATATTTTTTAGTTTGGGAGGGAACACTTTTTCCCAAGAGGCAAAATCCTTAATAGTATTTTGTAAAACATGAGTACAAGTGATTTTTTTTCTTCACTCGTAACTATAGAAGATATGATTGCTTACATTCCTTGCCTAGATAGCAAGTTATTTTAAACATCAGAAAAATGTCAACTCTTTACTTCTCCAGTACGTTTTACACTTTCTCAGTCCATGCAGTTGTCTTCTCAGCATGTTCAGCTATTAACTGAAAAATGTTAAAATGAAGTTTTCATCGCCTGGAACTTTCATGAGGAAGAACCTGGCCATCCGTTTCACTTTTTAGAAAGCATAAGTGTCACCATGGAAACAATTATAGGGAATCCTGTCGCACAGACCACCTGCTTAAAGAAACCATCCCAAGCCGTTTGTCTCTGTATGCGTGAATTTCCTGATTTGTAAACCAGGAGCTATCCAAACTAGCCATCTGTGGGGCATCTGTTTATCTGCTGGAGTAGTCTGTGTGTTTTGGTAAACGTTAGCTCTTGGCTTCTTGTACACTAAGTTATTACCACTGTTAGGGTCTCAGGGTACATTTTGCTGTTTCATAGAACAAAGACTAAATTGTGTAGAAACATAGGGTTACATATGCAACACTTAATATACAGGGTGATCAGCTACCCTCCCTTCTGGGTAAACTATCCTGCCAGCTGCTTTTGGGGTGACAGTTTTTTCCAGGGAGTAAACACAGTCTGGCTCGATATGTTTAAAACTGGTTTCTGTCTGCCTCTGAGTATCCAGTCTTTTGGGTAGTAAAGAAAAACGTATTTAAACAGTAAGAAAAAGTGCTTCTTTGATAAGTGGTTTTGGCCTTGTGATCCTTTTTATACAAATTTCTGTACTCAAGATTATCTCTGGCAGTAGTAAACTCCTAAGTCTCCAAAGCTGTGCCCTTACTTCCTGTGATAAAATTCACGTGGAAGTACCAAAGCATAGATTCCGTGCCACTTGCTTTCTGACTGATAGTGTGAAAACAAAAAGAGGCTGCCAGTTGTAATCAATTTCTGTAACTTGCAATGATTATTTGCTACCATAGAAGAGATGAATTTCCAGCATATATTCAAGAGAGAATGTGATGGAATACACCCGAGGAGGTAAAGTATGTCGGCAGCTCGCTTATGTTAACGAAGAGGCAGAAGGGAATTTGCTAATGAGAGCGATGTTGCTATTGAATCGTCTTCTTAGTGTGCAGAAAAACTAACATTCTCTCAAAAAGGCCACTTGATGGATTTAAGGAGACTAACTGTTCAATATACCCAGAAATGGAAATTTAAATTCCGTTTTGGTCATGTCTGTTTTATTAGTCTGCACTGATCAGTCTTTCAAACACTTTTTTTGTATGGGGGGCAAACTATGGATTTCTAGTAAGTTCACCTCTAATCATGATTTCACATAAAGCTAGCAATTATTATACTAACTGCTGCCTTCATTTGTAGGCTGGAATAAAATATTATTATTTCACATATATTTTAATCAATGTCATTTCTACTACTTTGAGACATAGAAAGGCATATGTTGACCGTAGATTGTCTTAAGATTTGGAATGTATTTTTTTGGTCTGTGCTTCGGTGAGGCAAATGCTTTTTAAGACGGACATGTGTAATCACCTTTTGGTCTTTAAGGTAATAAGTCACCATTGTTGTACAGTTGCAGTGATGAAATACATATGTAGAAAAGATTTTTTTTTTGTCAGTTTCTGTACCACGAGTCCTAGTTTTACTGTTCTTTTCCATGAAGTACGTAATTTAGGTTTGCTCATGTTAACTCTTGTTGACTAAACATGAGCAGGACCAACACAGAGCCTTTAGGTCTTGACCTTGAATTTCTGTTTGTCTCATGACTGGTTGCTGTGGACTCATCTTAATCTTTCCCCTCTTTAATGCAATAGTTACTTAACTTGACTGTAGGAGCTTCTGAGAGAAAAAAGAGCCAGGAACACAGTAAAAAAATACTCTGTGGATCATAGGTAAAAATCTGATCAGTATTGCCCTGATCGTTTAGCTGAGCGGTTAGCTGGTAACCATCTCAGGCATTCTGATATGCACAAGCATTTCTGAGGAAATACAGTGCTTTTACTGAACTTCAGTCAGCAGGGACTTAGAGCTGGTAATTTCTGGAATGGCCTGGGTGCAGTGTGTGTCCTAACCCCTAACTGCTTATCATTTACTGTGAACTCCAAAGCTCAGCATAAAAAAATGGGTGCTTCAAGAAAAAGTATTTAGGATTTCATAGCTTCAAATTACCTCTATAAAGTCTGCTTAATATTTTTAGAGAATGAAGGGAATTAAGTAACTGACAAAATGCTGCTCAGTTACCTTCCAGTTCTTGTGAGACTAAGTGATCCCTTGAATGTAGAAGAGATCCAGGAGTGTCCTCCCAGTTCTCCTGTCTCTGTTCTTGAGTGCCTTTCCAAGTAGCACTTCAGTGAAGCTCTTCAGGTTATTAGTTTTCAGCCATGAGATTACGGACATAAACTACCATATTGGGTAGAAAGCAAACTGGTGGGAGGAAAAAAAGCCGGCTTTTAGCCTTTGTCATTCTTCCCCCACTCAGATTCACCAATGAGCTGCCTTAGTCTGCTACAGGTGTACTGGAAGGCATAATCTGAGGCAAGGAGGTCAAGGGTCTGGCTGTGTTCCCTCCCAAGGTCTTGCCCATTCTCAGCCTACTGGTGAGGGCGGAGGTGTTGGAAAACGTGCCTTGATGATGTGTGAGCACTTCCTAGCAGTGACTGAAACACTGGTGTGTTACCAACACCATTCTAGCTACCAGAGCAAAGCACAGCCCAGCTGCTGTGGGGAAAATTAACTCCATCTCAGCCAGGTCCAATACAAGTTGCTTGAACTATGAGAGTCTTCACCACGTTTTTGACAAAATGCCACATGTAAATAGTTACGTTTTCTAGAAGAAAACGGTAGGCGTATGTCTTGAAATCTGTGACATGGCCTAGTGCCATCTAGATTTTCTTTTCCAGGAGTTTGGTTCTTGCCTAAATACTAGCAGTTGTTGAGAGGTGACTTAGAGGTATTATCTGCAATGTTCTTGGTGACCGTAGGCTACATGGTTTGTTTGTGGGTGGTTACTTGGGAGGTTCTTTTCTTTTTTTTCTGGCAGTGGTCTGGCATGTCTACTTAACTTGTGTTTCAGGTCCTCATTTCACTTGCTCTGTATATTGCTCCTGTTACGGGAGTATTGCTGGTAAGGGGGGCAGTGTCACGACTTTGATAGAAGTACTGGGTTTGGGCTGTGAGGTGTAACTTAAAAGTCGAGTAGTCGAGTATGTTTGAAGACCGACTGTTTCATTGCATGTAATTTTTTAGTGTAAAATTAGGTTATTTCTTTCCAGGTTTGCTGTTTGGTAGACCACCTTAGTTTTACTTGTGGGAGATTGAAATGTTCTGAACTAACGTAGAATTTTTAATGGTCAAATGGTGAAACTTCTCAGAGCAGAGAGATTAGTTTAAGGGTTAATTATGAATACTGCTGCTCTTTTATTACAGAGCTTGAGAGTTCATTCATGCTGTTTCCATGTTCAGCTGAAGAGATGTAAAATTTTGTTGTTGCTTGAAGAAAGAGATCTCGTGCTTCCTTTGCCGAGTGATGTGATCTTGCTTGCTGTTACAGATCTCTGATGCTTTTTAGACCCTTTAATGAGCTGTTTGAATTCACTAAATGGTCAAAATTACCTAGAGGTAGATGTTATAATTTCAATTGAGGTAGTGGTGTAGGTTAGAGAGTTAAAATAGAGCAGTTATGATGAATCTGGCATAAAATACGTGTCAGGGAGAGAAGGTACTTGGGAGGAGGGAACAGAATCTTCTTCTCTAGTGGTAAGCTATTAGATGAATTTGCTTTATAATGTGCAGTTGTACCATCATAAGGAACACATACATAGTTAGGTGCAGAGTACTACTTAAAAATCCCAAAACACCATGCCGTGAACTTTTTTCATAAAGCATTTCATGCTAAACTTTATGGCAGACTTTATTTGCTTCTGATTTGATGGTTTGAGTGAAATGCAGTGCTGTTTTTAAGTGATGTTTTTTGACTGTGGATGAATTGCCTGAATAACATGCTTTCAAAGAGTTATTAAACTGTTTGGTTTATGGATGATGAATTTAATCAGAGAATGGTCTTAACCTGAATGAGCTGATACAACTGCTTAAGCTAGACTGCGATTTCTAGTGTTACAATACTCTTGCTTGTCTGTTCACTTGGTAACAGACTTAGTGTTGTATTTGTATCACGCTTTCTGTTACAGGATTTTTTTCGAATTGTTCTGCTGTGAGAATAAGATGTATATAGGGTACTTCACAAAGATAACAAAATAATTAGTGTTTGATCCCAATGTTTGTCTAAAGTATTAATTTTCAAGATGTCAGTTTTAAGTGTTGTTATGCACAGCTGCCGTTTTATTCTCCGGAGATGCAAAGCAGATTTAACTATTTCCATGATCAAAAACTCCTTTTTTAAAACTGGCATTGTCTTTTGTGCAGTTGTGTAATTCCCTCGTGACATTTTCTGATTATGGTAGTAGCAATGTGTACTCTGAAACCGTAGGAATGAGATGCCTTGTTTAATAAACTGAGCTTCAAAAAATTCTTTTTTTTTTTCTTTATATCTGCAACAGGTGGAAACAGTATGAAGCATACGTGCAAGCTCTGGAGGGCAAGTACACAGACCTTAATTGTAAGTTAGCTGGGTTTCAAAATGATGCAAATTATCTGAATGTATAAAGCAGAGTGGTCATGTAGTACTTGTGCTTTCTTAGAGTGCTAGATGTAAGAGATTATTATCTGTTGTGTCAGTTACTTGTCAGGAAAAGAGCCCCTGTTTTTTCTACTGTAAGTTTTCAGCCTCTCCCAGGTTTCTTACCAATTTCTTTTCCAGCTGTAAATTTATCACACTATCTAAAAAGTCTTATTTTTGCATCTATAGGACACAGACTGCTGGGCAGGGAAAAGCTTTGAAGCATAACCCCATAAATAGGTGTACTTTCAGAACTTCACCATTAGGAAAGGAAACTTTATCTGCTCAAATACTCCAGCAATGTCTGCGCCTTTAGTAGTCTTACAGGGTTGTAAGGCTGGGAGGGGAAATAATGTTTAGAGGTAAATGTCTAAAATGAGTCCCCAGGTAATATTTGATCAGATTAGGCAAATTTGATTGTCATTTTTACATGGTCTTTAAAACTTAGTCTTCTGGAAGATAATGTGGGAAAAAACATCCTACTCTGAAATGAGAAAATATGAATACATTCTGGGAGTGACTGAATAGCCAATCCTAAATGGCTTTTAAAAGTTACGTTGCCAGCTAGAGATAGTATGTTTCCTGTTTTCCACTCACCTTTTCAGTCTAAATATTTAAAGGTGTAGTACCACTGAGTTTGAGGGGTATTTTTCTGTCAGTCCAAATAGATGTCTTCTCTTTTGCTGTTGTTACATCCTTCTTATATTGCTGTCTCATAATGCTTTGAGTTTTGGAGAGATTAAAATACAGCAAATGGAAGCAGGTGATTCCATTCAGTTCTCAAACTGTCTAAACATAGATAAAAAAGTTGTTTCAACATTCCAGGTTTCTTGATTTTGGAAACAATACAGACCATAGTAATCAGTGTTAACAAAGTATCTGCAAAGAATTACTTAGAAATCATTGTCCTGAAGCAATTTGTGATGTTCAGGTTATATTTACAGCTGATAATTCTCAAGGAATTAGAAAAAAATGAAAATCTAAATTATTCAAATTTTTCATTGTTTTATACATGACAAGTAGCAGAGTGGATGTATACAGTTGGTATTGGGTGGCTTGCATGTGTTTTTTGTTTGAGTAATTTGGAAATGTGCTGCCTTCTCTCATACATCATATATAAGTTTTCATAAATGTTCATGGATCAGAATTCTAGTCGTGACAGAATGTTCTTGAATGTCGTACTGTTTACTCATGGAGTGTTGAGACCAGTTTGAGGATTGCCCATAAACAGCACTGTTTTACAGACTGGAGATTGTTTTTTGTGAGAGTATAGACTTTCCTCCTCCACTACTCTGGCCTCAGCTTTTCTTATACATACCTGGGCAGTTCCAACTTCCCAAGTTTCAGATTGCAGGTTGTAATAATAGTTTGTTAAGCAAGCAGTTTAAAAGTTATTTCCTATATAAACATGGAAACATCTTCACAATTTTAGTAAGTCTTAAAGAAGGACCAGGAATATGGATTTAAAGCCACCTGTTGTCAAGCTTTTCTAATACTTAACGATATTTTGGTTTTTTGTTTATGCTAGTTATAAACATGACTGCAAAAAGCATAACTGTTCATGACTTCTGTTAATGAATTTGGCTTTTTGATTCTTTTGGCTGTCTTTTAAAAACTTGCTATGAGAGGTTACTATAAAACATGCTTTCTGTGTGTTGTTGCTTGTATTAGCTAATGATGTGACGGGGTTGAGAGAATCTGAAGAGAAGTTGAAACAGCAACAGCAAGAGTCTGCCCGAAGAGAAAATATTCTGGTGATGAGGCTGGCAACTAAGGAACAGGAGATGCAAGAGTGTACTGTAAGTATTTAGAAAGGATAAGTGTGTTCAGACTGTTGCAGGAATATCAGCTTTTGAGCCAGTACCTATGTGCTATGTTTTTTGTGTATCTACAGCATCATGTTTTCTGTGTTTAAAGGAATGGCAGGGTACTTTAGCTTTCATTGAATTAGTAAAGATCACTTCTTAAAGTTTGGGGTTTTTTTGATACTAGTTATTTCTGTTGATTTTCAGCAGCGGTTGTGATTGGGAGGGGCTTTTACTTCAAACCAAGCTAATTCTTGCATGCGCCATGCTTACTCTATTCTAGCATTTATCTACTGTGCATATCTACAAAAATGCTACTTCTGAGTATCGTTGGAGTCAGGAACAAATTAAAATGTAAGGATATGATTATTTGGTTTCATTTAGGAGGTTTTAGGCTGATACTTACATTGCCTTTGGATAACAAGGTATTTGTAAGCCTCTCTCTGTTTGGCTGGATAGGTGAACTTGCTACTGACTTGTTCAAAGTTCTTCTGAAATTTGGCAGATCTGCTTAATTTCTAATGTTCTGAATACATATTTTGTTGATCTTTGTTTCTGTCTCCTTTATTTCTGGCAATTTTCTATGACTTCTACGTCTGTGTTTAGTTTTGGTTTCTTGAAACTGTCTCATTTCGGATTACCTTAACATAATTTTCATTCTGCTTGAATCTGGCAGTTTCTGAGAGGATTGTAAAAAGCTTATTGCTAGTTCCGGTAATGTACTCTTCAGAGCTTCTCTTATGAAAAATACAAGTTCCGTGTAAAGCTAATAACTAGTGTTGTCGCTTTCCTTTGCTTTTTTAAGTCTTCCTTTTTTGCCTGAGGTTTTTCAGAGCTGTCAGGTGTAACAGTGTGACTGAACTCTGTACACAGTATTTTCACTGCTCTTAAGACCGTAAGATCACTTTAGTTCACAAGTAAGTAGTGTTATAAACAGGAAAAAAAATAAAGGGGATTAAGCTTACTTTGCAGTGGCAAAAAACAAAGCCCAGAATCACGGAGGTTGGAAGAGACTTGTAGTTTGTCTAGATCAGCCTGCCTGTTCACAGCAGGGTCAGTTGGACCAGGTTACTCAGGACTGTGCACTGTTGGCTTTTAAGCATCTCCTAAAACAGAGGCTCCGAAACTCTTTGGTGACCTGTGCCAGTGCTGAACCACTGACACAGCAGAATGTATTTTCTTATGTTTAAGTGGAACTTCCTGTGTTTCAGTTTGTGCCCATCACTTTCTGTGCTTTCAGTGGACACCACTGGCTTTGCTTTCTTTACTCCTCGTCAGGTATTTACGCACACTGGTAGTGTCCCCCGAGCCTTGTCTCCTCCAGATTGAGCAACCCTAACACTCTCAGCTTCTGCTTGTGTCACATGCTCCAACCCCTTAATCAGCCTCACGGCCCTTCACTGGCCTCACCCTGATATGTCTGTGTCTCTCTTGTGCTGGGGAGTCCAGAGCTGGACCCAGTACCCCAGGTGTGTCACCAGTGCCAAGTGGAGAGGAGGGATCACCTCCCTCAGCCTGTTGGCAGCACTCCTAATGCAGCCCAGGATGCCAGTGAAGATCTGTTCTGGTACTGTACTGCAACACTTCCCTAGCAGTAAGGCTGCTGTATTGATCCTGCTTCACTTTTGGAGTTTTACTGATAAATTCTGCTATGTGGAACAGCCATAATAACAGGTTTTTTTTCTTTTGAACTTCTAAGCATACAGCTAAAGCAATAAATACTAAAAATAAAGAAATAAAAAGAAATGTAAGTTTTTCAACAAAACCAAATTTGTGTGTACTTTATTTACCTTTCTTCCTTCCTTGAAGTTATGAACTTCAAGTATTTAATGCTTTGAATTTGACAATATCATGAAGACTATAGGGGTTTTTGACTGCAGTTTGTTAGATGTTTATAGCTGCATAATCTTTCCAGAACATCTGTTTAGAAGAACTTCTGAAGAGCTTTTATTTTCAGTGTACTTTAAAAAAGAAAAAAGGGTGGGTAACAAGCTACCAAAAAAACAAAAGACAGACACATGCCCACACACTCAGGTGGCTTATATTTTTCCTACTCTTGACTCAAGAATAACACCAAGGATGTAATCTCCATAGTATATGGAGGCAGGAAGATGCATCCTTGAAGAAGAGGTGTAAAAGCTATGATGGAGACATTGTCACCTTTAGGTATTTTCAAGTTTAAAAATGCACACAGTTTCAAGAAGGTCCGAAGGACTACTTGGCTTTGTATTACTAGAGAGTATTTTTTCCACTACAGTAACAGTAGGAAAATACATCATATTGGATAAGATGCAAAGCTAAGCTATAGGTTGCTAAATCTTTTCATAAACAAAAACTATTCACCATGTAATGTAATTTGACATGTCTAATTTTAATTAATAAAATAATTTTTCCATATTTTTATTACAGTTAACAATTTTTTTTATAATCCACAGTTACTGTGGATTATAAAATGTTGTAAAATATACCAGTAACATTTATATGTAAGCCTGCAGTGTTTCCTGTCACATTTTAATTAGAAAGACTGCCAACTACTAGCATTTCAATATGGTATGGTATTAAGTTTTTAACCATTTAAATCTGAAAGCGGTAAGTTTGTAAGAATAAAATGTCCCAAAAACACATCTGTAGTTTTCAGGAAACTAGAAACCATAGATGCTCAAAGACTGAGTTTTCTGATTACTTGTGTAGAACACCTTGCTTATTAGAGTACACTAGCTCTGTTTTAAAATAAGGTGTGATGAACTCTGTCTTGGTGTTTTTAATTTTCCCCCTTTTTTAAAATAGTTGCTTTTTTGTTGTGTTTTCAGCTTATGAAAGTCATCAGTTGTCATCTTGAATGTGTAGGTGTGCATGTCGGAGTAGCAGTAGCAGTATCATTGCCCTTACTCTGTGTCAGTGCTGTCTTTGAAGGAACAAGATGGGAATGAAGTGCACAGCTCCGTTCTCACTTGTGCTCTGTGCTGAGTCTAGCAGAAGAATATATGGATTTCTTCAGAGCCAGCAGCTTAGTAAAAGTCTGTGACAGGTGCTGCAAAGTTAGTCCATAGTTTTAGAGTTACTAAGGGCTACTTGGAGTTCAGACGTTTAACATCTTGTGTGCCCTGTTGTCAGCAGCAGCCTTGAGCTACCTTCCCCCAGCAGGAACAACCCTCTAGAAAAGAGGTTGCTGCTCTTAGGGAGGTGTGCGTAAGGTATTGGCTATGGTTTCTACATAAAGCTTTATTTCTGGCAGAGGTGATGGTAAAGTTAATGCTACTTCAGGGAACGGCCTTAACTCCCTCCCACACTACTGCACAGTTACTGTAAGTCAGTAAGTGGATAGACATTTGGAAATACTTGCTGCTCAAATATGTTTTTCATGGAACAGATAACAATGAGTGGAACTTTCTGTGGGTGCAATTGGACTGTAGTACTAGATGGTCATTACTCTTGCGGTTTAGGTCACAGCTCTGTTGTGTTTTTTCTTTTCTTAGTTGTGCACTTTATTCCTTCCTACTCCTCCTTCATAAGAAGGATGTAGTTGTTTTTACTTAGATTGCTTACATTTTCTCTCAGGCACCTGTGATCTGTTTTGTAAATTCTTCATGTGTACAGAGTCTGTTCTTTGTAGCTATCTTTAGATGATTTCAGCTGAAAGCGTGCAACTGTTTCCAAGAATGTGAGAACTAGGGGGATTGAAAATGTTACTGTCTGTCTTTAACAAAAAGAGATAAAAGTCCACTCAAACAAAACCTCCCACAGCCTGATGTCCTCTAAATAAACTGCTTTCAGTGCTCTCCTGCCTTGAGTTGGAACAGGGATAAAGCTGATACCAAGGTTTTCATTCTGTCTGTGCAAATTACCCCTCCTTGTCCATCTGATAGGGTTTTGAAAAATACCAGCTAATGCATGCTTTCATGTGTGGGAATATGAACAGTCCATAGGCATTTCAGGTGTTAGAGTGGGCGTTCCCTGGGGTCTTGCATTGGACATGACTATTCCTGTATGTTCAGCTGTAGCCTGAAGTTGGTCCTGACTGCAGGCAAACTCTCCTGCTCCCTAACCCTTACTACCTGGAATATCAGTGGGAGGTGGCTCATGCCAGAAAGTGGTTAGAGGGAGCAAGAATATGAGGTTTGGACTGGCTAAGCAGGAAGACAAACAATTAGGAAATAGGCTGAAAAGGGAAGACATTTGGGCTTGCATTGGGAGGAGGTTGCTAGGTCTTCATGGATGGAAAGCCTGACAGATGAGAACTCGAGTTAGAACTGGAGTAAGCACTTGTGGAGAGATTGAGAAAATTTGAGGTGGAAGAAGTGGAGGGAAAGAATGGTCTTTTAAGTTTGGGGAGGAATGAGCAAGGGTTTTTAAGCTTGAGTAAGTTTTTTCTACATGACTGCTTTAGGAATGATGGTTGAGCTGAAGTCCTGTGCAGGTGCCATCTGCTGGGCTCAGGAATGCGAGCTGGAGAGACCCCAGTGAAATTGTCAGATAACTGGCATTGCACATCATTGGCTGGGTCCCCCGGAGTGTGTAAGTGCATTTCTGGTGTGACTGAGGAGCAGTGGCAGCAATTCCGTGTGCTAGTGATCCAAGGAATGTTACGGTTTTTAGATTTACAGTGGAAGAGGGAGGAATCTGGGCCTCGGTAAGACAAAGAACATGGCTTTTTTTTTTTTTTTCCCCCAGTTAGTGATGCCTGTTTAAAAACGGATTGGGAACAAAGTTGCTGTGTCATGATTATATTTTTGAAATACATTGCTAGTGAAGTTGTCCATTTCACTGTCTACTAGCTGTAGCCATCAAAAAGAATTGACAGGTTGTTGAAATACTTCAGTATCAGAAGAATCAAAAAGTTGAGTGGATAGAAAATACACGTCAATAACAATGGATAAAATTGATCTTTATTTAGTGAGCAATACACTGTGCATTCAGTGAGGCAAAGGACCAGTGGGGTAAAATGCCATCCAAGAAATGTTAGCATAACCTTAATCTGGACTTCCTGTTTCTAGGTAATGTTTATATGTGGGTTCTTGAGCGCTTTATTTCTTGAAAATATTTATATGCAGTGCTTTATTCCCTTTATATTTCTTTCTCGATACATAAAAGTTTGTCTATTTAAAATTTAAAGTATGATGATTTCAGTTTTTTTAAGTAGCTAAGTATTTTTATTTTGATAATATCAAATTAATGTGTCAAAGAAAATATTTCAGGTATTCCAGCACCTTTGAAACCACTTACTTGAAATAAAATCCAGGAATTTTTCCTACTTAACTATATATAAATTAAAATATGTTATACTCAATTTAGAAGTGACTGAGGTTGCTACTGCACACTGAACGTACATAGGACTTCTGTACTTCCTCTTCACCACTGCCATGAAAAGACCTTGTAACAGAGTAACTGCATGTACGGGAACAGGGTTAAGCTGTGGGTGCTTCTGGCTGCGCTGTGTGTCCCGAGTAAAGCAAAGAATGCAGAGAAACTCTTTCCCTTTAGGGTTTGTGAGTGAAACTGTTGCTCTCAAGTCTGGTTGCAAGACTGCCTGTGCGGGAAGCAAACCACCTGACTTGCAGTTAATGTCTTTTAACATCATGTAATTCTGTTCACCTCTTGCTGATGAAGAAATGTGTGTGATACAGGGAGCATAATAAATTGAATTTAAGAATCATCGCGTTCTGTGCAGGCTGATGTGATATTGGTGATTAGCAGGGTTCTAAACACGTACTTCTAGTACAATTTAAGATATGTGTGTTGTGATGGGATTAAAATTTAAGAAACTTTTAAAGTTAATCCTATTTATATACATTCAAGTTTTGAATAATAAATACTATATTTAAAAGAAAACCTCTCAGTTATTACTTCTGAAATTTTGACTATTGCAAGTGTCTAGGTTCTAAACATACAAAATTGTAACTCCTTTGGCTTGTGGTTATTGCAAGAGAATAAAATCCAACCAAAATCTGTTTTAATTGCTGTTAATATTTCTAAATTATTCTGTTTAAAAATACACAATCTTGCATCATAAGTGACTATTGCAGTTGCAAAGAACCTTAGAAGTTTCTAAAAACCTTTTTATTATTTGCTTGTAAATATTTCTTTCAATTTTAGCTGTAATGTTCTTTAATAGCTTACACTGAACTTAAGTTGGAATTGGCTGTCTGTTTTAAGCAGATAATTCTTTCCGTATGCTCTTTGTTCCACAGAAGGAGTGCAGGCAGATACAAAAGAAAGGGAGCATTCTAATGCTCCAGATATTGCTCTGACAAATGTAAATTGACATGTAGAAAATAATCTGGGATCTGGAGGGGAATCTGCCTTGAAAGGTTAAGCATGGCAGGTGGTAGGATGGGGCCTTTGGTGAGCAGGCACATGGACAAGGGTGCAAGGTGTGCACAAGTGGTTTTTATCCTGCATTTTTTGGGTTACAGTGTGAAAGAAGGCAAGCTACCTTGATGTTAACTTTAGAGTAACTATTTGTATTGAAATGGCTTAAATTTTTCTTTAATATTGTATGAATAACAGTCTTTTTTTCTTATTTTATGCAGAACCAGATTCAGTACCTCAAGCAAGTCCAGCAGCCTAGTGTTGCCCAACTGCGATCAACAATGGTGGACCCAGCCATCAACTTGTTTTTCCTAAAAATGAAAGGTGAACTGGAACAGACTAAAGACAAACTGGAACAAGCCCAAAATGAACTGAGTGCCTGGAAATTTACGCCTGATAGGTAAACAAAACAAATACTCCCCAGTCAAGACTTCCCTGACAGTCCCACTACGAGAATGCTATGGTGGGACAGCCAAGTACTCGTTTCCACACCAAGACTCAGACGTTTTGAGGCAAAAAGCCACATTCTTATACTGTCCAGCTTGTAATGCTTAATGTAAAACTTACCAGATGAACCTTGTGTTTCAGCTTTTTTCTCCCCTTTGCTTCAGAGGCCTGACAGCGTCGGACTATTCTGAAGAAATGGCCATCTTCGAAAAAAATCTTTTCTAGAACGTGTAGACATTTGCAAAATTGTTCTATTTGAAGAAAATAGAGGGAGAAACAGAAGTCTTAAGTCTGTGGCACACTGTGTCTACAGACAGTTTGGAGGAGAGAGAACCTAGAGATTATAAATCATGAATTGAACATGTAAAATTCCCGTAAAATGTAGAAGTGGAATATGCTTCGCTCTTAACCTTGAGCCTAGTGACTTAGAGACACTGTAAGTCAGTTTTGCCAATAAGACTGTGGACTTCCTGCTTGTTCACTGAACTGCTGGGTCAAAACTCAATGAGGTGAATTTTGCATTAAAGAGTTTACTTGCTAACCAGTTTTGAATAGCCACGAGAGTGCTATTTGATATCACAACAGTGGTAGTGTACACATTTGACTGTTTAGCCTTTGGGCTCCCTAGCACTTGATGCAGCCTTAAGTCACTGTTGCTAAATATTGAACTGTTTTCTGGATGGTTGGTAATACTGTGGACGCCTCAAAATTAGGACTGTACGAAAATGTACGTTCCATCTAAATGCAGGTTTAAAATTGTTTGAAGCAATACATATTTGATCACAACTAGCATGTATAAGAAAAACTGGTTGTGATAAGAACTTCACTGCATGTTTTCATGCAGAAATGAGAATTTTTCGATCTTCATACTAAGAACTGATCTCAAATGCTCAATACAGAAGGCACATGATGGCAACTGTCTTCAGTGTTGGTGGGGTGTTTTTATTCCATTGTACACCTGGGTTTTTTTGTATTGTGCTTCTCTATAAAATGTGCCTTGAAATAGTTGTAATATATAGTTCAAGGAACACTTCTGGTTATACTGTTGTATTGTGAAACTCCTGGGATGAACGAGAATTGGACAGGTTGTTATTTCTGCATTGTCTCGTTCGCTGAAAACAAAGTCAGTATTTTAACAAACCAAAAAAACCTTAAATGCATGCATTTTCATTGGTGGAATCAGTGAAGGAGTTTTTTCTACTCTATTGATGCCTCTGTTCTGTTGTCCCAAGTTACTTGTAAGAGTAGCGATGTGGGACAGTTTGGAGTGCACGTCTGAGGTCTGTAAAGCAAAATGTAGATTTGGTGTAGCATTTGTGTGTTTGTTTTTCCCCGTAGCAAATAGAGTTCTATTTAGTAATCTGAGGTTCTGATTTTTCAAAACAGTTGGGCAACGTTTTATGACTCAGTCTGATCCTAAAAAGTTCATTTTTAAATTAAAAAGAGACATTCAGCTGTCACAGAAGGTGATGTATTCTAACTGTTTTGATGACTTTTATTAAGATGCCATTACATAATTTTGACTTGGAAGTATCTTTAACTGTTTGTGCTTCAGATGATAAATATGGGATCAAAGAGTAGTATATTTATGCAGGTTTATTTTTTTTTGCATGAGTAATGACTTAACAGCAAAAGAAAAATCCACAGAAAAATTTTACCTTTTTAAAAGTGATACATCTGGAATGATTTTGCTATAGCAGTATCTAAGATTTTAATGATCTAGCATCAAAACAGAGGTAAGACTTACATTAATAAATGGTTAATGTGTTACCAAACCATTTGTAAAGCTCACTATAATGTGTTGAAAGAGGCATGCCATGCAGATTGCTTGTTTCTAACTTGGAGTTCAGAAAATTACTTAATACATTTAGATACAGGTTGGTTGTTTTCTAAAAATCCTCAGACTCTGAGTGTGTAAGTATAATCGAGGAGAGATGAGTAATTTGCCACTTCCTTTTAAACCCACATGGTAAAAGAAAATGTTATTTCTGTAGCTACAACATATCCAATTTGCATCACAGTGGTGTGAAAGTGAATAATTCATACATGCAGTGGCTGGAATATAGAAAGTTAGAGTTATCTCCTGGTGAATAATTGAGGCTTGTCTTTGTTAACTGGGTTAAGATTTTAGATTTTACTGGTTTTTATTTCTTGAAAGGTGGAGAAATTGGCTCATGTAAAATATTTGTAGGGTTTTTTATTCTCTTTGAATCTTGCCCACCCCTCCTTAATTGCTTTAATTGTCCATCCTTGTACACAACTACTCATTTTATGGCATCTGGCCTAGTTTCTGAAAGAGGCACTGGCCCTATTCAGATCCTAAACTGGTGTTCTTGGGGTGGATAACATGTTAACTGCAGCCCTAAGCAGAGTTAGTTCTGGACCTTAATGTAGATAAGGCTGTGCAGCATAAACATTGGTGATTTCTGGAGGGGGAAATAAAAGGGCATGTAATCAAAGGAATGGCTGTGCTAAGCCATTTTAACCATCATTAAGCAGAGAATAAACTTGGAATAAAAATTAGTTGAAATGTCATTTTGCAGTAAGCCTAATACAACAAACTATAGTCTTCTGAAATTTAACCACTTATATTCTTACAGGTTTTGTTGCATGTATGTTCAAGAGGATTTGTGAAAACAATGCTGAACTTAGTTTTAGAATTTTAATAGTTATTGGATTTAATGTTCTTGAATGTGTTGTCTTCTTTGTAAATTGCAAGGGTTGC
Organism: Cnemophilus loriae; assembly: GCA_013397755.1. Classification (NCBI taxonomy): domain Eukaryota; kingdom Metazoa; phylum Chordata; class Aves; order Passeriformes; family Corvidae; genus Cnemophilus; species Cnemophilus loriae. The sequence goes on from VZTF01007531.1 coordinate 420,165, forward strand.
TCTCTACTAGTTCAGAACATCTGGAAAAATTTTGATGGGAAGAAATAGCATTATAGGTAACTATGCAAATTTCTATACAGGTAATAAATATTTTACATTTTGGCAGGAGTTAACCTGAAGATATTAATGGGATTCTAAAATTGTCCCAATTCCAAGGTAACTGGTACTTGCCGATTCTGCAGTTGATGTTGGTTTGTGAAGAGAAAAGCATTAAATGACTTAAGCATTGTAAACTTCTTCTATTTGTAGCTATGATGAATACAGTAACAGGAATTTGCAAATGGCTAAAAATCACGTCTGCCTAATAACATTTGGGATCTGTCACATTGGTTATCTCCAAAGTGGTCCTGCTTTGCACAGAATGAACATCTCTAAGGAAACTTGCATCTTAAATGTGCGACTTGGACTGTATTAGGTCAGCACAATTTAAACTTCAAGGACCTGGCATTGGACATCACATCAAGAAAGAAAACAGGCTGCTGCCTTTAGCAGAGTTTCAGGCCTCCAGGACTTTACACAGCCAGATTCCTTCTGGAGCAGCCCATCTGAAAGATTTGGGAAAGTCAGTTGAAAAATGTTAAATGGGGCAGAGTTGGCAGAACTTAAAAATTGTCTAAGGCTTGAGTGCTCAGAAGGTAGCTGATAAGGAGATTGCTGTTTTAAATTCTTCTGGTTGGGTATTTTGGTTGCAGGAGAGAACTGTGGCTGTGATTGTAGCAGAAATTTCCTGTTCTACTTTTTTAATCCTCAATTTTTTTACAGTATTTGTCACTTGTTTAAAAGCATACAAAAAAATTAAATGACCTTCTTGGTCTTGAAAAGTAATTCAAGTCTTGCTATTGAATTCACAATAAAACTGTTCAAGTGTGGGGGTTTTGGCAGAGCTTACACTTCTATAGAAAAGAAGACAGCTTCATTATGGTTCTGAGCCTATTAAAAGGAGAACTGTTTGGGGATGCCATCCTGACTTGGCAGACTAAGAGTCCTAAAGGACTTTAACTGTCCTCTTCCATGGAGTCAGCTGTATTGCCTATATATTAATTTGCATACTACTTCCTATAATGCTTTACAATGAGATTTTTATCATTAAGATTAAAGATGTGTAATGTTACCAATTTAGTAAAGAAAATCTTGTCAGTTCACAATAAGTCTTTCCTACCTGTTTCACATTTCTTTCAGAAACGGAATGTCCTAATGATCGTTACTAACGATCTGAAATCTGTCATTTTAAAGGAAGTAGGTAGATAATATACCCTTTCCTTGATGTCCTTCCAATGTTCAGCTACATTTTCATTCCTCCTCACCATATAAGATGTACTTAAGAAATGCTGACCATAGAAATTGTGAAGCAGACTGTGCCTGTGACTGTCAAACGTATAAATAGACTTGAAAAATAGACATCTCATTTTTTAAACAAAAGTACCTGGACAGCATTTAAATGAATGTTTAAACCTCTTAAAGAAAAATGGTTGTCAGTATGAAAAATGAACATGAGATCTATTATTTCCCCCAAGCAACTTCCTTTTCTTCACCCAGATTCAATTATTAAATTTCACTAGTACAACAAATGGGGAACGATTTTGCTTTTAATTTGCTTGTGTAGTTTTTATGCAGTCCTTGATCTTTCGAATTGCAAAACACATCTTTAATCAAATACTTAACTCCATTAAGAATTAGCACATGCAAGATTGTGCATACTGATAATCCAGATGTTGGTATCAAAAAAGTACAATATGCTTATTCATATTTTCAGTAATAAAAGTTGCCTTCCACTTTGTGGGACAGCGACAGAAGATCAGCTGGCGTTGGAACAGCATGTGGTAACTATAGGGAGACTTTCTGCTATGACAATTATGTTGAGGCATAATGTTCCTTGAATTGTGACATGCAGAAATTGCATCTCCTTTTTGTCTGTAACTGTGATTGAGGAAGATAACTGAAGGTTTTATATTCATTTTGTGATAGATGGCTCTTTCCTTTGCAGCCAAACAGGGAAAAAGTTAATGGCGAAGTGTCGAATGCTTATCCAGGAGAATCAAGAGCTTGGAAGGCAGCTGTCCCAAGGACGTATTGCACAGCTTGAGGCAGAATTGGCTTTACAGAAGAAATATAGTGAGGAACTTAAAAGCAGTCAGGATGGTAAGGGATTTTTTAACAAAAATAGAAGTTGCCTTGCACTTCCGCAAGTTTAATTCTGTGATGATATACATAATACAAAACCATCTTTGCCAGAATGAAAGGGCAGTATTGAGTAAAAGATGACAATAGTAAGTATTAACTGGTAGTCTTAGTTAAAAACAAATGAACTCCTTAACTTTGGGGGAACTGGTGGGATTCGCAGCCCCAGTAATGCAGTGTTTGAAATTGAGATTTTTGTACTGTAAGTCTTGCTATTTAATAGGGAATGTTTAGACTGCACACATTACTGGTGAATTGGCAAGATGAAAGCTGTTAACGTTACATAAAGCCTAGGCATGCACTGAGAACAGAAAGCTTCCTGTTAACTCTGACTCATTTGGAATTCATTTGTAAAAAGCAGCAGCTTTTCAACAATGCCTCAGAATATGAAAAACTGATTTTTTTTTTTCCTTTGGTAACTCAGATGAATGAAAATGTCTCATCATGTTTACAGTCTAAGTTTTGTGACACTGTAAACCTAAATTGAAATTATCTAAAAACTCTGACCTCTTGCATAATTTAAATGGAGGGGAAAATGCAAGTTTAAAAGTCTTCAGTCTCGAGTTCTGCCTAGTGTCAGTGGCTCTTCAGAGAATGTTAGAGTAGGTTATCTGAAGTTTGGGGATATAACCTATCTAGACATCACATAGACCTGAATATCTTTTTGTTTGCTTTACATCTGAAGTTTGTAAGATAACAGAAACTTGATATGGCATCACATCTAAGTCTGAGATGTCCTGCATTTTTAAGGATAGATCTTCCCCCAATCATATTTTCATCTCTTTGAGAAAGTAGCAGTATAAAATAACTAGAACTCTTAAGGTAAATGATTGTATAACATCATTTTGTGAGAATAGTAACTACTGTTTTGATAACGCACTTCCAACAAAATTTACCAAGTACATAATTGAAGCAAGTGTAGACATTCTTTAAAGACTGCTGCATTTTAATGTAGTAATCTCCAGCACTGAGTTGCTTCTTCCCCATATATGAATTGAGGTGACGATATTCCTGCAATAACAGTTTTCCTAATGATTGTTTTCCATAGCAGCAAGAACACTTTTTTTTATTTTTACAATATTAAGCAGTTTGCATTTTATGTGCTCTGTCATACTGATGGTGCAGTTGAAGACTAAGTCAATGTTTCTTACACTGTTTTGAGGTTAAATTTGTTTTGTTCCAGAATGCAGTCCTAATTGTAAAAACCTTTTTGTGATGCATAAATATTAAAACACCCAGTGAAATCAGTTAACACTCTTGTTGGTAAGAAGGTCTTTTTGTGTCCCCTCATGAAGGATTTAAAGGATTAAACACAGTAAGAATTGAGGATTAAACACAGTAAGAATTGAAACGTCCTTGAAATATGATGAAAAAAAAAGACTTTTTTTTGGCTACTGAATACGGTTTTGCAGTAACTCAGATCTGTTATGTACGGATGTGGTTCATGATCACTTTTACAGTATTTCTCCTAGGGATTTATACTAGAGTAAAAGTAGATACATTAGGATCTACTTGCAAAATATTAATTATTGTGATTGAACTTTTTCTAATATCTTCCTTTCTTGCCCAGAAATTAAATTTTTCTCACATATTTTGAATAGCAGTATAGAAAATAGGTAGATACCACAGTTGTTAAGCATTTTCTCCTTCAGAGGCAGAGTATCGAAACCAGTGCACACCTGATGGCTGAGAAATAGTTTATTGAAAAATTTCAGCGTAAAATGTTGAGTTACGGGATTTTAATTTCTTGTCTGAGATTCAAGCTATATATGGGCTATTAAGTGTTTGCAACAAATGTGTTTTCTTTACATAGAATTGAATGACTTCATCATCCAGCTTGATGAGGAGGTAGAAGGTATGCAGAGTACCATTCTAGTTCTCCAGCAGCAGTTGAAGGAGACTCGCCAGCAGTTGGCTCAGTACCAGCAGCAGCAGTCCCAGGCCTCCAACCCAGGTACCAGCAGGACTCCATCCTCTGAGCCCACAGAGCAGGGAGAGGCTGTGGGCAAAGACTGCAGCCGCCTGGCAAACGGACCAAGCAATGGCAGCTCCTCCCATCAGCGGACGTCTGGGCCTGGATTTTATAGGGAGGGTAGCGGCACGGAAGATGACTTCCCGGCTTCTCCAGGGAATGGTAATAAGCTGTCCAACCACTCTGAAGATAGAACTGGTAGAGGAAGTGGTAGCTACATAAACCAGCTCAGTACTGGGTATGAAAGTGTAGACTCTCCCACTGGCAGTGAAAACTCTCTCACTCACCACTCAAATGACACAGACTCCAATCATGATCCTCAAGAGGAGAAAACAGTGAGCATGAAAGGTAACAGAACTGTGGGTTCTCGTCATGTCCAGAATGGTTTGGACTCCAGTGTAAATGTGCAGGGTTCAGTTTTGTAACATTTTTCTGCAAAATTTTTATACAGTGTCATTGAAATTGGGAGAGGATACTGTCCAGAAGCCGTTTAAATTAGTGCATACTTGTCACAATTTTGCCTTTTTGTGGGTTTCTTTTTGCTTCAATACCTCTGCCACTTTGGAAATTTTAACAGTTAATTACGTTGAATGTTGCTAAAAGGACGTTTGTGTAGCTCAAGTTATTTTTATATGAGTTAATGTGAAGTTGAAATGGAAATTATTTCCATAAAGTATAACATAAATGATGTCTGTACAAATCTGTGTATATCTAGAACCTGTGCTGTGTAAGGGCATTCTTACTCATACTGTTATACTTAACACCACCTTCAAGATTTGTCATAATAGCTGTGGGTTTATGACTGCCAAGTTTGCCCAGTACAGTAGTTTTATCACTAAAAAGATGGACTTACTGAAGGAGTCCTGTAGTAGTTTCAGTGTTAATTACAGTTTTTCCCACCATACATCTGTGCATTTTCTCCTTAGGTGACCGAATGTTTATGAATTGTGTGCATAGTTACTCAGTTTTTAAGAACTGTTGTATCCTGTTGATGCATATTGCTCTGTGACTCCAATATTATCTTACCTGTACTGACCAAACCTAAATAAAAACTTTTAATAATGTAATTTCCTCATTGTTCTGCATTGGCTTACATGGCTTATTTGTATGCGGTGTATTTATAGTCCTTGCTTTTGAATTCAATTTGTTTGTGTCAATCCTATCTGATGCAGTGTATGCCAAATACATGAAGTTATAGGCATGTACTACTACTAATTTCAGGACAGCCTGATAGTGCTTGTTCCACAGATGTTGTCCTTATTGACAGGAAAGGGGGGGCAGGGGGGAGAGGTGGAAAGATGTTAATAAAAGTAAACCTTAGAGTTTGAACCTGGTCTTACTAACAGTTACAGAAAACCTCAGAAAACAAGCCAAACCCAAAAGGTGGGAGTACCTAACAGGTAAATGCACAAATTAAACTACAAAAAGTTAAGGAATTACATACTCAGCCCTTTAAACCAGATATAACTTTGTTTTTAAATGCCTGCCTGAGGAAACAGATTTCTTAACAGGTGCAGAGAATGACAGAATTCCCTTTAATTAAACGTACTTTTATTGTTCAGTAGCAATGAGCTATGAATTTCAGAACCTGGATTTCTGGTGTTTATTTTCTATCTACTAGTTTAGTAATGGTAGCACATGAGCAAGAAGATGAAAAAGCACTGTTCAAGGTAAGACACAAGTACTTAGTGGTGTATTTTAGGGTGGACTTAAGTCCAGTTTCAACATTTTTCTACCTGTGAGTCTTGTAATTACCAGATGACTAATAAAATAAATGCATGTGTAGCCACTAAAGTAATAAGAAATAGCTTACTGTTTTGCATTTCACTGTGGAAACAGACTTGTTTGAAAGCAGTATTTCTCCAAAGTTCTAGAGCACGCTTTGTTTAAATTTACAGTTACAGTAAATTCTTAGATTATAGACGGGCTTCTGTGGTAGCATTTTTAAGTGGCAGAAATTAGTGTCTGTAGTAATACTGTCCAAGACAAATGGATGTAATTAAAATGCTACCAGCTACTGTTGTCAGTATTAAAAACATGCTAGTCCATGGCTAGCACCACTGCTATTTTAATTTCACAGGGTTCATATCAGTGTTTTAAAATCACTTAGTAGTGGTCACTGGAAGTGTAAATTCCATTGGTTATACCTCGTAGCTTTTTGAATGTTGCTTCAGGCTATATTGCCTGAAAAACAGCAGTTGAATGGTTGAATGCATGCAAGGGAAGTGAAAAATACCTGTATAAAATAGTACTGGCAGCTGGCACCTAAAGGAGTTTTTAGATCACAGAAGTCCCTGATGGTGAATTTTGCTTGATCTTAGTATCATATTGCTTGCTTATGTAGCATATGTGGATATGTACATCCTGTATCCTGTACATGGTAAAATACGATATTTTTAAGAAGCTTCAAATGCTCATAACACAATATAGTAATCAGGCTATATGTGATCAGATGGTAAAAAGCCTTGTGAGGAAATCTGTGGTCATTAAAAAAAGGCATAGCTCTCAGGTGGTGATGGCTTTTTACTTAAATTGGTCATGACATTCATGACTTTATAATCATCTTTACATGAGGTTTTTATTTTCTCGAGTGGTATGTTATTTTTAAATAGTAAAAAAGTAATCAGAAATACAAATGACACCATCAGACTTTAAGTTAACTTGTTGAAAAAAAAATTGTAAGACAAGCCATTCCCCTTGTCATCCATCCTCTTCTTAGAAGGTAATAAGCAGACTGGGGTGCTTTGTGTGATTTTTTTTTTTTTTTCTTCCAAAATGAAAACAACCCAGCAACTGTTCCAGTTAATAATAAAATGAATAATATAATTACATAATTGACTTGCTTTCATGGAACACTTGCTACAAGCATTAGTGAACTGCAGTGTAATAGTATATATGCAAATGTTAAAGCCTGTAATATTCATGGTTTTGCCCGGCTGTTGGTGCCTGTATTATGACACTTAATAATCCTGAATGTAGTTGGTTCATTTTAACAAAAAATGACATTTTATTGATCCAATAAATACAACATACTCCTCTTTAAAATTAGGTAGTGCCTATATCTTGCTGTATGTTTTTTCAGTATTCAGGGAGGAAGGAACAACTTACTGATTTTGGACAATTTGCCTTATATTTTAGCTACTGATAAAGCAGCTATTTTCACTGCTCAGATTCTCACAAGAGTACCTCTGGCTGATCAGAGAAACTGCATTATTGTCCTTTTCTAGGATGGCTCGAGAAGTGAGGGATGGAAGCACCGTGCCTTCCACTGCGCTGGGATTGCTTGCGTGGGTCTTTGCAGGTGGATTTCGTGGCAACTGGCAAGATGAGGTTATTTATTCTCAACAAAATTGTTCAGGCTTAGCCCCCAGTGAATTTTTGTAATTTGAGTTTTTATAGTCTGGTAAATGCGGGTGCTATATGTATTTAGTTTAAAAGACAAAATACAACGATCAAAGGTTTTGCAGTAGCAGAGATTAATTCCATACAATTTAAATTTTACCTAATGTTTGTCTTGTCTGCAGAGTGCCTCCTACCTCTGAGGGATGAGCTTCTCCTCCCTGACCTCGCTGGAAAGCCAGTTTTTAAAGGGTCTTTGGACTCATTTGCACAAACTCTACCGATTATTTTAGCTGAGGGGGTTAAGGTAATTGGGTGAAGGATTTCATGAGCACCAGAGGCCGCTGAATTGCTACCACGAGGAAAGCAGATGCTGGGGAAACAAGATGCACAAAAAATGGGTAAAAGAACAGAAGTAAACCAACAAAAGTAAGTCGTAGACAAAACCGCTGAAACGGTAGTGTTGGTGCTGCCGGTGCCGTCACTAAACTGCCAGAACTGTATCTTTGGGAGGCAGGTTTTCAAAGCCGGACTGTGCTGTGCTGCTATATCCTCTCGGGGGCACAGACACCGGGCCGCACCTTGTCTGTTTCGTAGGGGCGCTGAGGCAGCCTCGCCTCGGCTGGAACCAGTGCGGGCCTGCGTTTTAAGATAACGATTCAAGGAGCGGTTCTGTTCTTAACGACGTCCTATACCCCTCGCTAAGAAATGTCATTTGCCCGAATTCGAAGGAAGGGGGTGACCGCGGGGTGTGTCACCTGCGGCTCGGCCGAGCTCAGCCCCCGCGGCTGGGGCGGAGGGCGGGCGGGCCGCGGCTGCGCCGTGAGAGTCGCGCCGGGCTCCAGACGCCGCCATGTTGCGCCACTTCGCCGCCGCGGGCAGGTGAGAGCCGCGCTGCGCCGGGGGCAGCGCGGGGCTGGGCAGAGCCCCGCGNGGGAGGGTCGTCTTCTCGCCCCTCGGTGTTTGCCCCCGCCATTTCGCGCGCAGGGAGGTCGCGCTGCTGCCGGCTGCCCCGCCGGGTCGGCGCCAGCTCGGGCGGGGGCTGCTGGCGGTCGCCCTTGAGCGCTCCCGGCTTCTGCCCGCGCCATCCGCCGAGGAGCTCTGGTGGCCTGACACGGTGCTGCCAGACCCCCTCGTCTGTGCTGGCCGGGGTCGCCGCACTCGGCCGCTCTTCAGGGTCCCGAGGGCTTTGCTCGCGGCGTGTCCCTGGCTTATGTCAAGGTCACCAGGGATACGGTGGAGGGCCTCTGGAGCTGGCCTTCCTGCCGGCCCGGCGATTCTCCTCTCGCCGTGGCCCTTGTCATGTCGCGTGACAAGTGCGAGGTGTTGAAATGGGGAAGGGTAACACAGCCTGCGCCGTGTCTGTGCCGGGCGTCGCGGCCGTGACGCCCCGTGTGGGTTCCCGGTACCCGCTGTGGGATCAGGGAAACACGTGTCCGTGTAAATGCTGGAGAGACTGGGTCCTGGGAACGCGGTGACTGTGCACGATTTTTAGCCTTTTTATTTCACAGTACAGGGACCTTGTGGATAGCGAGGGAAGGACACTTTGGCGACATCTTTGCTTCTATTGTTAATCAGTAAAGATTAGGTGAAGCTTTGAATGTCATCAAGTTACTACTGGCTTTTCATTGCTACTCTTGCTTTTCCCTAACCTGCATGCTTGGAAGGGTACAAGAGTCTTTGCAGTAGCTTGGGGGCTCGGTTTGAGAAGTAATAGCTTTACACTGCGAAGCCCTGTGTATGTGACCTTTGTGTGAATTCATCTTTGCAGTTAAGCTGCAAAGTGTGCTTGCTTTGAGCTCTTGAGAGATGGAAATTTGATTTCTTTGGCTAAGATATCACCCCAGGTACTTAAAGCAGCTGATCATAGCTGAGTGATATAGTTTCTATGGAAAGTCCTAAGCCCAAGTTTTAGAATTTGGATATAACTAGAATAAGACTACTTCCTTGTGTTATTTTTCTCTTCTAGAAGCAGTGCTAAGTTGGTAGCACCATTGGGGTGCTTGGGTTCTAGGCAAAAGCACACTCTTCCTGACTTGCCATATGACTATGCTGCTCTGGAACCTCATATTAACGCAGAGATCATGCAGCTGCACCACAGCAAGCATCATGCCACCTACGTGAACAACCTGAACGTTGCTGAGGAGAAGTACAAAGAGGCGCTGGTGAAAGGTTTGTATATCCACAGTCAGCAGATGAGAAGGAAGCTTATTGGCACAGATGATACAGGAGAACAAAAAAAAAAAGTGATATAGTTTCTTTTAAAAATTTGGGATTGTGTCATTACAGTATTGTTAGGGGAAAATCTTTTATTGGAGCTTCAGTGATGCTGATAATTAGAAATCAAATGTAAGTAAAAAGCATGAATTCTGTTCTCTGTAGTGCTGTAAAACTAGAAGATTTATTAATTGTTGTGGATTTAGTCCGTACTCCATTAGTAACTTGAACCGAACAAAGACTGAGTCAGTAGGAAGTTGCAGTCATTTTGCTGAACAAGTACTTTGCAATAAAAGGTTAGTAGCAAAGCTAGATAAAGTGAAATTGCTTAGTCTTGGTAAATAATCTCGGTTGCCTGCAAGTGGAGGTAAGACAAACATGCAGTTAATGTATACAGCATGCAGTGGAGAGACCTGAATTCGGGTATCAGTTACATCACTGGGTCACCTTAAGAGGTCGTGTGGGTCACAAGCCCATGTGAGACTAAAATATGCAGCAGGCCATTGTGGAATTTTTTGTTACAATCTCGAAACTTGAGATGTGCTGCATTCTGCAAAAACTTTGCAGTCGTAGCAGAGCTACGCTAAAACACAAGATGCATTTTTTTCTAAACTTTGAGTCTTTCAGTTGGACTGATGAAAGTGTGTGAAATAACATGTATATCTTTTTAAGAAGGTGGAATATTTTCTGGGGTTTTTTTGCTGTTGTGTTGATCTTCTTAAAAGGTATCAGTTTACCTCAAAGAAATGATTACTGTATAGACTCACTTCTATCTGCTTGCCAGGTGGCTTCACAGTGGAATTTAACTACTTGGACTTGGGTGAAAGTGAGAATTGCTGATACCTGAGTAAACCTGAACCATGTATCCCTTGATAACTAATTGCCAGTTATTTGAATAGAGAATGGGGATTTTCAAGTACCCAAGTAAGCCTAAAAATAACTTGTACAGTCTGAATTAATGAACTAATGATATTCAGTTAAGAATCTGGTGATCAAGACTGACTGCTGCCTTGCCCTGCCAGTGGCAGATCCAGGAAAGGTGTATTCTGGAGACGTAATTAATGCAAACATGACTGGGGAGGGAACCTGAAGTGTAAGAAGACGATGTGGCTTCTGCTGCAGTTATTGATGCTGTTTAGTGACCAAGGCTTCAGCCACTGATGGAGGCAGAATTTCTGGTTATCAGAAAACATCTGCAGTGCCGTAGATCCTTTGAGTTATTTTTTAGAAATCATAGCTTTTGATAGCATCTCATCACTTGCTGTTGAAATGTTTTACCTAGAGGTAGAGATTAATTTTTCCTTAAGGATTCTGCAGAGATTATTTTCCAAATGGATTACTTATTGGTTGTCTTCCACACCAAAGCAGACAAATAATTACTCAGGATATTCGTGATTGTGCAGTTTGTTAGTTTATTTTTTTCCTAATTGATATCCCAGTGTACTGTGTGCAGTATTTTGACCCTCATTAGAAAAAATCCGAAGACCAGGGCAAAGTCTGAACTGCTACCTCATTCTGTCAATATTGTTATTTTTTCATAGTAAAACTGAGCACTGTCAAAAATCTTTCTGGGCCGTGTATCAGTGTTGGGTTACATAACACATCTGGTCGCTATCTAATAACTTTTCTGGACAGCAGAACCTTGTCAATGTCTCATGTTCAGCAATAGAAAGTAAAGTATTCTCTTCCGATTATCTTTAACATGTTCTTCACCTATCTATATTTGCGTAGAAAACTCAAGTAAAAGCCATCCTTTGGCTTATGTTGTCAGTCTGTTTGAAAATGAGTGTGCACTTCTGTGACAGCGTAGGACTTTGTTTCAGCATAAACTGGTCCTGACTACTGGCCCATCAAAATGTGTCAGATTTGCTAATTGAAGGATATTAACTGGAAACTTATTTTCATTGAAAACTGGTTCCTACCATAGTTTTCCCTACTCTTCTTTGACCATCATGTGACCTGTGATTGCACTCTTAGAAGGAAGCAAGTTACTTAGGCTGAGAAACTGAGCTGACTGCTCTCTTGAGCACCTCTGAGCTTCTTGTCTTGGTTTACTGAATTGTCCATGGACTCTATACCAATAAACTCCAATATACTTTTACTGTAACTTAAGGACGAGTTAGCCCTTTTCAATTGGTTTTTTTTTTTTCCCAGTGGAAAGTTCAGCAGCACAAATACTGTTTTTTTAAGGACAGTGGTCAAAAGCCATCTCTGGTTCCTAGTGGTCCTGAGGAGTGGGTTCTTCAAAGGAATGGTGGAATAAAGAGTGAGGAACACATTAAAGACATTCTAAGTTACTTTTTGATTTCTGGTTTGCTATATGTTGTATGCTCTGGATGAACTTGAAAGTGTCATTAAGGCATGCAAAACTGAGGGAAAATGTCCTGAAGATGCCATCTGAGTGGCCATGAGAGACTTAACCCAATACCTAATCCTTAACCCAGTACCTAAATCCAGCAGGTAATGTTTTACAAACTGCATTGGATGCTTTATTTCAGTGCTGTACCTCTCTGCGAAAGTTGTGAGGAAATGCTGAGAACGTGGAATCCTGAATTAAAATCTTAGTAACAGATGTGCTACTGCTTTGAGGCTTGTCTTCGTGTCTGTTGTTGAAGTGACTCAGAAAATTTCTACCACTCAATCCTGAGAGTGGAAGAAACAGCTGCCCCCACTGATTCCATACAAAAGAATACATTGGAGTGGTGGAAAAAGCTTTTAAAACCTTTGAAATGCTTCAGTGCTTTTAAAAGCCAAAATGGTAATGGAAATACTTGTATTGAAATGGTGCGACACTGTTCAGAGACACAGGGCACCAGTGAATTCTTCAAGGAGTACAGCATTTTGTGGAGGGAGAGGAAGTACAGAGCTGTTTGATCTTGATTTCAGATGCAGGATTCTGTCATGTGTAGTAAAATGATGTGGGTCACTTTTCTGCAAGTACCTCCCTCTAAAAAAACCCTCTAAAAATGAAACAAAAAATAAGATGGAGAAGAACATTTTGTTTGTGTGTATGCTCACTGTACTCATTGACTTTTCTCAAGCACAAGCTGTTTGCCCTGTAAATTGTTTAAGAAATTTAAAATTTCTTAGTTAGCAAATCAGTGAGCTAATTAATGAGTGAGTAATATTCTTGCCTTGTAGTGATGATACTGAAGACTTTACAAGTGCTGGGTCCTCAAAGAGTTCTGGCTGTGCTCGTTGCTTTATTCTGCTGTAGAATGGCAGTAGGTCTTATGTGTGTAGTATGGGCTGCCTGATAGTTGCAATATTGCAGATCACTTATTACAGCATAAGAAAAGGTCAAGGATAATAAATCTTTAATATCGTTTGTCTGTGACTGTCTAATATATGGATAACAGTACAAACCTTATGTTTTCTATTGATAAGTTATATGCAAGTAGAAAAATTTTGGAGATCAGTGGAGGCCTAGTAGAAACTTACTGCCTGCTGTGGTGATAATAATGTTTTTATTTATGTATTTTTATCTTCTGCATCCTTAGGTGATGTTACAGCTCAGGTGTCACTTCAGCCTGCACTGAAGTTCAATGGTGGGGGTCATATCAATCACAGCATCTTCTGGACAAACCTTTCTCCTAATGGAGGAGGGGAGCCTAAAGGTTAGTGCGTGTTACAGTGGTTTATTGCATCAGTTTTAATTAACAGGTAGAATTGATAATCCTCTCTGTTTGAAGGAGTCTAAAGGATCTTTGTTTTTCGGAGTTAATTCACCTTTCTGTGTGACAATTACCAAAATTCTGAGGTATTCAGGGGGTTTTTGGATGTAAGCCAAGAGTATAAAAAGCTAGTCCTGTACAAAGTATTTTTAATTTCTAGAGCTGGTTATGTATACACTGCAAAATACCTGGCTATTGCTGTATATATCCTTTCCACCTTCATAAGAGAAAACAGTTGTACAGAGCAGTGCTAATTAAATTGCTGTATATGTTCGGTTCACAGAAAGGGAAGAAACGTGCTGCAGACCCACCCAGCGTAGTGGCTGGAGTTATGCTCCAGTTTGGGTAGGGATAGTTTAGCAGTTAAAACCTAAAGGAAGGAATGCACTTGGGGGGGATAGAGTACTGATTACCTACAAGTGACCTGCAATTAAAGGGAAAGGCCCTGTAGTACAGATCTCACAAAATCTTTCTTGATAAACTTGCGAGGTGTTGATTAAAGTTTGTATGCCTGTGATCTTTTTGTGCTTTTTTTCTGTTAAAGGAGAATTGATGGAAGCCATCAAGCGTGACTTTGGTTCCTTTGCAAACTTCAAGGAGAAGCTGACAGCTGTATCGGTTGGTGTTCAAGGATCAGGCTGGGGGTGGCTCGGCTATAACAAGGAGCAGGGGCGCCTACAGGTAGCAGCTTGTGCAAATCAAGACCCTTTGCAAGGAACAACAGGTCAGGTTTCTTTCCTTCCCCTCTGCTTCTGTAGGTTTCATAGGCAAGTGTATGACATCTGAAAAGTGGTTTGTGGACAATGCTGAGAAGAAATTGATGGATAACTAGATCTGGAAAACCAAATGTCTCTTCTAGCAGAAGTGAAAATGCCGTTTTTAGAGCAGCGTTTGTAAAGCAGGACTTGAAAACTGTGAAGAGCAGTAGGATTAAGTGTCCTTCTAGTCCAAGGGAAAACAGATGGGCCATATTGTGAAAGTGATTTTTGCTTGGCCAATATTTTAGCTTCGACTTCCTTGGATTTTTGAGTAACTGGAGTAACTTGCACATATCAAGCAAGATTAAGCCTCTTGCCTTCAGATTTTTTTTCCTCTGGTAGAGGAGTTATTCACAGCACTGTCAGTGGAGGCCAGACAACAGGAGAGGGGAAGATGAACATAATAATAACTCTTGTTCCATCTAGGCTGGGTTTAAAATGGAGCCTTATAATTTGCTTCCTTTATATTGACAAAGAGTAATGAGTGTCAACCAAATTGGTCTAGGATGTAGTTAAGTGTTGTAGCTGGGCAAGCAGCACAGTACTGGCAATGATCTCTATCCAAGATATTCTTATTTTCTTAGAGAGACATGGAAGTGGTAATGGCAGGCTGGACACCCTTCACGGAGAGAAGAGGTTATGGCCAGGGAGAATCTGCCTGCAGTGTCAGTTTGTCCAAATCATTTTGCAGATACTTTTAAAACATGTTCTGCAGAATTCATAGAGAATGGCAAGGAATTTCATGTATTGTCAGCAGTCTGTGTATTGCCTATGAGTAGGGTGAAAAGAAATTACAGATTTAGTATAGGGACATAGAGTATAATGGGGGTAAATTTCACCCTCCCTCCTGTGAAAATTTGCCATTAAAAATTCAGTAACAAGGGTATTTTAGCACAAAAGCAAGGCGATAATTAGGCACTTAATGAATAGCCTGTAATTAAAGTATTGGAAGCAAGCCGGCATAGCAAGAAACCTTTATAATGTAATTTTTCATGAAAGTGCTTGCATAACTGTGCAAAAGATATAAAACTTTCAAAAATCACTTCATCTGGTTTTGGTTATGTCTTCAAGGCAGTTCCAGAGTATTTATAGATGTGTTTACCCGAATCAGCTCTTTGAGTGTATGCAGAATGTGCATACGTGTGTGTGTGTGTGTTTGAGCACAGTTTTGTAAAATATTGCAATAAGGACCCATGTGCTGCAGAGCTCTTTGTCTTCCTGCAGATTAAGACTCAGAAACTGGGTACAACTTGGGGATGCAATATAAAACTTTACATGTAAAGTGTTTTTTCATACATTTACAAGATTTATCCTCTTTTTTCACAGGTCTCATTCCTTTGCTAGGCATTGACGTATGGGAACATGCTTATTATCTTCAATATAAAAATGTTCGACCTGATTATTTGAAAGCCATCTGGAATGTGATCAACTGGGAGAATGTATCTTCAAGATACGCAAATTGCAAAAAGTAGAGTGGAATTCTTGCACAGACTACTAAAATGTCACCAGTTCTACTCTGATACCACTCTTGTAGTAGTGCCTGTGGCTTACAAATGAATTGTTCTACTGCAGAAAGCACTTCACTCATCCAACAAAAGCATTTCATAATCAAGCAAAGTGTCTGCTTGTTTAATTCTGTGAGAGGTATTTACTTAGAGTTCTGAAGCTTTAAACTGTTGTGCAACAAAGGGAGACACTTTAATCTGTTCCATTGCGTATAGAAACATAGGTTACCTTGCTGAAGCTTAATAAGGTAATGGATTTCCTTGTTGTACAGAAATACCTAAGTGGAAATATGTGCTACTGTTGCTATAAACAAATAAAACTCAAAAGAAGAATCTTCTATAACTGTCTACAGGAGACTCATTTTTAGTAATATCTCGTCTAGTTACTTGATTTTAAAACAACTGGAAGAGAAAAATGCCTTTTGTAATTTGCTGTATTACAGGCTGCAGAGCTTTCATAAAGGTTGAAAAGATAAATGAAAAGGGAAATAGGTGTTGCTGTGCCTGCCTGAATTGACTGTCTTCAGTCATCGCAACCCTTTCCTGCATCTCTTACGTGAGATCTTTGTGTATCGCACTGATGCACGAGCGTTGGAAGCATTACCTTGGGCAAGAGATTACAGTACTGGCTCAGGCAAATTGTTCACATAGGGCCTGAATGACAGCATGTGACACTCATTTCATACTAACTGTTCAGGTATGTCTTAGAACAGCCTTTAACTAAAGAGGCTGATTCCGTGTGTGTATCAAGTATGAGTTGTCTTTGCACAGCTGTGTTCCTGAAGCAGTAGTAACGAATTAAACTTGATGCTTGAAGCAGAGACGAAATAACCTGTGTGGTGTAACAGAGCATGCCCGTGGTCTTAAAAAAGAAATGGTAGGCATGTTGTGCTTACCATGGTGTCTGCTTGAAGGTGAAGGAAACTGGAGTTTTTTTCTGTTCCTTATTACATACGGAGAAGTACCACATAGCAGAGATTGAAAAACAAACTGGTGGAATGCTCCTCATAATGAGTGACTGCTGAGGCAGGGCTTTGTTGGCGAGTGCCGTAACGTGTATGCCAGACATCCTGGTACTGCACACTCCAAAGGAACAGGAGGTAAATATGCCTGTAGACTGGTGCTCTGGGAAAGAGTGCTTAAGCTATGGAGGAAGCCTGAGTTAGCTCCAGGTAGTGAGGCTTTAAACCACAGAGAGCTCCTCAAGCACAGCCAGCACTTGCTGAGGCTCTGAAGGCAGTAGTGTGAGACCCAGCACATGCTGGTAAGGCTCAGTTTCTGCTGTGCACCAGGTTAAGAAAAAGCTCTACTCATCTGATTCCAGTCAGCTGATGGGTCAGTCGTGCTACCTTGCGTCCTGTCTAAGTCTGTGGAAAGTCCTCAGCTGTATACAAACAGGAATGTCTGTGGAATAGGAAGATGAGAACTCACTAACTGTTGGACAGTGAAGCAGTGAAAATGATTTAATTCTTGTTCTTGTGGACAGTTGTAAAGGACAAAGATTTCTTATGTGGTTCATTTGAAGTAAGGGTTTGGTTAAACTGTCTGAATTCCATACTGCTGTAAAATCTGGAAAAAGTCTTAATGGTTCTTGTGGCACTATGAGCTGGAGTATGTGCCTGTAATTCAGCAAGTTTGCTAGCAAAGCTGTTGACTGGGCAGTGAAATTGCATAAACCTCTTACTAATCTGTGTTAGGCAGTAAACTTGGAATTGCTGTTGACAGCTAGCACTTCGTGTTACAGTGGTTGCTGTGAAGGTAGGCAGGTCTGTCTCTCCCTACATGCATTGAGAAACAGGAAGGGAAAGCCTTACAGCTGATCTCAAATGCCCTGTCTGGACAAGTCTGAGACCCATTAGTCAAACACGAAATAAAGTTTGTTCTACCCAGAGCTTCCTAACCCTGGTGGTAAAAATAGCTGTGTGTGTAAAGTCATCCCCAACCTGAACTGTGCAGAGTATCATCAATGAGCATGGAATTATTTGCAGACTTGATCTGCATGACAGGAGCAATGAGTTTGCAAATTTCAGTGCTGGATTGATCTTTGACCTGGACCAAGCACAAGAGTTGCAAAATTGCATCCTGACAGTCCCCAGGGCTTAGCCGTGTCGCTGATGAAGATGCCGTTTTTGTAGACACAGTTAATTTGTGTGTAGGCCATAGTATGTTAAAATAAAAACTTGGAATAATTATCAACAGGGGAGCAAAGTGCAGTACCCAAAACCTGGGAAATGCTATTGTGTCATGGGCTGAACATGGGTGCATCAGAGTGATCTCATAATAAATACTTGCAGGTGGCAAAGCTGCTGCACACAGAGACATTGGTTTGCACATTGCAGATTTTGGTGGCTGGAATGTTTTTCAGAAACATGCAGTTGGGTCCAAAAGGGCAATACTCTGCTGGGAAATGCAAGTGCACGTTTGTGACTTTTTGCTGACCCATGAAAAGACATTTGAAGGCTAATAAGAATCACAAAGTGTGTGTATCTCGTTCTGTACCAGAACAGATTAAAGTAATTCAAGGCCAGCCAAACCGAGCTCCCGCAGCCTTTCTGCCACACCCCGTGGCAGGCCGTGGGGAGGATGCCATGGCCAGCCCCAGTGAGCCCTCAGGATGGCACCTTCATCCTGCTGGGAAACAGGAGGGGTCTGTGGATGTCTTTACTGAGCATGCAGAAATGGAAATAGATCGAAGAGGCTTTTTCCCTCCAGCTTCTAATTTCCTCCTCACAATTTTTTATTTTACCTTTATCTACAGCATGTATTAAAACCCCCCCAAAGTAGTAAACCCCTAAACTGTCTCCAGAAAATACTGACGATGACACAGCCTGTGAGCTGGTATGCTCTCCTAGACATTAAAGCCTCTTTATTTCTTGAAGACTTACTTGTCTTTATTTTGCATTCAAGAATTTAGCTCTCTCTAGTGTAGCAAAGTAGGTTTAAAATGCCACTGTGCCATTCTGCTAATATTTTACATGCCTGTTGCATTGACCTTACAGAAGTTAATCATTGCAATACTATAAAGTGAAAAAGTTGTGTTTGCAGTCATGTCTAATACTGAGGTGATGAAAATACTGGTAACTTGGTAGGCTTAACCTGCCTTTTTCATCTGCTTAATAATTAAAAGTAATGCTCTCAGATTTCGTCATAGCTGCTGTTACTTGTGTTGATCCAAAAAGCACGGGGCTCTGTGGTAGGAGTGTGTGAGTCTGCAGAGCTGAAGCAGCTCCTGTCCTGGAGACCCAGAGCTGTGCCTTCCCCACTAGGTGGGAGTGTCTGTCTGTCTTACTCCATTGTCTTCGGGCTTCTGAGTTGTTTCCAAGAGTCAGGTTAGGAACCTGGCTGGGTGTTCTCACTGCTGAGGAGGGGATCTGTTTGGATTTCCACTTTCCAAATAGTCAAGGTGACCCCCGTCGGTGAACAGTATGTGAGGAGGAGACAATGCTCCTGTGGAGGACGCAATTTATGGTAATATATACAGTCAAATAGAGAATTTACTGTAACTGGAGCCAGGCAGGCAGAGGCTAGAGGGAGGTACTCCTAGCTAAAATGAAGGTGCTCCTAGGATTCCCACCTGGCTTATCGGGCTCTAAGTGTGTCTGTGTAGGGACACACAATACATGACATCCTGAATGGTCTTTCAAGTCCAGAGACCACAGATTTAACTGCAGGATATGAAGTCTGTCGCGTTGCTGTAATTAAGCCAAGTCTGCAGGGAGTACACAACCTGAGGCACGGAGCTTGGCAGTTACAACTGTGCTGCTTTATAGGGCTGGTGCTGCAGCACCTTTTCACTGGATCTTCTCACTCTAAAGAGATGGATAGACCAATTAGTACAAATTGGTAAACCTGCTGCCTGGACCTGCTGGAGCTGGTGGTGGGCCCACACTGCCTTGTGACACCGCTGAAGCAGCTTTGACATGTGTCCCACAGCAGTGTTTTAAGGCATGTCTGGACTGCTGGCAGATCCCTGGAGCTGAGAGAACTCCCTGCAGCACAGCACTTGGGAAGTCTTGACATTAGGGCTATGTGAAGTGACTGGCAGTCCCCATAGATGTGGGCTCCTGTTGCATATATATTTGAAGAAGAAATGACAGTTTTCTGAAAGTATTAATTTCTGTGGAACTCTGGGGAAACTTGCAAAAGTTGCCATTTTATTGCACATGGTATTTGCTGACAGGTTGGGGGCTTTCAGAATCTGACTTCTTGTGAGGGAGTTTTGTCCCAGCAGGAAAGTTAAAAACTTTGAAAAGTCTAAGTCTGTCTTCAGTTAGACTATGATTCTTTAGTCCTTTCTTGTTTTCATCACCTTCTTTCTGAGGAGAAACCCAGTTTATACCTCCATGGCTTCTCCCTACCTCTCCTGGGGGCCCTTATTGAGCTCCACTTCCTTTAGAGTGAGCTCTGCAGTTCTGTTCCTTGCAGCTGTGTTCCTTCTCACCAGCTGCTCCATACTGCTGCATCTTAAGGGCTTGTCCTTTATGCTGCTGGCAGTAGGACTGTAGCTCTAAAAGGTCAGATCTAGAAGCAAGTAGCATGATAATTCAGCTACTTTTATCCATAACCTTTGCAATATTCACAGTATCAGAAGATTACTGCACAGGAATTTCAGTTTTGCCTTGTTTTTGTAAAAGAAGGTTAAAAGTTTTTATACAGTTACTACAAAAAATACCACTGACACATCAGAGGTCTGGAAATCAGAAGGCAAGAGAAAAGAACATCTGTTCATTTAAGTGTCATGATTTGAAGGGAATCTCACAGTTCTGAGAAGGACTAATTTGTACTATTTCAATATTTGAACTTGACAGGAAATGGTGATGTCGCAACCCTTGTTTTGCCTCTAGAAATTCAGACCTGAGGTAGCTAAAAGCAAGGGCTTCCAGTTTTCAGGAATTTTGAAATTTGGCTGAGGTCAAAACTGGATAGAATTGACAACTTGTCAGTGTTTCCAGGAATCCAGAAGCTCCCCAGGCTCTACAGCTGTCAGGGAAGTCTGGTATCTTGTCTGTCAGGGCAGCTGTTGTGGGCTTCAAGCCTCAGGATTCTCCAAAGGTCATTCACATAGAGCTGTTTCAAACAAAACATTTTGGGCTCATAAAGGTATTGTTTAAGAAAGCTCTCTGTCTCTCTATGTATCTGTCTTCTGACTAAATGCTTCACTGAGATATTTCCAGCCTCTCTTACCCCCTGTAGCAGAATTGTGTTAAGAGGCTGTAGGGAGGAGGGGAAATGCAGCCTTTCAAAGGATGCATCATCAAGCTGTCTTTGATTTCTTCCTCCCATAAAAGATGCACTGGCCAGCCTGCCAGGAGAAGAGCTTGACTCTGGGGTCTCTTGAGTGTTTGAGTTCATCTCCCAAGTCACGGAGAGGAACTTGTGTCAGAAGGACTTAAACTTTTTCTTCCATCTGGGCTCCCCCACCTCTCCCTGCATTTAATTGCAATAAGTTGTACAAGGAAATGTATTCAATAATTTCTGCTTATTTATTTTTCTTATGAAAGAATAAGGGTCACAAAACTAAAACTCTCACCTGAGTTTTTTGGGGATGAAAGGATATTATTTATAAAAGCTTAAGTGTAGGGCTTGGTGTTTGTTTGCATAACTAAATAAAATGGGAACAATCAACAGGAATTAGCCTGTCTGAGGCTCAAAAGCTCCAGTGGGAGTTTTCACTTGCCTTCGTGAGATCCAGGTCAGTTAAAAGCAGCTCAGAGCCAGAATTGCTGCTGTTCTGTATTATCTAGCTGGGAATTAGAGTTATTCCTGGATTTTGTTTTATTAGAATGTAAGTCATAGCAGTTAAGTGTTGGTTGTTGTCCATCTGCTGATATTCCTTGCTGTCCCAAATGCATTCTCTCCAGCAGGTGTGAGACTGTGCAGTGCACATGGAGTGTGCGAGTGGCAAACCCATGTCTTGTATAGGAGAAAGCACAGGATATTAAATGGAACTAAATGTTTTTGTTCCAGATGTGGCTGTCTGGCATAGACATTGTGGAACAGATAGAAGTGTGGCTGGTAATGAGGGTTCAGACTTGAAACTGGTCCTTGAAAGTAACATCTGCATCTACTAATTCTGAGCTGACCTGCCCAGATTTCTTTCCAGCGGGCTCTGATGTCAGCTTCATTAGAAAGCAGCCATTTCTGTGGCCTCAGAGAAGTATCCAAGCGGCTAGATCATGCTGGGATATAGGACTATCTCTTCAAAGCCCTCTTTCCTTTGCCTGAGCACTTTGCATCAGCAGCCAGCATGTCACAACAATGCAATGATCTTCCTGCTGTATTGGTTTATTCCAAATCCCAAGCAGTTCACTGTAGGGCACTTTTGCATGGGTAGAAAAAAGCAAAGCTGCCCATGTCCAGCTGATGAGCTGTCCCTATGTATTGCATCCAGGAGAATGTTTTTTAAATCGGTTGCAAAGGGGTTCTGTGGATTGCACCCTTGGGCTGATCCTGACATCAGGGCAGCAATATGGAGAAGTCCTGGTCTGGCTGTTACTCACTTGGAGCTTCTTGCAGAGTCTGAGCTGGACCTGACATCTGAAAATCCTAGCCCTGCCTGTAATCCTTAGGGATTACAGTTTTGAAGGGGCTAATATGTGTATGTATCTAAATATACAAATATGATAATGAACTTATCTCTATGTGTGTCATTCTGTTAACGTCTTCTGAATGTTTGGAGGAAAAAAATGGCAGAAAAACCATCTGGTTGCACTCACTCTTGCAAGCCAACATCTGGCTGCCAGACTTGGGAGGCTGTGTAATCTCTGCTCATGTGATTTCCATGCTTTGATTCCCCGCTACAACTGAGTGCTGCAGAGGAACTCGTCACTCATGGCAGAGTGTGATCTGACAATGTGTTGGAAGGACAGAAGGTGTCCACCATTAGACTTTGTTTACATGGAACTGTTGCCAGGGTAATCCAAGTGGCAGCATATATCTGTGGTTCTCGTAGTGCTTCACCACTAAAGCCTTGGCCTTGAAAAGCTCTTGCTTGCAGTGGAACTGTGCTTGCAGTTACCCAGATATACTGTAGAGGTGAAATCTCAGTCCTGCCCCATGAATGTGATAAAAGTGAATGCTTCCTGTTAGCCTCTGAACTGAAATTCAGGAAAAATATGCTTTGCTTTCCTTACACACCACACACACACATGCAAGGAAATGAGACCTCATGTCTTGCCTATTTGATTTATTTCTGGATGAATGAAAAAGAGTGGGATAACAGTGTAGTTCATGCAAAGAAGAAGGATGTGGGTGCTGCGGCATTGCCTCTGCTGTCTGGGTGGGCACTTCGGACACTCCAAAATTCAGGAGAGCAGCTTGGAATTCTTCCTGTGCTGACATGGGCCTGAACATGTATCTCTCACTGGCGTGCCCTGTCTGCCACGGCAGGAGCATTTCAGAGGTGATGTATTTTGAGTTCCTGAAGCCAAAATGACTGAAATGCTCGTTAGCTGGGGTAGTCAGGCAAAGGTGACCCCCTCCAGACGAGTGCCCAAGGTACTCCCCTAACAAGGAGAATATGGATATCAAAAAAATACTGTGGGCAGTATCCTGACTGCTCAAGGGGAACCGTCTGCCCTCAGCATGATCTCATTCCACTAACTGAGCCCCACATCCTCTTTCCAGCTCCAAGTATTTGATGACTCTGGATGAATTGGCGAGACATTTTGAATCAGTCAACACCCCATATTCAGTAAATAAGTTATTTGCTTCTCCCAGTCTTGCCCAAAGCATTTTTCAGCTGCATGAAACTATTTCTTATTGGCTTGAAAGGGGAACAAGAATGAAATAAATTTGTTGACTGAGTCAGAGAACATGTAACAGCAGCTAAACAAGAACTCTGATTTCCTGATTTTCGTCATGATCAAATTTAGACTCCATCTTCTACAGATATTCAGGCTGTGGAATATTTTTTTCCAAAGGAATTTACAATGAATTTGTTCATCTCAAGTCGGAATGACTGTCTTGGTGGCAGTTGGCAGTGACATTTGGGTTATGTTAATGAGAGCAAAATTAAATATAGTGCAAAATTAAATTTAGCACAAAGTAGGAACCAGCAACATGAAAAATAAGTGAAAAAGACAAAAGAACTACCTGTAAGACTGCAGATCAAAGGGAGAAAATTATTGGAAAGTCCCAGCATTTGTTTTTTATAGTTTGGGGTTTTTTTCAAGGGAAAAAAAAAGAAGACTATAGCCTGAAAATGGTGATAATAATTTTCTTTTTTGAAGCCACATAACCTCACCTTCTGTTGGAGGAACAATCAGGTTTTGTCCTTCACCTTGACCAGAAAAATAAATGCAGTGGAAGAGATAGGGAGAGGAGAAAGGCTCTGTTTTTGTCTTTCATGCTAATCTGCAATGCTCTTGACAACAGTGAAAAATTTGTAAAACTTTTCTGAGAGAAAAGCCCAAATGAAGGAATCAGAAAAAGAATATAACTGGAAAACAACAAAACCAAAAAAAGAGTGCTTGTAGAAAGCCAGTTAGTTGGTTATCTGCTGCAGGATATTTTTGGTGAAGGTTAAAAGCTGCCCACAGAAGTTAGTAGTATCATGACCATCCACTCAAAACAACCCATCACCTGTGTTGCCATCATCTGTCAAGTTCTCAGGTTGCGGTCAAGGGTTGTCAAGCATGCCCCAGCCTTGTTAGCAGTAATCTTTAACAAAAATATGTCAAATTACAGAAAGGCCCCACTTAGACCAGACGATATCCTAGTGCCGCATTATTTTCACTCTCAAATTGAACTAACATAAAACTAGGCAGCATTAATGTATGCATGGACCCACTGCTCTCTTCGAGGTAGCTGCTCCTTATCACCAAAGGAAAAGCTCCCAGAAGAGCCTGTAGCTGCCTGTGGGGTTTATTATCGGATGTGTCAACATTCCAGGTTCCAGCATCCACCTTCCCTGAGTGACAGCAGATGCACGGCCCAGATCCTCACGGCTCAAGCAGAACAGGCAGCTGGATGAATCCATCAGACAGCTGTACGTTAAGCCATGGTCTACACAGGCAGAGATGAGCACTTCCAGCAGGAGATGGTATTTATTTCCATAGAAACAAAATAATCCATTTTATGTCACTTTCTTTGCCATGTGGCGAAAGAGAGAACAGACAATGGTAACCCCATCTGCTTCTTGTGCTCTCTCATGTGTCAGTATGTAGAGGTCTCAATTCTGAACAAATACGTTTATCTCTGATTTATGTTAAATTGTTCACATATGGTGTTCATAGCCAAGAGTGTCATGGAGTAAAAAGCCTTCTGCATTTCAGAGATCTCTCTATCAGGCAAGTCTCAACACATCTCTACAGCTGCAGAAGTCCTTGAGGTCATGCCTGCTGGTCTTGTCCTGCAACCTCAGCACATAAAACTTTCATTCTTAACAAGTCCTACAGGAAACTTCAATTGCAATTTCCTTAAGGCATAGGACAGTAATACATTTCAGAAGGAACATAAGCAGCAGAGACCAGAAAAAAATACTGCTGCTTTCTGAAAACACATCAGATTTGTATGTATTTCAAGAGGGCTTGAGTATCTTGAGAAGTGTTTTGTATTTTTTCGTTGGGAACTGAGAGAGTCCTTGGGAGCCTCAGCAGCATGGCAATGGTCTGTGAATGTCTGACTGATAACGCTGGATTTGAACAGCTACAACCTCGTGGGCTTCTCACTCTTCTTCCAGTACCACTTAGCAGATTAAGGTTATGAAATTTAATGTGGCATAACGGTCCAAGCAGTTATTGCTGGGGCTGTGGTGGTGTCCAAAAGGTCATTGCCTGAACCCTTGGCCTGAGATAAAATTTGTATTAAAAGAACCCTCTGTGTAAGTAGGGTCCAGGAACTGCTGGCTGTGTGTGGGATGGATGAGGCTGTCTGCTTGCTCCCCTGAGGCACAGCCATAAATACTGCTGTGATAATGAGAGCTTGCGAAAAATCTGAGACAGTTCTTCCTCCGAGGGATACTGACTTAGAAGGAGTTTGAATAGCAATATGTGTTCTCTAACAAAGAGGTTTGGGAAATCCCATATTCTTCTGAGATTCCCTAGGGAATGTATTGACCATATCTGAGGTATTTTTGCACAAGCTCACATCCAGCTTCTGGAACAGGGTATAGAAATATATTCCTAAAATGCGAATGGGTGATGCTGTTATAATACTGCTGTATTAGCATACAAATAAATGTTTTGTTTTGTTTTGTTTTGTTTTTTTCTGAAAACACCTGTAATTACAGCTGTAGAGGAACTAGCCACCTATTTATTTGGAGGTAATCAATTACGTTGTGGCCTTGGCTTATGCAGGAATTTATGCAAAATGGATGATCGCAGCGTCTCTTTTTGTTTTAAAGCCCGTAAATTTAGTATCTTTTTCTTTCCTTTCTCATTTCACACATAATTTCCTTTACTTTTTCTGTCTTTCAACTTGATGAGAAGTTAAGTTCTCTCTCCTTGCAGAAGCTGAAAGCTTTGATCAAATCCTTGCCTTCCTCTTTCCAATGTATGTAACCCAGTAGAGTAGGATGTCTGTGGCTAGTCCGAGCCTCTGCACTAAAGTGTATGGAATAACCAGGTTTTCCAAGGTCAACCAATTCTGCATGATACAAGAGAGCCTCAAAAAGAAATTATGATACCTTGTTTTAGAGGCAGCAATAACTAATCTCCCTCTGAATCACACTGATGTAATGTAATTTATTTTTTTCCTAGAACAAAGAGTTTGGGTTGGAAACTTTCAGGGAGAACTAAGGAGCTATACTACTAATGTAGGTGGGAGAGCCCAAGGCTGGCAGCGTGAGAGGATTTGTTGCCTTGGTTGTGTGTCCTGCCTGGGCGCAGGGCAGGCACTGGGCTACCAGTAAGGTCTTCCTGAGGTGGCCACTCATCCATAGCCCCAGGCTTTAGAGCCCTGACTCTTGCTGGAAGGCAGCGGAGCACAGAGGCATCCTTCCTAGAGAAGGGGCAGCAGCTGCACTCAAATCTCTTATCCACGGGGGCATCCTTCCCAGCGCTGTAGTGATTTTGCTACTGCTATGAGGATCAAATTCCAGCCATGTGTGTCACTTGTGACTCTCAGGCACACAGGATACAGCTGCGTATGTACACTTAGACACTCAGGAATGGCAGCCCCTGAATCCTCCAGCGCTGTGGTGTCAACGTAGTGCTGGAGAGGAATGTGCTTGGAAGAAAACCATTCATCAAACAGTTTTGACTCAAAGCCGTAGAACAGCCAAACACTTCAGCAGGTATTTGATTATAAACAGAGGAACGCTCACTAGCTTAAAGAGCAACCAACCATGAATTACCTAGATGGGCAATGCTATTAAAAGGGCAGCAACTGGCCAGCTGTGCCCTTCAAGAACAACATAGTAGTCTTGGTGTAAAATTACCTTTTTGGCCAACATTTTGTAATGTATGACACTGCTTCTCTTTGATAGCCAGAGCTGATTGGAAGAAAAACTCAGAAAAACCCAGAGAGATGAAATGAAGGGGGAATCTAACAAGTGTAAACCTAAATCTCTAATATTCCTAATTCTGCAAGGGTGTAACTGTCAGTAACAAACTTTGCATGAAAGCTGAAATTTCATTTTGGATTCATTAGAAGATTCTCATGCTGCTGAGCAAAGAAAAAGAGAAAATTACACTTCTTATGAATTGCCAAGTGATCGTACAATAGCTGCATTTATTTTATTAGCCTTCTGACCTTTTTCTTCTCTGGTGAGGTTTCTTTTTCCTGTTAGCTCTATTACAGCGTCTACTGAGATGGCAACAAAACAAATACTGTTATTGTTGGCTAATTTGCTCTTTTAGCAGGGAACAAGGATGCACAGGCCATGAGCAGACACTGGCCTTGCACTTCCAGCCCATGGTAGGCGTGGGAGCCGCACCATGCCTGGGACACCAGGCTCTGGTAGGAACCCCTCACTGTGGACACCACCATGCTGAGGATGCTGCATCTGTTTTCATAAAGTGCTTCATAAAGTCATGCTTGACTTGTAGCCTGGGAGTGATTTATTTTCCTCCAATGGAGGAGTGTTATTTTATTTTGTACCATTCACATATTTTTGCACAGATATTGGAGGTTTCCCTCTCCTCTTTTTTATAACTGCCCCCCAAGTCCTCTTCCTCTGGCAGTGATCAGTGTTAGACCATGTGGTGATGGCTCGATGCTTTCTGCCCCCGTGGTTTCTAGGGCAGGTTGGTTTGCTACAAAGCACTGAAGCTTCTGGAGAGATGATTGTGATTATTGTGGCAGCACTTTCCCGAAGTACTATGTGGATTTTGTGTCCTTAATTTAACTGGCTGCTCCGCATCAGCGGAACTGAGTGTTTCAAGAATTTATACCGAGCAGTAAGGGTCGACTGTCATGCTGGCACAGAGCAGGACTGTGGAATTTTTGGACTTATATGGAAGTTTGAGAAAACTTCCGAAATAATTCTGGAATATGCCCAGCAGACTGCATGGTAACAGAGGATCTGGCTGAGGAATTTATAGCAGCGGGGAGAGAATAATCATCTTTTTTCTAAAGAAATTTTGATCCCAGGAGGGCAAAAAACAACTCAGAAGACTAGTGGAGAATTTGTCAATTATCTTTTCCTTTGTGGTTAACTTATCTAGGATGTATATATAGAAATCATAGTAATAACACAAACACTACTGAAATTACCAGCAGCATTTAATTTGGGGATAGGATCTCACCAGCTTTCCAGAATGCCAAGATTGTAGTCCTGTGTTTTTCTAATATTAGTCGCTTCTAGCAGATAAGATTGCACAAAAACCTCAGCCCATCTCCAGTTTCAGGAGGGCCAAACCAAGCCAGTTAGGAACAGTTAAATTGCTAGTTCTTGAACATAAGTGGCAGCATGATAAATGTGACCTGTTAATTCCAGGAAAGTGCAGCCAATTTTTCTTTAGTTTAGCCTTAGGGAAAAAGAATATTAAGACTTTGTGTGTTGGCATTTGAAGTCTTTTACGGTTAGACAAATGGCACCACAGCTCTAGAGTTTAAGGGGGAGGGCTGCATCAATTGCTCTTATACATTTACTCCATAGAATTACTTTGTTCTCCTAATTAATTTCCTTGTAATATTTTACCACTTAGGAGACTTAGGTACTTGCTATAATCCATGGTACTAGACACTCTTTAAACACACACCACTACCGAAAAACTCTCACCTTTCTCTCTTTCTGTGGCTGTCTAGGTACTGGGAAAATGTTTACAGCAGCTGTATTTCTTGTTGCACACCAGGGGTGTTTGAAGTATTGCGTCAGCCCGGCAAAGAGGCAGCTGGAAGCAACCCTGACACCCCAACACGGCTGTTCTTGTCTTTAGCAAGAAATGAGGTAATTGCTGACTCTCTCAGGGAAGCTGTACATGTGAAAATGAACAAATGACTAACTGTGCTATTAGAGTAGATGTGAGAAAAAGGAGACACCTCAGAGAGTGAGGAGAATAGAGAGGAATAGGGTCAGGGCCCATCCTGTTATCCAGTTATGGGATAGGCCCTTATGGCATGCTTTGAGATCATGCATCACCTCAAGGTAAAGTTATACCAGTCCTTTTCTGACAGTCATCAGAAGAGGATCTGGTACCCTGGATTCCCAACACAAACAATCAGGAATTGGGACTGTGGTATTGCAATTAAAATACTACCAGCTGCACTGTCACAAGGGCTTGCTCACAGCATGAACAAGTGATGTTCACCTCTCCGTGATTTCACACTGATCCCACCTCACCAGCCATTTGAGCATCCTGTGATTTTCCACAAAGCTACTCATGACAGGCAGAACAGCAGAGACTGTAGGGCTCTTCTGGGCCCCATGGCACAAGGGGTTAAGTCAGGACCAGGGACAGGAACACAGGTATTAACCAGAAACTATCTTCTAGCTTAGCATCTTACTATCTTTTTCACCTTTTTTGTGCACAGATGTTCTTGCAAAATCCCAGTTAAAACATAGAAAGGATTAACAATACCCACTTCCAGGGCCTCACTTAGACCCAGGCAGTACCTCTGTTTACCCAGTTTGAGCCACAGAGTATGTCAAGAATGTATGTATCATTATGCACTGGGAAGACGTGTGCACCATAATCTCTGAAGCCTTAACTGGCTCAGCTAGAAATATCTCTAAATGAATATTGCCAAACAGTGTATGGTTTTCAGCTGGCAGTATTTTAATATTTTTTTGATCAAGAGTAGTTAGGAGAATAATTGAGTCCAAGAAATTCCAACCCAATGCATTCATGGCATCACGTTTAATTGCAGTGAAATGAATAGTGCAAATTACCCTAATGATCACTTTCAATTTAATTGCTGGGCTGCCTCTGTATTTTTCAAATAACTGAGGCTGTAAACTTTTCTACTTCTTAACTAAGTTGCTTTTTGGTGTCAGTTAATGTTATGCCTTATTAAGTCAATATGGTGGTTTCCTGCCAGTTTTATTTCATGTTTAACAGACAAGTCATCTCTATAGGGTACTGTTAGAAATTATGTTATAACATTTCATGTCTATTTGCTAACCACAAACAGTCTCTCTGGTGAAACAAAATGCATTCAACTATCTTTATTTTTGCTAATTTCACTTTTCTGTGAAAAGTCTCTTCTGATGTGGAGAGCACAGCTGCACAGGATGAAGCCAAGAGGAGCCCAGAGAGAAAACAGTGGTGCTGGCAGGAGCCACTGGATGGGGACCGCACTGCTCCCGGAAACCCAGCCTGTGGGAAAGAGACTCCCAGGCTCTGCTCCCCTCTCCCTGTGCACAGGGCAGGAACATGGCTCAGCCTCCACCGGCTTCTGCCCCCACTGCTCTAGAGCTGCGGCCTGGGGGAGGCCAAGGCAGCTGTCGCACCCGCAGGTGACAAGGGCATGGGTGGATCTATGCTGCCAATGGGCAAAAGCACCATCCCTCAGCACCAGCAGGCTCCCCAGCAGCCTGCCCGCAGCGGCTGTGCTTGTGCTCTGGAGCAGCAGACACCGAGCAGTGAGTTACACAAAGTGGTGCCAGCAAAAACTGTGCTCTTGCTCCACTTCTTTGATGATGTGGATTGGCACAGTCCTGCTCTTTGTGATGAGCCTAGGAGGCTTTCTGTGCTTTCTTTTCTTGAGCACAAGGGCAGCTTGAACATGTTGACCCGGTAAAGCTGGTTGCTTTGGCCTTAGGGTATATAT
The DNA here is from genome assembly GCA_013397755.1 of Cnemophilus loriae. NCBI lineage: Eukaryota > Metazoa > Chordata > Aves > Passeriformes > Corvidae > Cnemophilus > Cnemophilus loriae. Next base: position 450,964 of record VZTF01007531.1, read on the forward strand.
TGCTTGTAGTGTTAGGAGGCTGGTTAACATCAAACTGGGATTATGAAGGGAGTTGTCTTCTGTTTGGAGATTTGTTTGAGATACAGTGAGTCTTTACCAACTTCTTCTGCACTGTCCTTCAATAGAAGTCAGCTGCTTTAAATACTGTATTTTTGAAGCTTCAAGATTCCCAATATGGTTCTTTGCAATATATTTTCCATATGATTTTGTTTTAAACATCAAGTACGGCCTTATGGCCAGAAGAGTTTCTCATCTCTGCAAACACGTGCACGTAAAATAACCCCCACAAGGTTCAAGGTCTGAATGGTGTGCAAGGTTGAATCATTTTACTGGAAGCAGGGACAGACAAATGGAAAGAACAATTTTAAGCACATTCTGTCACTGCAAGGAGTGAAGTATGTGTTGGGTATAATTCCTATTTATACTTGTATTCTAAAACAGTCCAAAATCCAAGTTAGGTTTGCTCTCCTTACTGCAGTGGAACAAAGTGCTCATTCCATATGGGGACTGGATGCCTCGAAGGCATTCTGTTACTCCAAGCAGCCTTCCCAGGGAAAAGACGTCTCATGTCTCTCCACCTCCTCAGATCTGAGGGATGAGTGCCAAGTGTCAATGCTGCAGTATTTCAACCCCAACAACCAGAGACGTGTCTGCTGGAACCCTGTGACATGCAGAGTGACGTGCTAGACCCTAGCATTGTATCACCTCTATATATTCTGTCAAAAATTTCTGTCCAAAACTGCAGCTATGGTTTCACAGTGCTGAACAAAGCATCCCCGAGGAAGTGCAAGAAAGGCCTGTTCTCCATGCAAAATACCAAGGACTGATTAACATTGCATATTTTAGCTGGTGTGGCTAGATAGGACAGGTGTAGGCTACTGGGGGCAAAGAGTGGCTTATTCTGATTTCTTTTCATTTGATGAAATGAAAAAAAATGTTTAAGCAAAGTCAAAACACAGTATTACAGCACTGTGTGCCTGTGTATAAGCTCTCATTGGCTCAATCAGACTCATTGAAACACTTTAATAGCTACAACACCAATGGAAACTACTGTGTAGGTGACATCGGATATACTCTTTCACGGAAGGAAGATCTTAGAGGAAGTGTGGAAATGATCTACCAATAATTGACCAGACTTGCCATAAAATGCATCTTGTAGGAACATAAGAGCAACCAAGTGGTCAGAAAAGAGGTTCACCCAGCCCAGCAAGATGAGCCCTGCCATTATTCACACTGGAAGCCAGGGGAATGCTATAAGACTGGGGCAAATGCAAGGGGATGTTTCCCTATCCTCCAGAAATTTGTGTATGAGCTCGAAGTGAGTATGTAATAGCTCTTAATGTATTTTTGGCTCACGAACATGTAAAGTTGTCACTTGAACCCAAGTAGACTCTCACACCTGCAGCATCCCGTGCCAAGTTTATTTGGGGTGGAAAGATCTTCATGGTGGAGTCATCATGTCATGAACAGAATTAAAGGTTTTATCTGCCTTTCTACAGTTCTCAGCAGTGAGATCCAGAGAGCTGCTCAGTCTTCTTGCAAACATTTAGTATAACCAGATGTTCCAAGTGACTTGTGATGAAATATTTAGTAATAGTAATAGTATATGCCAAGCTTCTGACACACGGTGTCTGCAGCTATGTCTGCCTTCAGCAGCCCAGGTATACCAGAAGAGCCATATTTCTTGCTGTAGTGATTCACGCTGCATTTCTGTGCTGTGATTTTCCTATTTGGCATCCTTTATTCATAGCAGCAGCTCTTCTTCTCTTCCAAGATTCTGTTTGCTTTTACTTTGTTCTTTTTCCTTTGAGGTTTCTCACCAGCTCAGGGAAGATAAATAGATATGGAGACAGTGTTTCACAGGGTGAGAGTGAGCAAGCATCTGTTGTCGTCAGCTTTTCTGATTTCATTGGAGCTCTTGTGCTTTTCTTTAGCTGCCTTCATGCAACAAAAGCCCTGGAAAACAGCGGAGCCTAAGGCTCATCAGCTGTACGCAGGTGCTATGCCAGTGCTGATGCCGGGCTGTGCAGTCTCATACTTTTTATTCAAGATGCAAAATTTTCAGTCACCAGAGGGAAAAATCTATGTGTTATTTCCTAAAGAAGCTTTAATGTGCTGCAGACACCATCTGCCTACAGCTCATAAATTAAAACCAATTAACTGTACAAGACACGTTGAGTCACGGCTTCCCGCTGGCATGCCTCCTCCCTCTTGCCTGGTACAGTCAAGCCATGAGGAAGCAACTCCTCTGGCAGGAAAAAACCCAAACCAGCAACAAAAACCCAAACTCCAACTCCCCAAAAGTGAAAGAGAAAAAAAGACGCTTTAGGGAAACGAATAGAAACACACAAGACAAGTCTCGTGACCCATTAGCTCTTTCGTTTGCAGCATAAATCATTCTGTTATAATCACAAATTTTGGGACATAATTGGACTACATATCTGAATCTATTGCCAGTGATTACAGGCAAAATGCCCTGAGCAGTGAGGCCTGCAATCCAGCCCTGTGCGGTTTGGGGGGGAGGCTTTGGGGAGAGGGAAGGGAGTCTTTGCCATCGCCAGAGTATTTTCCATGAGCAGTTCTGTAGCTGGAAACAGATGCTCCATGCTGCCGTCCAGCCAGCAAAATAATGTAAAAAACATTACAAAGCTACCCTTCAAAGCATTCTTCACTTTGCTCATTGTCCAGCAATGGCTTGACCTCCTCCTTGCTCCTCACCGAAAGCCCATGGAGGCATCCCGAGGGTCTCTCTGTCACATCCCTCTGAGAAGGGGAGAACGGCCCCCAAAGCTGCAGCAGCTCTCTCTTTTGTGGTTGAACATGGGTAGCATTACTGTTTCCTAGTCTCAAGTCCTGACTGACCATCAGAGCTACTGAAGGGCTTTTGGATCCCCTTGGAAATTTTTCCTGAGCAAATGTGAATGCTGTGGCTTTAGGAATGAGAGGTTAAACTAATTTCCTGCCCAGCCATCCACCTGGGGACCGTTCTCTGCTGTCCCAGGGTGTGTTTGCCATGTGCTGCTCTCTGCTGAGTTCAGTTCTTGTAGTTAGCCATGTGAGGAACCTGGGAGTATAAAAGTCCTGTCATCATTTTGATTAATGACCTTTTCCCCAGATGGAAAAGACTGGTCATGCGAGGCAGCATGGGCTAACATTGTGCCAGCCATTTTTAGTCAAGGCCCAATAGATGTGTGCAGGGAGGAAGTCGCTCAGCGGCACAGTTGTCCTTCAGAGGGAGGATGTGCCACCAAGACCCTGCTGCAGCTGGGGCGTTGGAGCTCTGCGTTTACAAACTCTGTTTCAAGTCTGTGAAAAACACACAGATGATTAAGGGTGAATTTTTCACTGCTCTTGACGCTTCTCCCTTGTTTGTGTTCCTGCACGTTCTGCCCTTAAGTGTGTTGATTCGCCAGGATATTCCCCATGTGCTGGACACATGGCAGCCTGAAAGCAAACTTACATGGACAGATATTGTTTACTGCTGGCTGCAATGCAGGTATTCTGTAATGTAACTTCTAAGTCTGCATGTGACCTTAGGAGCATGTTTCTGCCTTGGCTCTTCTACAACCAAAGTAGCCAAGATGAGATAATGCTGCTGTGGAGGTGCCAAGTGAGAGGTAGGACCGCACAATGATAGGCTGTTGCTCCACTGGGGTAGGGTCGTGTTTGCTTTTTTTGTACCAATTTTTGACTTGGAAAAAGATCTTCCTCTTATTCCTAGCCTTGCATGCTTTCTGCAGCAGATCCATAATGGTGTTTCAGATGCTGCACCCCAAAACCAGTGTGGCTGATCTTCCAACCCCCAAAGAGCTTAGTTTGCTTTCCAGTTCTGGTGTCCAGACACACCTGCTACCCGTGTTGTGATGACATTTTTCTTGTTCCCTATGTTTTCTTTAAATGCAGTATTTTGAGCATCTAGAGCTTTCGTGAAGCAGAAATCCAGTGATTTTTTGGTCTATGGGGAACATTCCCCACGTTGATAGGCTTTTGGGCTTCAAACAGTGAAATTACTCTGTTCTTCCTCCCATGGCATTTCCTGCTCTTCCACTAGCATACTTAAAGGAACTTCCATGTCTAACTACATCTTATATACGTCTTGTTTTCCAGTTTTTCTGCTGTTTTTTTTTTTAAAAATTTCAAATCTTTCTTAGAAAGTGAGAGCAAGTGCTAGGCTTTCTTAACCATCACTGCTTTCAAAATCACTTTTACTGTACCTATGATAAACTAATTGTCTTTCGAATAGTCTTTTACTAAATTTACTTAGCACACAATACTTTTCTTTTCCAGAATTTGCATTTCCCTCTATTAACACATTATTTCCAGTCATCATCAAACATCTCCAACTCTCTAACAAGCCTTTTGGGGCTCTAAAACATGAGAGGAGAGGAGAGGAGAGGAGAGGAGAAAAAGCCACAACCGTTTTTGAAGGGAGCTCTTAAAACCTTATGACTTATTTCACAGCTGCTGTAAGAAAGCGAAGACGAAAGATGACCATTAAAAATGAAAAGAGAGCAAGTGCCAGCACATGGAGCACAATTCATGCCTCTCAAAACGGGCTCTCTGCCGACCCCCAGCAGCACCTGAGGAGTGTGTCAGATGTTCTCTCTAGGGAGGGCTGGCATAATCACTCATGGGAAATCCACTTCTGTTAGGGTGAGGATATAATGAAATCTCCAGATCCAGGCAGGAGAGAACCTCTGGAGGCCACCTAGTTCAGCCCTACTCTTTAATGACATCAGACTAGGTTAGTCCTGGGGAAAACCCCAAGGAAGGGAAGCATGCCCTGTACCTGGGACTTGCTCCAGCACTGCAGTGCCTCCTGAAGAAAAGATTTTTCCTAATATGACGAAAAATCTCCCAAGTCACAATCTGTGGTTCTTGTCCTCTTTGATAGGATTTGGCACCCATGGGACTAGTTTGGCTCACAGCTCCATCACCTCTATTTTCTTACAGCTTTCTGCCAGGGCAGCTGATGGTTTTTGTGGTTCAGGTGACACCCAGCACCATTCGAGGGTTCAGGCCAAGACCACCACTTGGAGAGAGAGTATTAGGGTACTGGTGATGGTGAGGCCACACAGCCACATGGATTTGTTTCTTGTTTCCACTGCTGGAAAGTTACTGGGGGCTGAATCAAGTTGCGGGGCGGGGGGGGTCAAAGCAGGACACGTGTGAGCACAGGGGAGGAGAAGCAGCCCTGTTCTTTCCACCTCCCTGAGCTCAGGCTCACCTTGAGCTGTCAGTGAGCAGAGAGGGGCAGGTTCATCTGTGGAGGTACTAGCCTCTTTCATGGGCAGTAGAGTGGAGTAGGTGACCTGCTTGTAGAGGTGTCTAAGTGACAGTGTAACCAGATGAGATGGCACCCATGTTTTGCCAAGGGTTTCTAACCACATGGTTTAGAAAGACATTGTTTTTATAACAAATGAAAGTTTAAATTTTCATCTAATCCAGATGCTTTCAGGAGTGCAGACTTCATAAAAAAGTTCAGTATCAGGAGCTATGATACAATTGCAAAAGCTGGCAGTGCCGTATTTCTGTTTGCCAGTGTTTTTAGAAGCCAAGTTGTGCAACAAACAGTGGCAGGAACTGAAACGTTTTCCCCATTTTAGAAATGGTTGTAACTCTCTGTAATGTCCATTACAAACATTCTTTGGGAACATTTTCTGATAGATTACTTTACACAAGCAGTTAACTGCTCTCTCTGGATGAGTTCTGGTTTATTGATGACAAATTCAGAGCAGAAAACAGCTATCAGTGCCCACAAAAGAAAAACAAAGAAGCCAAATTATATGCAATTTACAATAAGATGAAATATTTAGCTCTGTTGAACATATGTTAGTGATGAGGGCAGTGGATGTTAGATTTAATTGGATCCAGAAAACTGATGAGTGTTAGTCCCTCTGGAATTATTCCTGGTGAATCTCCAGGAAAATTCACAAGTATTTTAATAAATTAAAATCAAGTGGAAAAAAAAATGGAAAGGAAAAAAAATCAAGCAATTTCTTCTTTTCATCTCAAAGATTCCAGTTTCAGATCCTCACAGTAACACAGGTAAGGCTCTAGAATGCTGCATTCAAACAAACAAAAGTAATGTCCAGTGACAGCAGTAACTTCCTCTGCGTCTCTAAGATGCTAGAATTTATCTCTAGCATTCTGCAATGTTTTCATTAACCAGGACCAGCTGGGTTGCTGGGGTAGGGCTCAGCTCTCAGATGCAGAAAGACAACACCTGCCACAAATTAGCTCCAGGCTCTGCTGAGGGGTGCCAAAGGGGCTGTGTAGCCACAGCTGCCAGAGCAGACCCCTCTGGGAAGCCAAGGAGACTCTTCTCTGCATGTGGTCAGCTGCTTGTCCCAGCAGAGTCTAGGGGTTGTCCCTCATCCTCATAGCACTCCAGTCCAGGGATTTCTCCCAGTTTGCAAGATAATGGTATAATGTCCGGTTTGTTGCCCTTTTGCTGGTGTCAATGACATCCTTCTCTTTGGGCAGTTCCTCCTCCCTGTTTTTTGCCCAGGATATGTTCTTACAGAACTGTTTTATGCTCTCCACACTTCACATTTTCAAATTAGCTAAGTCAATCACCCTTCATATATAAACTTGCTTGAGGAAATCAAAGCCTGTTTTTCTGATCTTCCTGTATTTGCATGCAAACCAAATAATTTAGCACTTTTTAAAGTATGTGTTTTGACACATGCAAGGGAAGGTTTACTGCTTGTTTTCTGTTTCAAGACAGATTAGCAAGACAGATTTTCATGCCTCTTAAATCTTTGGAAAAAGAGGTTATGTTTCTTTATACTGGTAGTCTGGAGCTAAAACCCTAACAATTTGCCTAGCAGTTGTGACCATCCTCGTGGCTTTCTTTGTGAAACAGGAGAAAATTCCAACTAAAAGCTGAGCTGTGGAGAAGACCTGGGGAAAAGTTTTGTCATCTTAAAGTAAGTATTAACTGTTCTTAAGAGGAAATGGCTGTAACATAACAGTTACATGGGGAACCATCACATTGTGCATGAAGAAACAGCTTTTGGGCCCTCACAATAAATTTCCATAATTTTTTTCTCTCCAGGATAGGGAATTGAACAGAGATGTGTAAAGAATCAGCCACTCTGTGATGNTCAGGATAGGGAATTGAACAGCCACTCTGTTCACTCAACAAGGATGTATAAAGAATCAGCCACTCTGTGATGTCAAAAGGACGTGACACACCGTGCATTTTGGCTTTTACTGTTTGAGACAAATGAACCTGAAAATAGGTACAGTAAATGGAGACAGCACATGGTTGGCTGTCAGAGGGAGCAGCAAAAGCGTGTGGCGTGTACACAGCAGAGGAGGAACAAGGTGACAAAGGGGAAGAGCAAGCAGTGGAGATTCCAGAGTGGTCAAGTCTGGTGTGTGGTGCAGATGGGTTTTGGGGCAGTGGAAATAAAGCAGAGGCATTTCTCTGCTATACACTGAACAAACCAGTGGATCAAAACCTGACGGAGAGTATTGCATGTTGTGAAGCAAAGAAATGAATGTTCCTGCTCAAACCCCTTGCTATGAAATGGGAGGTCACTGAGGGGCCAGTCACTTGTGGTGGGATCAAGGAAGAGATTTTAAGAGTGAGCAGATGGGGACATATTTTAAAGATATTATAAAAGGGGAATCCTCAGGGCAGATGTTTTCTCAAAGACACCGGAACACAGCACTGCAATGAAATATGCATTTCTTTCTGCAAAGAAAATATGCAGAAAATGTGTGGCTGTTAGAGGATGGCAGCAGACAGATGGTTCAGATTAACTCAGCAATGACTGCTAACACAAAGTGCAGCAGCAGGTGAGTCAGGCCTCAGTGGAGCTGCAGCTGTTCAACAAGCTGTGTATCCTCCATCCTCTTTAGAACAGAAGAAACATCTGGCCATGGGACTTCATAGAATCATAGAATGGTTGGGTTGGAAGGAACCTTAAGGATCATCTAGTTCCAAACCCCCTGCCATGGGCAGGGACACCTGCCACTAGTCCAGGTTGCTCAAAGTCCCATCCAGCCTGACCAGCTAGGACTTCAAGGAATAGGGCATCAACAACTCCACTGGGCAACCTAATCCACTGCTTCACTACCCTCACAGGAAAGAATTTCTTCCCTATATCTCATGTAAACCTGCCTGCTTTCAGTTTAAAGCCATTCCTCCTTGTCCTGTCTCTGCACACACTTGTCAAAAGTCCCTCTCCGGTTCTCTTGTAGGCCCCCTTCGGGTACGGGAAGGCTGCTCAAGAGTCACCCCAGAGACTTCTCTTCTCCAGAATGAACAATCCCAAATCTGTCAGCCTGTTTTCAAAGGAGAGGTGCTCCAGCTCTCTAATCATCTTCATGGCTCTCCTCTGGACTCATTCCAATAGATCCATTTCTTTCCTTTCTGGGGACCCTAGAGCTGGATGCAGTACTCCAGGTGGGGTCTCACGGGAGCAGAGTACAGGTGGAGAATCCCCTCCCTCGCCCTGCTGGTCACACTTCCTTTGATGCAGCCCAGATCTCACACTCTTCACTGTATTGTGTTAAACTCTTCAAAAAGCTCTGCTTTGAATGCTTAGGATAAACTTAAGCCTTGTTGTGAGAGAAATTGGTTCTGGTTGCACAAGAAAGTGATGAAAAACTTGCAGTTTCAGCTGGTTCTTGAAAGCAGATGCAACTTGGCAGGTTTGACATGTGCCACCCAGTAGGAAGAACAGGATTGACATAAGCTTGCCAGCAGCCAGACACGGGATCATGCATAATGAAGTTTTTTGATGGAGCAGTTAAGACCTGGACAGTGTTTGAGCTCATACAGTCACAGGCAGAATGGGCAGGAGACCTGTAAAAGAAGAGAAGAGGGAAGGTGTAGACTCACTGGAGAAGTAGGAAGGAGGATAAGTTTGAAGATGTTTTTTAACCTGAAGCCCCCTAAGGACGATAGGAAAGAAATTGTTCAGAGAAAGTACATGAGAGATTTTAGAAATAAGCAAAGAGTATGAGCCTGTAGATGTATAGAAGTGCTGCTCTACAAGCAAAGCTGTGTGATGGGGGCAGCCTCTGGCCCTGTCACAGAAAAGATGATGGTTCTGGCTTCCAAGTTCATCTGGATGGAGTGCAGCCTCTTAGAATCCCAGGCTGACAGCATAAGCATTCAGGGTTTTGCCAAAGCCAGCACTGCCCACTGTGGTTTGAGCAACAGGAGCTGAAGCAGAGCAGGTTCCTGAAGACTGCTAGACACATTTAGCTTGGCTCCTCTCGGGAAGGTCTGTTTTATAAGTTTTCCTCTTGTACAGTGCAATTTTATCTTTTGTTTTTACTGTATAGGAACTATCTGCACGTTTTGGAGAGAATGCTTGCCAAGGACAACTATTCCTGTTGCTTCATAACATAAGAGACTTAGAAAAGCCTAAGAAATTTCTTAGCTCTAGTGCTGAAAACGTGGCACTTCTGCAGAGACAGTGTCCCCTCTGGAGGCACAGCAGTGTGGGGGTGTGAACACTTCAGCAAGCAACTGGACTTCTAGGGCTCTCTCTTTGCAAGATCATCAACGAGACCTGCTTTGCCTGAGACATTTCCTATCAATAGCATACTATTAATCATTAGTGACTGGCCAATAACTTCTTTTATTGGGTTGGCTGAGGCTTGGCTGAAAGTTCAGTCAGGCAATGGACTTATGAATGTGTTTCTAGGAAAAGATTTTATTACAGAAGTTTAAAAGTGCTCACACTCTAATCCCTGTTTGAGGGTGAAAAGTGAACTTTAGATGAAATAAAACATTTGAACACAAATGCATATCATTGACACAACAAACTTGTTTGTAACTTGCTGCCAAAGTGTTGGATATGTGGAGAACATAAACGGAGATATATTTTTTGACTTAGAGCATCTGCTGACTGATATTTCACAACTATGCTCAGTGGCTGAAAGAGGAATTCAGAAACATCATCATAAATAACATGAAATCCAGATATGGATACTTTAAAGTCCTACTTTTAGCCTGTCCCACCTGCCTCCCCTTGGAGGCTGTGTGGGTGTTGTCTTTTCCACCACTGCTCACCCTGCAATATATTTTCATTTACCAGGCGCCTTTGTGGTACATCTGCTACTTCTGAAGCAGGTTCTCTACATCCCTCTGCATTTATCCCTCAGGTCTTTTCTGGTAAAGTCTCACAGTGTGTCCATTGGTTCTCAGCAACTTACTTCAGCTTATTTTTTCCCCTTTGCTGTTTAGAGAATTATACTCCAGCAATCTCACGGTGTGGGGTTGATCAGCAGTTCCATTGATGATGTTTTCCGAGGGGAATTTTCTTCCCACATTTTTTAAGAGTTCCAGTTGAAGATTTGAACTGTAACTGTCAGGCAGGTTAAAAATTTCACTGGTGCTCTGGGCTGTATCATCTTGAATTACCTAAGGCAAAATATGGACTTGTCATCTTTCATTGTTACCAAAACCAAACTCTTCCCTGACTCACAGAGAAAACATTCTCCTGTTTGATTAGCTGCAGTGGACAGATAATTTAATAAGAAGAATTGAAGTAATTGCACTGAAAACAGGGCATTTAGAAGCACGGTTGGAAGCCTCTGCCTGTCATTTTAATTCCGAGAGCTGCTGTCATCTCCTATCCGTGTAGGCTGATGGCAGCTTGCAGGAAAAGGCAAAAGCTCTGTTGGTGTGCCCCCAAGGAATGTGGGACATGGGGAAGGGAAGACCTGAACTCAAAGTAACAACTCCCAAGGTGTTTCTCCATTTTTACCTGCCAGGTTTGTGCTTGCTGAAAGTAAACTGAACAGCTGGAAGGTTTTGGCTGGGTCCAGGCCACTGCAGAGAGCCCTTTGCTTTTGTCACTGAGCTCTTTTGGAGTCATTAGATTCCTGTCCTTGCTGGGCTCTCAAGTAGATTTCTGTGGGAGGAGGAAGGGGCACAATACTTCTTACAGATACTTCTGTTTATCCCATTAAGGAAAAATTCACCTCTGGACAAATGTGTTTTCATGGTGATGCTGTGACAATGATTAAGGAAGTTAATGGAATCAGCATATGTACCCTTCACGTGGGACCTCTGAATATTTCAGTATTCTTCAACTGAAGGAGGAAAACCCAGCCTGTCACCTCAGCCTACAGGTTGGAAAAATAATGTTCTACTTCTTTATAGATGATGTGATCTGAGCCAAGGTATTAGCATACTCAAACAGTAGGACTGCTCACTGATGAGTTTGCCATGTATAGAGATCTCTTCTATATACACACAGATACAGTTACATACTTACAGATATATTTATATATAAATATATGATTTCTGTATAATCAAGCATATCTGCCCATGCTTATAGCTCTATACCTGACTAGAAAGTCCTAAAGATAACTCCTGCCATCCTCCTCAATGTCATCTCCCACCCCAAAAACAGATCTTGAAAAGGTGGAGAGCCATGAACAAGACCTTTGTCTTCAGGTCTAGCTTTGTCGCCTGAGCCTGTCACTTACCTCTGCAGCTGTAGGACAAACATCTCCTGCCTCAGCTGCACTTTCCCCAAATGCTGCCTTGCTGCAGGGCTAGGGGAAGAGAAGGAGAGGAGGTTTTCGGAATTGCTGTTTGGGTAAACCAGAGTGACTTTGCAAAGAGGACTGGAGCACTGATGTACCACAAACCAAGCAGCACTGATCTGTGGGGCAGCCACAGCAGGGTGCTGGGGTGGTCACTGCTGGAACAGCCCGGATAATGCTCTGTATTGGCATGGCTGTGGTTTCTATTGTTAGACAAAGGTTTTCCATGGCTCATTTCCATGGTGGTCTCAAGTTTATGATGTTCCCCTGGAGGGCTGGAGCTCAGCACTGGTCATTTGCTGTGCTTCCCTGCGGGCCACCAGATCACAAGGCTGGAGGCTGGGGAAGGTGCCTGTCTGTCAGGACATCCCCTGGACAAAGCAATGCTGCATGGTGAGGAATGGCAGGGGAAATTCCTGCAGGAAGACAGCTCCTTTTCCAGGCTCCTGGGACATCATTAACATCCTAATTACAGTGATCTCATTATTACTGGGGATTGCCTCAGCCAAACCATTTGCCCTTCTAGCCACAAGCATTCGATTCACTGACTGTTCCTCTTCAGTATCAATTACACACCGTCCGCCAAAATCCCAAGCACTCAGAACTTGAGACAGGCTTGTTGGGGAGATTTCCTCTACAGAGAAAAGACTGGCTACTGCCATGGAAATTGCTTTTGCCCTTTATGAGGTGCCTGCACTTAAGCACAGGCTGCAAGGCTGTGTTGCTCCTGAGCAGCCTGGAGGAGATTGCACTGCTGGCTGTGGTTGTTGTAGTGATGCTTCCAGATGTGCAGCACAAGAGAGGAAGCTGCTGTTTTACCACTGGGTAAACCTTTCTGCCCACACCAGGGTACCTGTGCCAGGGCAGAAGCACCCATAAGCTAATTGGAACGCAGAACAGCGTTGACAGGAGAATGCTGCCACTGTGGTTTCTCCCACTTGTCGTAGTGGAGGCTGTTCTTGCAGACTGGGGTGGCTGGAGCTCCTGAGGGGACTGGGACACAAACACCTGCTGTGCAGCAAGTAATGCTGCTGTGTATTTGTGTGAGATGTATCTTCCTCACCCGTACACCAGAGAAACATCCTTGTAGTTTGAGATTGATGTGTTCCACTTGTAAGGGAGAAACAACTATTGATGGGGTTAAATGCCAAGGTACAGAAATTATGGAGGGCAGCTACTGAGATGTAAGAAACTCAGTAACTACTACCAAGATCCTCTTTATTTAAGTCAGTATGCCAGTTTTGTTTTGGTCTCTGGCATATGTGAAAAGAGATGGTCTTTCAAGTCGTTGTCTCATCCCAGCTGCCCATGAGATGTCAGACACCACAGGAAGGTTCATCACGGAATAAAGGATGAGAAGCTCATCTTGCCCAAGGCAAGCAGCATTTGGAACAACAGACCTTGCCATAAACCTGGGGACCAGGACAGACTTTGTCCACTCTTGTCGCTTCTTCAAAGACAGGACAAGTCAAGAGGGTTGTGCTCATCTCCTGCCTCTCCCATTGCAGTTGAGTTGTTGGTGGTGTGGGGCATGGCTGTGCTTTTTTTTCTTCATGAGGCTATGTCAAGACAGATGAAGGGAAAAAATATTTGGCTTTGGATTGAAGTAGTGCAAAAAAGGAAGTCTGGTTTCTCACCCAGTGAAGCAGAATCAAACTAAGTCTACATAGTTTGGCAGGAAATACTCCTTCTGACTCCAGATTAAATGTGTTATTTCAAGAACCTGCAAGAAAGGAAGGGAAGTGAACAGCTACAAGCTAAATGCCTGAGAGGAAGGCAATAGACTCCTACTTTTTTTCCAGCTCTTAGGTGAGAGCCCCATATTCACAAGCATTTCCATCCGTGGAGCCACCCACCTGCATCTGCTGAGAGAGTGACCAGGTGACAGACATTTTGCACCTGTAAAGTGCTCTTACACTCTCTTCCAATACTGCTCACTTTGTATAAATGTCTCTATTAAATTCCATTAGCCTCAGCTGGATTGCAAAATATCACAGAAAGAAGAATTTTTGCTCAGATGTCTCAGGCTGATGATTTTACAGTATGTTTATGTATTACTCATAACTGTAGGTGAGTGGAAAGATTTTTCAAATAAATCATTACTGTGAGTATCAGATTTTCCTGTTATTCAACAAAAGGGAACACTATCATCATTTTGAAGAAGTTTTATTAACTTTTGAAGCCTATTGGGAGGGCAAGAAATAGTAATGGAAAACTAAGAACAACAGTTGGATTCATCTTTGAAAGAGTAGCTGATGTGTAGGCACAGGCAGAAATGCACACCTGCATCTCATTTTCATGAGTATCTTTCTGGAAGTGAAGTGGTGTTACAGGAATTGTATTTCTTCTACTACATATAAATTTTGTCATTATAGAGAATGAGCCAAAAGATGGGTGCAAAATGTTTCACTGAGCAGAGTTTGGGAAGGAAGGCAGGAAGGGAAGGNNGATTTGTTTTCAGAGCAGCTGTGTAAATCAGTAACATCTCTGCATTCCTCTGAGAGTGTTTTAAGCCACCATCGCCTGACTATGATGTGCAGCTTATATAAAGTACACCAGTCAAACTTGGGCTTTGTTGCAGTCACTCAGGTCAGAGGGAATTCTCAAGTGACAGAGTTGGGAGCTGTGTGTGGATCGGAGCTACCTCTGGGATTAGTGTCTCACAATGCACTTTTTCTGAATGTGGAGTACTGGCCGAGGGAGATAGATGGGGATGTGCTGTCACTCCTGCATGAACAGCCATTGCCACAGAGAAGTCCAGCAAAAGTATCAGCCCTGGACTTGGAAAAGCAAGGAGATCATGCATAATGGTGAGCAGGGAACTGAGAAGGAACTCAGCAGCCTATTCTGACCCAGCACAACCATTCTTATATTTAATTCTGATGTTTCATTCAAAATTATGTTCACAGTCTTTAATCAATCAAACCCAAGAAGTCATACAGTAAACATTTGTCATACATGGATGTTGCTTCCTTATGCTCCATATGTGCCTGCTCTGTTTTTCTCTTTTGTTTTGATCATAGACTTGAAGCGGGGTGGAGAATCATTTTATTATGTGTTTGAATAACACCCTACCAAGCTGTGCATTGGTCCATGCCTAGAATTTCTAGGCACTTCCTTGATATAAATAAATATGAATGATCCATGCTTCTCAAAAAGTAAGTTTGATGTTCCCGTAAACAGCCTAAGTAAGAAACAGAAGAGCTCCAGCCTCAAAGGCTTTGAGAATTAGCCAGATGCACGGTTTAAGAAATATCAACAAATAACAGCCTAAATAGTTACAGATTCTGTGATGCAGATTTTAAATACCTTTTGCTTGCTACGAACATGGCTCTGGATATCCACTGACACTAGGTGAGATAAAGGGTGAGGTACAGGGGAAGAGGGTGCTGTAACCAAACACAGGTAAAGGTCCAAGCAGTGTCAGCACCTGCATCCAACACGTGCTTGTGCCCATCTCTTACATCAGTGCTGCATTTAATCCAGCATAACCTGCTAATGGCTGCAGGACACAAGGAAAGGCGTCTCCCACGCCACATCCCCACAAGACAGCACCTTTGCATCGTGCTTGCTGAGCTCTGACCAGATTAATCTACTGTCCATGGTGGCACAGTGTTGTAGCTCTTCCTCCACAAAATAGTCTCCCTTTAAAATTACTGTACACTTACTGGTAAGGACTGTGTGCTGGCAGGATACACCAGGCATGGGGATGCTGGTGGATCACACGAATGCTTGGGTTTAGTCTTAGGTGTTTTCCCTACAGCAGGGAATTGGAATTTTCCTTTTCAGCAACAACAGGTGTCTCCCGTTCCATCCTTGCTGCAGGCAAAGAAAGATTGATACACATTTCCTGTTGAAGACAGAGTTGTCCATGTTACGTTACTTTTCAAAGAAAAGCCTGATTTTAGTGCTCAGGAGGCAGAACTGCTGTGAGATCATGTGGGGAACTGGATGATGATCTTTTCCTTTGTTGTATTGAAAAATATTCTGTGCAGCTCCTCAGAAAAAAAGACCTAAATGCCTTTCCTGCAAAGACTGAATAAACACTATAGATTTTCCCGCTGATTCTAAACATGACAGGAATCAAAGATATCTGTTCCTGAATGAAGGGAAGACCACTAAGCCGAACTGAAGTGAGGAAGGGAATGTGATTTTGCTAATACCCTACACATATTGATGTCGGTCCATACCAATGTATAGATCTCTTGGCTCAAAGACAAGAATGTTTATGTATATGAGAGTCCAGCTGAGGATGGATGTGAGTAACCCAGCAAGGGCCAAACAATACACCTGTTCTTTCCAAAGTTTGTCTCATCCGTGCTCCTGTCACTCTGCCGATTTTGCAGGATGGAAAGCTGGTTATGTGCTGAGCCTAGCAACAGTGACAGGCAAGGGTAAGGCTACCCAGTGAGTCAGAAAACGCTTGCAGGAGTTAGTTCTGGCAGCCAGTCCTGCTGCAAAGTCACATCTTTTATGCATCTGCCACTTTTGTTGTTGGTAACCGTGCAAACCATAGCTTTGGCAGCCCCTTAAGGGCGTTAGTTTTGTAAGTATGAGCAGTGTTTCAAGGATTCTGAAACATACGAGAGCACCTTGAGGCTCAGGTACTTTGGCACCTTTCTGTGTGGCTGAGTTCACATATATTGTGAAGAAGAACAATAAACCTGAATTTATTCTTTATGTGGTGAGTGCAGGTGTAAATGTGGTGAGGTGAGCCCAGTCCGCAAGACCAGCAGTAGGGATAAGGCTTCAGTCTGGAAAGGGCAGTAGAACACTTGTTCCTCCTGCCCCACAGTTGGCAGACATCAACCTCACATCACACCCACAGCTGCAACTGCCCAGCAAACTGCTTTTAGCAAACTCTTCGTAAATGTGCAAAAGTCACAAATACAAGGTATCACAGGAATAGGGGTGGGATCGGGGCACTGACATTGGGTCCCCACAGTGATTTTTCTATACAAAGATAATTTAGGAATTCCTGGAGATTATAGGTCCAGACTCTGCCTCGGATAAACATCTTCCTCTCCCTAGGACAGTCCCTTTGAGGTGGATGCATTATGCTAGGACTGCTGTCAGGGGTTGTCACATTTGCTTTGGAGTGTTTGAGGGTTCTCAGCTCACCAACATTTTTGCACTCACATTGCAAGTTAAATGTTTCTTTTAACTTGCCAATCAAACTGAGGTAATATATTGCAACGGAGAAGAACATGTTCTTGAGTGTTCCTTTTCAATGTAGTTGTCAACTGCTCTTTGACCTAGGCTAAACATGGATTTTTGCCGTGTGCTATGAGATTTAAATGCTGGCAGCAGTATCTTAGATAAGAAGATCCTTAGATAAAAAAATACTTATTTGGGGACATACCTTGTCTTTGTCCCCCTACATGTCTCCTGAATCGTTCTATTTCAATCTGCTCTACAGTGCTTCATTTACATGAAACCAGTCCTAAAATTCAGGGTGACACCTCTTCCCCCATGATGCTTATCTGGATACAAGGGTCACTTATCTATCTGATGATTTCAGCAGAGCTAAAGGCTCAAGTCTTTAGTGAGTGTATTTATATGAAGCAAAGGAGATGTTCTAAGGCACTGGTTTCTCAAAAATTGCAAGTGCCATCCCTTCAGGGTAATGTTATTTCTCTTACAGCATATGTAATGGAGTTGCACTAAAACTACATCCTAATCTCTATGTTAAGTCTTGCAAGATTTATAGATTTGGATATACTGTGTTTGATATCCCTTTGTAGCAGATCCACAGAGTATTTCATAAAAAATAACAAGTGGGCTCCTATTCCTTCTCTAGAAAACTTTGATCCGCGTTGCAGAGTTGGCTAGGAGTACAGAAAGCAGGAGATTTATGGATGATGAAAAGGATGACATCATGTTTCTGGACTGCTCTCCATGTCACTTCTGTCTGTAAAGAAGTGTGTTTTAGGCAGAACTGCTCTTCTGCCTATTTCAGTGCCCTTGCCTGCATCCAAGGAGGGGATGGATCACAACCAAATCCAAGCCCTGGGACATCTTATTCCCCCTGTGCACAGCTCTTCCCTCCATGCTGGCAGGGCCAGGCACAGGACAGCTCAGAATGGCCACTCCTCCAGCTGTAAGCTGACAGTGTTTGGGAAGGGGATCAGGTTTTAAGTGTTTGCTGAGATAGCTGTCACCTAGTACTTGCCAAGTTCCAGTAAACCTTCCTACAGCTGGGCTTCACCTTCCAGCTTTGCTGATGTGGCCAGTGACTCAAGGGTATTTGTGAACACAGTGAGTAGCACTAGGATCTTTCCAGGATTGTGTGTTTGCCTTCGGCTGGCTGAGGGGGCCAAGGGGACCAAGGTGTGAAGGAGGAAGAGGGAGGAGAAAGGCTCTTCTGCTGCTCTTGGACCTCACAGCAAGGCTCCCACGAAGCTTTGCATACAGACTTGCCATAGCAAAGCCCCTGTCCCCAAGGGTGGCATCATCTCAGTGGCATGCACTGCACGGGAAACGAGACCCTGTCTTGCACTGCCATTGTGCATTTAGCAATTTCTTGCCGCCAGATCTCACCAACACTTGCAGTAACTGCTGATAAGCAGGTAGTAGTAAGCTTCTACAAGCAACCACAGAGACTGTGGAGCACAAGTCAAGCGAGTCACTGCAGAATCCCAGTGCTCAGCCCCAGCTCTACTGGTATGTAGGGGTGGCGGGTGTGTGTGTGCCAAGATCCAGTTTTGATCTAAATAACTGTGTGTGCCAGGCTTATGACATAGGGCACTTGCTGCTTGTGCTCACAGAAAACTCCTTCTGTGACTGTTGGTATTGTCAGAAAATGTAAAAATTGTCAATATGCTCAGAAACTCCATGTCTGCTCGCCTGACACAGAGAGTGTTTCTGGTGTCAGAAGGAGTGTCACACCTTGGGAAGCCTTGAAACCAGGGGTAGCTGGTGGTCACTAGGGGTTGGGACTTTCAGGCTCCAGCAAAAAAAAAATTACCAGTTAGCTCTTATTAACCCTCCTTTCTAAATTAATGGCCGATTTGTGCAGACTTCTCTGAGTGTATCAGCCTTTGGGAGATGACGATACTGTTACTTCACCCTTCTATCACCTAACACTTCTCCTCTTCCACTGTTTTTCCTATCACAAAGCCTGCTTTAAAGTATTTGTAAAGAAAAAAAAGAAAAGAAAAAAAAAGAAAAAAAAGGTCTAAAAGTCTCACAGAGAACGCATTTAGAAACTTGAATGTCATATATATTAAACTCAGACAGTGAAACCCATGGAATGCAGGGCTGTCCAAGAGAAAAATGTGGCCTGAACTATGGAAAATGAGTTTCCTTCCAGCTCTCATAAGTTCTGCAGCAACCTTTGTAAATCTGCAGACTGCTCAGTGGATGACCAGCTATCTGCAAAAAGTCCTAAGAAGGCTTGCCATAGAAATTCCAGGCATTTCTGAGAGAACTGAATAAAAAGCATCTGTCTGAGCTAGTCCGTAATCTCTTTTGATCTGAGTTCAGAAATGAGGTTTTGTAGTGGTTTATGTC
The DNA here is from genome assembly GCA_013397755.1 of Cnemophilus loriae. NCBI lineage: Eukaryota > Metazoa > Chordata > Aves > Passeriformes > Corvidae > Cnemophilus > Cnemophilus loriae. The sequence goes on from VZTF01007531.1 coordinate 469,999, forward strand.
AATCAGGGTATGAAACTATCATAAAACATGTCAGTAGATAATAGTAAATTTATTACATCAAAGTCAGTAGCATATAATGACTTAACTCTGTAGGACTGCATCAAGAGCTACCCAAATATTTTTAGCACTTATAAAGGAAACAGACTTCAGGGTGGGTCCCTTCTCTGCTATGTATTTATGTCTGCTTTTATGTTTTTGAGGCAAAAGTGATGAACTTTGTCCTCTTGCAGAACATTTATAATATCAATAGGACTAGATGAGAAATCTCCAGTCAGATATTGATGTATCAGTGTGACATATCAAAAATATCAACACCACTCTGAAAACAGACATGCAGGTTTTGTCTGTCAATGTTTTTGATCACTCTGAGTTGGAGCTGCTTCAGAGACAAAACAAAAGCACCAGCCTTTCAGCAGGTGTAAGTCAGCATTTCTCTATCAGCACCACAGAGCTGCTGGGATCTTAATGGAGGGATGTCAGGTGGTGAACTGTACCATGTCTCATAGCACCTGCTCAGGTGTTTCTTCTAGAGGTGTTTCATATTATGGAGATGACTTGGTGGACCTCAGTCATCATAAATGTATCCTCTCCTGGTCCCCCTCTCTGCAACTGTGATGGTGCCACCTGTAGAGACCTCCTCTGCAGGCGTGGCCTTGCTCCCGTTCCCACATCAGTGGCTGGCACCACTTCTTCATCCTAGGATGCCTGAGCATATTGGAGTGGAAGCTGGTGTGAGAGAGGAAGATCAGGACAAAACACTTTTCACCTCACCAGTGCTGCAGCCACCCCTGCAGAGGAAGGTTTGCCCATACTGTTTCCAAGCCTCATATTCCCTCAGAAACAGGGCTTGGTGAGAATCACCACGTCCAAATGGCATCACCTACCACGGTGTGGATGCTTGGTCATAGTTAAGTGAGAAAGAAAAGAGAACTAATCATTGTCTAAGGGCTAAGTGGTTTCATCCCACTTAAAAACTTTGTTCACAGAAGAGAAACGGCTGTGTCCTATGGACAGACACGGAGCACAGCGCGCTTTCTGTGTTCATCTCTAGGGTGGGTTATGCTTAAACAAGCCTCATGCACATTGCAGAAGTGTCTTGAAATAGTTTCCACTGCTGCAACTTTTTTCCATACTGTTAGCCTAATGAAACACTGAAGAGTCAATGCTCTCAATTGTTTGTCAGGGTAAACAGCTCATAACATTTCCTACAGGAAGTACAGTTTTTTAAGATTTAGTTTAATTTATCTGGTACTTGTAAAGATGTAATTTGTTTTTCTATTGTTTATAAGATTTCTCGTTAAGAAGGAAAAGGTTTTTATTCACGCATTTGTTTATTTGACCAAATGCCAAGGGAAGACACAAGGAATTTACTAGCAACTATGATGCCGTATAATTTCAACAAGACAAAGGTCTTTCTAAAAGACAATAAAGACCTTCAAACAGGCCAGTAAATTAAATAGATACTGGGTGCAAAGCCTCATGGTTCAGGACTTTAGGAGGAGAAGCAACTTGCACTATAGAAAGTTAACTGTGCTTGGCCCTGAATTAACTTGCCTTTTAGGAAAGGACATGCTTTTATCTATTTCTGAAGATTACATAAATTTCAAGTTTTCAAATAATATGACAGATGGGCTAAGAAATACACTTTCTGGGGAAATTTCTCTAGGCGTGATTCCTTTGGCAGCTGAATTCCTGTCTTTCATCTGCAGGAGCCTCCTTTCTAGTTAGCAGCAATGCTTTCTGACAGAATGCGTGTGATAAAGAGTCACACTTGGCCAGATGTGATAGAAGCACAATAATGGTGCTAGATCCAGAAGTGTGAGTCTGTGTAGGCTTGAAGTAGAGACTGCCCTTTAATGACCTGACTGCAGGTGAATATTTGATCATTTGAGCAGCTGATAAAGGATGGGAGATGCTGATTGAGATAGGTACATTGATTGATTGATTGATTGATTGACTTCTCTGTCTCTCTATAGACACACAAGATACTGTTTGCACACAGGATCTGTAGATTTATTTTGAAAGAGATGCCCCAGGGTATTGGACCTATTCCTGCTGCTTGAAATCCTGTTCTGACTGGTATAGGGAATGTGACAGGATGGGATGTTAAGCTCAGGTTTCTGCACAGAGGAGCTCTGCCAGCACAGCCACATTTGGGGATTTTGAGGAAGGAGCACACCATGCAGCAATAGTTTTAGGCAAGCAGTGCTGACCATGCCAGCAAAATTCCACCAAGGCAGCACAGTGCTCCGTCTGGGGAGTAGGGTCCAGCTGTCCCAACAACTGGTAGTGTTGTACTTGCATCAGCAGCATGCATTCCCAGGACTGGTCTGCTTGGAAAGGGCATTTCTTTATGCTGCTGAAATTATCTGGGACGCTCTGACTACATAAGTCTCCTGAGAAAAAGTACAGAGGAAAGGATACAAGTACTGATTTACACACTGTAATTAGAATATGGGCCACATGATGCCCTAACTCTTGTTACGTGGTCAGGCTTCATTGCCTTTCCCTCCGCAGGGTTTCCTTTTTCCAGTTCCTGTGTCTCCCGGCATTCCCACCATTACTGGGTGAGAAGCTGTAGGCAAACTAGAAAAAACACATCTCTGAAATGAAGGAGCCTAATAAATCGAAAGGGCAGCCCAAGCGGGAATGCTGATAGCAGTATCCAGTGAACAGCTGCTCTGCTGGACTCTCACCATTGCCGCTGGATGTCGAGAAAATCTGCAAGGCCACCTAGTGACCACGGCTTGTGCATATGGAGACCCACTTAAAGACTAACCATGGCTGGGAGTTGCTTTCCTTATCCACATGTGCAGCTCCCGCTACCATTGACAGTGCTATAGAAATTTTAGGACTTTTCCTGTGCATAGTGTTCATTCTATGTTTTTCTTCCTCTGCAACACTGTGGGGAATAGATTATTCCTGTTTTGATTTTGGCTTGCTCTGAACAAATGGAGTGTTTTTGCTTTGGAAGGAATACTGTATCTTCTGTTTTCTTTGATTGTGAACATTAGAATTAGGTCTGCAAGCGGGCTGGTTTTCATTAACCCCAGTGCTTCCTTCCTGGTCTTTTACGTCTGCTGGCGACTCATCCGGAGCAGAGGCATGATGGAGGTGAGTCGCAGGGTTGTTTGTAAAACATGTGCTGGGGATTCCTAAACACATCCTACCTTTTCCATCCATTTGCAAATGATTAGATGAAATGTAGAGCGTTTCCTTGCGAAATAAAATAAAATTGAAATAAATCCCAGATGAGTAATAAATTTCATTTCTATTAAAAAAAAAAAAAAAAGCCTTTGAACAGATATTTATTCAGGGCTGCCTGTGCTATTTGTGTCAGGCACACTTAATGCATGCCCGTTTGCTGCATATTGGCTACCCTTAATTTATCCATTTGATTTTCAGGTATTTCCAGCCATTGCTGTATCTCCATTATATCACCTCTGAGATGCCCCTTTGCATCCTCCCTGATCAGCACATCATGTGCAGCTTTCTTCTCCCACCCTCCCTGTTCCTTCCAAGAATTCCTTTCAAACGGTCTTCTGTTCTCTCCTTCAGCCAAAAACAAAGTCACAAGCTTTGGGCTTGGTTTGAAAATCTTGAGCACAGCTGCCTTGGGTGGGGTTGGAACCCCATGACCTTTACAGTGAAGTAAGAGCTGCAGTTCAGATGTAACTTTTTTCTATTGCATCTTAATCTCCTCACCTCGCCTCACCTCGCCTCGCCTCGCCTCCCCTTCCCTCCCAGAAAGCAACTGGTAGGATAAGTGGATCAGGCTTTGTTTTAAGTCTACATACCTGTCCCAAACCTTTTTTCAGAGCTGGCTGCAGGAAATCCTGTCACTTAAGGACCATTTCTATTGACCTGGGGTTTTGTGCTGCCATTAACCTTTCATTTAAAAAAAAGGTGTATTCCATCCCCAGTGTGTTTTAACTGATACAGCTTTAGAGAGCAATCGCACACATTCAGCTTTATTTTTCTGTTCTTCTTGTGCAGAATAACTTCTCTGGTCACTTGATACCCTTAGTAACCTTGCTTAGCATTACTCCAATTAGATTTATTCTTTACAAGACAAATTGTGCACAGCAGTACCAATTAGGTGTCACAAGAACTTTGTGTAATCTCACTGATTCATGAGTCCTTGTATTCGAGAGATCTGTTTCATCTTGTGATCGTATCTGCTTTTCTTATGGATGCACCACATTTTTGGCTTGACAACACCCTAAATAATACACTTCAGTCTGTCTCCTCCATCATCTCACACAAACAAACTCCTGGGATATAGCAGAGATCCTTCCTACTAGACATTAAGTATATGACTTTGTACTTTTAATTTAATTTCTACTGTTCCAGACTTGAAGGTCATGCAGTTTTTTCCCAAATGACATTGCAGTCCTTGCCTCTTGGCAGTTCCTTTCTGTGTTGCATTAGCAAAAGTTTCATTAACACGCGAAAAACTGTAGCAGGTTATTCAGGTAATTTCTGAAAGTGGTGCTATGAGATCCAATACTTTCCACTGGATTGATGCCTGAAGAGGCTACCTGAAACAGAGACTAGACAGAGCAAGAGAATAAAGCAGGTATTTATTAAAGGCCTCTACAAGATACACCTTGGGCAGCGCAGGAGCCTCAGCAAGAGACTACACCCAAGATGGACCCAAGATGGACCACAGTCACGAGTTTTTTAGACAGATGTAGGTTTGGTCTGTTAGCATATCGGAAGCTAATTGTCCAACCATAGCTTCCGGTTATGAAGTAACAATCCCCCGGCCTGTCCCCCCTGGACCACTCTTTATTTTTACTTTTCGGGCCTGAGCTGTGGTAGTGTGACCTTGGTTTTTCAGGCCCGAGGAAGGATTGTTTATTCTGACTAACATGAGAAAAGCTAACTAACATCTTATATAGAGTTCGGAGTTATGCACACCGATGCAGTAAAGAATCTGAAAAATATAAAAGCTAAAACCCTAAGGCAACAGGATGAACTCCACCAATCCCTTCTAACACAGTCTGTTCTCTGCTTTTAGTCTGCTGTCACTTGCAGCCATCCCCACAAGAAATGCAGTGGGAAATGTTTCACCCAAGGTTAAAAAGAACAGGTCTTTTCCATGTTCTTCTTTGAGAAAGCAGTTTCCTTGTACCCCAAAAATCATATTAGCCCTACTAAATACACTTTAGGTTTCATTGCCTTTTCTTTGTCACGGTGCCTTTAGTTACTTTGGCTTCACCCTTTTGCAGTTGTAGGTTCTCCAGGGTTATGGGGCAAGGAATGTATGTACCATTGACATTTCATGCACTATCTTCTTTCAAATTTACACCCTAGTTTTGGGCACCTGCCCTCTCCAGCTATTGTCAGCCATTACACCTTTGTTCCCATGTTCAGGATCACCATCTTTAGTAAAAACTCAGGTTTTGAGACTTGTCTAGATTATCCCTCCTTTCAACCTTCTCAATTTTGACCATTGGGCTCACTTTGCAGTCCTTCTACCTTCTATACATGGCAGAAAAAAAGATTTCATTTCCTTACAACTACTTGACTTTTTAATTTCTATACTTGTACTTCCTTAACTTTTAACCATAAGTTTATTTACTAATTCATCTTTCCTGTGCCCCACAGACTGTGCTTGCTCCTAACACCCTTTCTCTACGATAATACTAATTTTAGTGCTAGCCTTTTATTCAGGTAGATACGCAGTCCTTATGTATAATTTTTTAAATTTAAAACACAGTCTGAGAGTCGTTTTTATACCCGTGTCAAAAAACTTTCAAACCTATGCCTGGAATACTTTTCATTTTACTTCATTTCATAAAAACAAATCTTCACCCTTTTTTGTAGTTTGAGGTTTTCACTGTACTTCACACTGGCCTTGGCTGGTTTCTTAGAGTAACACTGACACGTAAATGCAATAAACATCAGTTAAGTGCAGCTTAATTGAACCGATCAGCTGACCATTTATTAGTAAAGTACAGAGATAAATGTGATTTTATAGAAGGTAATTGGGGTTGCCATATGGCATGCAGGTTTCACTGCTCGGTCCTTTGATAGAGAGAGACTTAACATGGCGAGTATTTTGGCAGACACTGCTGTTGTTGCTTATTAAAATGATCTAATCCTGAAGTCAGACCTCCTTTGCAAAGCATTGCATGTGTCTGTTCAATTTTCGCACAGCTTCTCTCCTAGCGTGTTTTTTCTCCTCCTAGGGAAAACATACTAAAAATGCATTAATTCTTGACCTCACGCCCTTGTCGAGTCTGGTGAGCACCTTCAGTGGCCAGTGTGAGTGGAGGCAGAGCCCTTTCTGGCACACCTCTGAGATGGTATTGGAGCTGGCAGCCTTGGCATCCTGAGGAGATTGGCCCAGAGCCGGGTGGGGGCCAAGGGGGTTCTGAGCAGGGGTGCAAGGAGGTGGTTCCCACAGGCAGGGGGATCACGTGGCTCCACCAGGAACATGCTCTGCAGTAGTGGTGGGGACACCTGGATCAGACCTCCAGCAGCAAGTGGCTTTGCTGTTGGCAGCACTTTGAAGGGGCTGGGTGCCTCGCTGTGAGCACAGGGCACTTTGGGCACTTTTATCTTACATCACTGTGGTTTAGCCCCTTATTTTTATTGTGCGTGGTGAGGAGAAAGAAGAATAAATGTCTGGCAGGCAACCTTGTTATCTATCGCACATCAAGGGTGGGATTTCTGCAAGGCAAGAACCCCACAATGGACTTGATTTCTGCATATTTGCTCAGAGAGTGCATGCACTTTTTCTTTTATAAGACCTCTAGCTTAAGATAACTTTTAATTTACTTCAAATCACACAGGAAACAAAGTACTTTGAAATACAGGCTGAGTAATACAAAATTAAAGTGACTGACTTGGAATAACAAAACTGAAAAATCCAAAGGCCACAGGTGTGTTTTTATTGAAAGCAATAGGATGCTCCTTCAGCTCTGGCTGCTGCTCTTTGTAAAGGCATAAAGGTGGGGAGCTGCACCTGAAAGATGGTGCAGAGCTCAGCCATGGCTTGGTGTAACTGAATGTGTATAGAAACCAGCCCATGATATGAAAAATTAGTGCAAACTTCCCCCTCCAGACAGAAAAAGGCATGAAGGAATGAGAGACTGGGTAAAACTCCAGCCCTGCTAAAGTGGATGGGAATTTTGTCTCTGGTCACACACTACAGGAATCTCCCCTACAGACTCGTAAGAAATTTTGCAACTGTGCTGTAATGCGTGCCAGGGAAAATTCAGTGCTTGGCTAAGTAAGTATTTGGTATAACATCTGTTTACATGCTTTCCTCCAAAGCTATACTGGGTTGTTTCTCCTTCAGGGACAGAGAAGCCTGGAAAAACCTCTCTGAAGGGAAGGAGCAGAAAGAGCCCGTTTTCTGCCCATTTATGTTTGTCACATGCCAAAGAGGTCCTAGCACTGTGTGACACTTGTGGTTTTTCTTCAAAGGCTCTGTGAAGAAATCCCAGACAATCTCAGCTGACTGCCCCCAGTGTGCACTTTTGTTTTCTAACATAACCTCCTCGGAAAATATGATGCTACAGTGTTGGCCAGTCCAGTCAGTCAGTCTGTCACTCTTGGTTGGTGTCTCCTATAGTAACATGATGAATAGGTTGTGGGGGTTTTTTGTTGGTTTGGGGGTTTTGGGGTATTTTTGGCCGTAGTTTTTGTTTGGTTTTGTGGTTTTGGTTGGTTGGTTGGTTTATTTGTTTGTTGTTTGGGGGAGGGAGGGTTGGTGAGGTGTTGGAGGGGTTTCTTTGTTAGTTTTCCATCAGCTCTCAGAAAAATTAGTGTACGAAATGTTGACTTTCTCCTGAACCTTTGCATCTCATTGGTATGTTCTTTCTGCTGGACCGATTTGTCCCATTTCCCAGGCAGTTCCCAGCATCTTCTGCAGAGCTACATCCCTGTTTTTTTGATAGTCTCTTCTCCTTCAGACTGCACGGAATATCAGACTTTCTTACAAACATAAATAAGTTCAAAATAATCCTGTCAGATAAGGAAGAATTATCACCCCCCTTATTCCAGAAACATGGGAGCTTTTCTAGAGCCCAGAAATATGCAGTTGCCAAAGACCAGCTGATTTCCCTAGCACACATCATGTTTTCGTGTGGAGGAGATGGATCGTTTCTGAGTGGGGTGGAGATGTCTCCACTGACACAGGGTGTGGCAAAGGGATGACGGGGAGAACTGCAGTCACTAATTTTGGTGATTGACTGGAAGGGACATTCCCTGTTTGACTTTTGGCGAGCAAGTGCAGGATTAGTTTAATAAACTGCAAGGGTTTTTTTCATTTTCATTAAAAGAAGGGAGGGATGTGTTCAGTTTGTAAACACAAATGCAAACATATTTGGTAACTAAGCAGTTTGGCCAGCGTCCTGCTTGTAAAAGCTGAAGTTTGCAGTTAGACTTTGAAATAATAGCATATAACAGTATACTGGATATTTGTCACAAAGTGATTTCATCTTCTCTGTTAATGCAGTCTACTCAATGCTGAGACTGATGTTTTTAAAAGTCAGATGTGACAAAGGAAAAAGTTAATCCTTTGGAGAAAGAATAACATGCTGATTAACTTCATTATTAAGAGCTATATGAATATGCATTTATATCATGTTGGATTGAATATCTCAAGGCTTGAGTACAGGTTGTCACAAAAATCATCTCCTAAGAATGTAAAAAACGCTTTTGTTTTAAAAGAAAATAAACATTTTCTGTGATTTTATGACCAAAAGCTTTTAATATTAAAATTTAAAGGTAAAAATAATTTTGAAATAGCTTATGGCAGTTGATGCTGTATGTTTGCATATTACATTCTTCTTCAGTTTAGACACTGAAAGTAGATGAGGTGCTTCCTGACTTTGTTTCTAGAAAATGTCAGCCTCACATTCCTATTAACACATTGCTAAAGCTTTGGCCAACTATGCCTGAAACAAACCTGCTACCATGAGATGTAAAGCTGAAGGAACACCATCACAGTTCGAGGCATGAAATTGCTGCACAGATATAGAGTGAGACCTGAAGAAGAGACATCCTGCAAGGTGCAGCCAGAGGAAGAAATCCAGAAGTGAGAGAACCAGCCCCCCTCCTCCCAGAGACTGCTGTCCTGCTCCGACAGATGGACCTCAGTTGAGCCCAAGAGCATAACCACAGTTAACTGACCAAGCCACAGTGTGGATCTGATACTGACATGGGTAAGAGGGTCTGTGTGCTTTCAGGGTCAGTCTCCTCTCTTGTTACTGAGAGCACATACGGTAGGAGTGACTGTAAGGCTGGATCCCAGAGGCCACCATCTCAGAATGGGATACTGGTTTCTAGGATGGTATGTGGTGTAGGGAAGGGGAAAGGCTTTGCACTAGGAAGAGCTGAGATGTTAAAGTGTGGCAGCTCCATATCCAGCTTCAAGACCTCACACGCACTATGGATCAGAACAAGGAGGGTCATACTCAAATGTCATGGTGAAGAAAGGTTTCTGAACTGCTGGTACCCTCTTGCAGCCTTGCAGCCTGCACTGACAAGGTAACAACACGAGAAACAGCAGAAATGAGAAACACTCTGCTTCCAGGATCAGGAGGGTCATGACTCTCCTTTCTGCAATGCTAGTGAAGAATTATTGGGAGCTCTTTATAGCCTTGACTGGGGAACCCTGGAGAAGTACTGCCTAACAGCATCACCCCTCTACACCTTCATCCATCAACCACAATGCAACAAACCACACCATTATCTAACAAAAATAACTTCCCTCAGTGCAAGGTGATTAAAATACTGTAACAGGATTTAAGAGGCTTGTTAATCTAAGAAATACACACAATAAACCAGCAATGTAACTGTATGTGTTGTTTTTTCTTGACACAAGACTTGTACTTTTTCTTTACCTGCATATGTGTGGGTCTAGAAGGATGTCTTTGCATCTGATGCAATTAAAAAATTTTGCCTCCTCCATTTTATGCGTGTAAATGCCTTTATGCCATCACTGCTCTAAAACAAAATGAACTCAAATCCTTACTAACAGTTTTAAAATGTTGAACTAATTACTCTACTTACCAAAAGCTTTCCTTTAGTCAAGTCTAATTTACATGTTATTGTGGCTTCCCTGTTGTTTTGTTTCTGGGGCAGATTCAAGAAGTGCTTTAAACCAAGACCTCCAAAATGCCTCACTGGATCAGAAATAGTGTTTCTATTGTAACTATCTTAATCTCTTGGTAATTTGTCTTTTCATTAATGAAGAGTCTGACTTTGTTGTTGCAGCTCAGCCTTTAATGCTAAAGATGTTTTTGTGGTTTGACATGTAAAGAGTGGGCGCTCAGGGGCAGAGATTTGCGTGGTGCAAATTCCCATTGCTTTCTGAAAGCCATTTCTGAGGAAGCGAACTCTCATTCCTGCATAGGGATATCAGTTTACAGCAGCTGTAATCTTCTCCTATCTACTGTAATTTGAGGATTAATATTTTTACTTAATATTGCAGAATCACAGAATTGTTAATGTCGGAAAAGACCTCTAAGATCATCAAGTCCAACCATTAACCTGACACTGACAGGTCCACCCCTAAACCATGTTCCTAAGCACCACATCCTAAGCACATGGTTTTTGAACACTTCCAGGGATGGTATCCAGCACCTCCCTGGGCTGCCTATTCCGATGCCGGACCACTCTTCCAGTGAAGAAATTTTTCCTATGAGTGAAGAAGCTTTTCAGTGAAGAAGTATTTCATGGCTACAGAATCTGCAACAGGAGTGTTTCCAATGCTCGTGTTGGGCCAAAACATCAATCATGTTTTAAAAAATTGTGTTTATTTTTGCTGAATGTAGCAACTGGATGGTTGGCACTAGCTGGAGGCAGTGAGAAGCTGGTTTCTGCCCCCAGTTCTGCTCCTGCAGTAACACAGAGGCCAGGATCCCATCTTGTGTCTCCTCCCCTGGTTTTTTGCTGGCTGTTTACCAAGGAAGTACAAGCACGGTTCGGTGAGCATTTTCTGATTTGTGGTGGTGCTTTAGAGCAGTGCAGGCATCTACACTCCGCTAGAAAGCAAGAAGAAGTGCTTTTAAATCCCTTGGGATTTTTTTGGAAAAATTTACCCTAGGTCTTGCAGATTAGTAAAATCTCCTTCCAAAAACCAGTGTAACTAGTTACTGTGAATACAGAGAGCTGAGATGCAAAAGCAAAGAGCCCATGGATGGGCTCCAGCATCTTCTGACCTAGCGAGCCTAGTGTACGCCAGCAACCATGTGCTTCAGCAGGGTAATTGTCCTCACAGGGACAATAGCAGCAGTGCTGTGAACTCCCTCAACTTCCTTGTACAGCTTCTGCCCCCATATTCATGCCTGCAGCCTCCTTCCGTGTGTGGAACTGCATGGAGGTAATGAAGTCAGAATTGGGTTGGTAGCATGTGTATCCTCAGAAGGTTATAAAGAGAATAAAGTGGGTTTTACTCATTTCCTCTGATTTGACATTTAATGTATCAGCATTTCTTTCTTTTAGCATTCCTTAAATTGGTAAAATATGGGCTTTCATCATAAGATTTTCATCTCAGCAATGAAAAATATACATTAAGCTGAGTTCAAATAGACTTTTATTTTGTGAGAGACCAGCTTTATAACTAGTTGGATAGCTGCATTGGAAGAGAGCACAGATCTCTGCATGCAGCACAGATTGGCCCCACTCTCTCAGGAGGCAGAAAGTTTTCTTGCTGGTGCATTGTGAACTCCCTGTGCTCCCCAGGCGAGAGCAGCAAGCAGGACATGGGCACAGAAACGCGCTGCTGCCAAACAAACTGAGCATGAGCTTGCAACAGATCAGCTCTCTGATAACTGATTTAATGACCCTGTCCAGCTTGCAGGACAGATTTTGCCTCTGATCCTATTGCAGTAACTCCCTCAAAAGTCTTTTTGGATGCCTTTGATCCTGCCTGTGACAAATGACTGCCCCAGTCCCACAGAAAGGGCAGCATCTGCTACCTCCTGACCGAGCTGTTTACCGTATGCTAGCCAAAAGGCTTTATCTTGTATTGTTTATCTTCGAAATGGGGACAGCCTCAGCTATTATTTCCCTTTTTTACTTCCTCAGTTTCCTGTTGCTTTACAGTCTTTGTCCACTTTAGTTTTTCTTTCCTTAATCTCTCTACTTGCTCATCGTCATCTGCCTTTCTTCTTTTTCATTTTCTGCCTGTTTTTCACTATTACGAGGGGTAGTCCCCACTTTTCTCTTCCACTGCCTTCTCTCCCATTTCTTTGCTCCCTACTGTCTTCCTTCTGTCTGGCTTTTTCTGCTCATCAATCACATTATGACAGCAGGGAGCAGCTCGAAGGAAAAGGACCAGCTGGGTTACGTCCTGGTAAGAGCCCATGCTGCTGATGACAGGACCCAGAACATGGAGCAGCAACGCCTCCAGACTGTTTTGGATTTGAACACGTAATCCACATAGGGAGGGAGAGGGGGTTTTTCACTAGCCCTGCTCAGTTTACATACCCCTGCACACATGGGACAGGGTTACACTGCCACAGGCATTGGCACAGCCAGGGGAGATAGCAGCAAGAGCACAAGCTCTGCATGCATGATGAAAGGAAATTGCTAGAGGAGTTATAGCTCTGCTACAAAAGGCAACAAGCCAAGGAGAAGCATTTGAGAGGAAGGCAGAGTTCTCTGCTGCACATGTCACTCCCATCTTGAGGAGGATTTTGTATATGGGAGAGAAGCAAATGTTGAGCATGGCCCTGCTCCCGGTTATGCTTTCCAGGAGAAGGCTCCCTGGCTTACTTCTCATCATGTCTCTGCCATGGGCCTCTCAAACGGGACAGGCAGTGGGCACCCACTGCACCCATGCAGGAGTGTGGGGCAGCTTGCGTGCAGTCGGGCAAAGGACTGCATCCAAGGACCCCACAGAGGTGGTGCTGGGGCTTAGTTAAAGGACAGCATTAATGGAATTACCTGACAATGTGAGGCTGTTCTGAATTAGCAAAATCAGCAGCAGCTGTGCCAGTCATGTCAGGCACTGTTGGCTCTGGACATTTTTGAATGTCCACAAGCCATCAGCACTGTGACATGATTTGTGTGTTGCTGGTGGTAATGGTATCCATTTAGAAACCCCTGTGCTGACTTTCTTCTTCCTCTCATAGATCTAAGATATGGAAGAGCCTGTGATATCCTGGGGTGAAAAGGCAGACTGAGATACATTTGGTGCTTAATATTATACTACTTGGTGTGGGAAGGCAACAAGAGAGGCTGGGACTTGAATCGTGGGCTCCGTTGAGCAGGATGGAGCACCACAGGGAGGCTGCTGGAGGGAGGCCACTGAGGATGATGAAGTCCAGGGAGGGTTTTAGCGTGTGTGAGTAAGGGAGAGCATGTGCATATCCAGAGGTCTGCAATGCAATGGCATGCTTAGGCTAATCTCTTGTTGCTAAGGAGCCCTACACATGTTTGGTGTTGGCTTGAGTCACCCTTCCTCAGGTGGCCTCCCTCTTCTCCCAGTGAAGTCCATCTGTTTGGCCTCAAAGCCTGTGACTTTTGGCTCTGAAGCACATGGCCCGTCAGGAAGGCCCAGAGCGTGCCTTTCACACCCCGGAGGAGGCTCTGCGCCCAGCACCCCAGCACCGCTGAGTGCCGCCAGCTGTTTCCTGACTGGTGCCTCCTGCGTGAGTCAGATCACTTCACTGGCTCTGTCCCACGGAGAGCAGCTGGCCTGGCATGCCGTGGGCAGGGAGACGTCTCTGGCTCCCGCAAAATCATTGCTCTTCTGGAAAAAGCTGTTAGACACTGCTAAAACAGCAGCAGCGGGTGAGGCTGGGGGTAGAGATGGCTCGGGGTCTGCTCCATGCTGGCTTTCTGGTAGCACAGTCTCTGGCTGGTTAAAAGAGGGGTAAATGCACACCACATGCTACTAAACTGGGTTTGTGTAAGCAGTGGGAAAAGTTAGATCCTTGGCCTTTCCCAGCTGAGGCTACCTTCTGGTCTCTGAGGAGGGTGCACTGCAATGCTGATCCACACAAGCATCCCCTGGGTGCACTGGTGAGGAGGCACCATGAGGAGCTGCTTGTTCAGCTGTGGGCAGCAGCAAGCTGCAGAGATATCCATCCTTTCTTCCACCTCAGTCAAGGGACCTGGTTCCTGGCACACTCCTGATCTGAATGCAGCTGTTAGCAGGAAGAAAGAGTCAGCTTGGAGTCCGTGGGAAGCTGTGGCCAAGATGGGTTGAGTGATCACCTTGGTGCCACTGCCTGCTCACTTGGGTTCCTCATCTGCATACCATCCATGCTGGCTTATTTGTGTACACTCCTTGCCCCACAGGGGCTCTCAGGTGCCACCATGAGATGTGCAAGACCTGCTTTAAGGACAGCACAGGGCTGGATGCAGTCCTTCCAGCAACTGAGGGAGACATCAGGCTACTCTGGCTGTGCCAACACCAACCAGCCTTGAGGTTTCGATAACATCACCTCTTTCTTAGGATCTCGTCACTGACTCCAGCCTTCTGTTTCTCTTAGTCCAAGCTTCTACCTCTCTCCTGCTTTGCTGCCAGCTCCAGACCTTTTCTGTCATCCACATCTCAGTCTTCCCCTCATCCCGACTCCCAGTCTAAGTTTCTTTTTCTACCCATCAGGGTATCTGCTCTCACCTGACCCCCAAACATGCCTCACAGCTGCACTGACAGAATACACCTTTCCCCCTTCTTCCCCCTCATCTCCCAAATCTGCCTCCTGATTCAGGTAGTCAGTCCCACATTTGCAGTTATTCCTCAGATCTTTTTCATTATCTGTTTTATTCATGCTTTCCCCACTTTTGCATTAAAACCATGGAGTTTGTTGCTAATCTTTGCATGCCATTCCCTCTCCATCCTGGGGGACGCTTACAACTACATCCTTCTGCTGTGGTTTGAAGCCTCCTCACAGCCATTAGCACCCAGAAACCGCAGCTGCAGGAACAGGAGGATCTGCACCTTCCCCTCAGCCTTGAAACAGAGACATCCAGAGAGGACAGCACCAGGTGCTCGTAGATAGCTGCCTCTGAGTGGGGCTCGTCAGCCTCTCAGACAGCCCTGCTTCCATCCATTACACAGCTTAACCTTGTTAGGTGCCTAAAGTTTGGATGAGATCAACCATCTTCACAGCATGAAAGTCTTGGTCAAAGTATTTAAAGACAGGCAAAGTTCTGATTAAACTGCAAGAGTTACAGTGGAAACATGGTGTGTGTGCAGCACAGCTACTGGCTTAGTCAGCAATAACTCACTGTAGAGGCTTACAGGGGGCTATGTGAAAAGTGAAGGCATTTAATTTATTTGCTTCTGGGTATATAAACTCATAGGGTGTCACAGCAACTGCTCTGTGATTTTTATAATGTGTAGTGGCTTTCCAGGTTGTTAGTTCTTGTTGGCACAGCAAGTTTTTGTGGATGTGCCATAGCATGTGTAATGCTGCAGTCTTTTTGGCTGAATTCACAGACAGCAAATAGAAAGCACTGGTTTATCTTCCTGCTGTGCCATAGCCTGCCCTCCAGGGTAAGGGAGTTTAGTTGGTCAGAAGCTGCATAGATGGCTTTAAAATACTGCAGTAAGAGTTTCATTTGGAACAACTCTGAGCACTGTTTCTGGCTTTTTGGATAACTGGAAATCTTTGGCCTCATATGACATCCAGGAAAATGCAGGAAGAGCATTGGACCGGTTGGATCTTTAGGAAACATTTAGAAACCATGGTTATAAACTTACCCTGCCCAAGGAAGTAAAACTACTTCTTTACATGACCGTATGCTATCCTTTTATGTTACAGAAGGAAGACACAGGCTAGGTGACAGCTCAGAGATACACTTTCAATTCAGTTTTCTGAAGTTCCTATAGTCTGGTTTCCTGAGAAGTTGTTATGACATCCAAGTAAGGACGTTTGCTCCAACACATGTAGTACTGGCTGAAAAAAACCCAAAGAGAAAATGCAGGCTGCTGCAAGATTAATTGGGTGAGATGTGCCAGCTCAGGAAATTAATTTTTGTTTGGACAGCTTCACTGCTGGTAGGGATAATTTTCCTCTGCTGAGCAGAATGACCAGCCACACTCTAGAATTGTTATAGAGGTGCATTAGAGCCAAAGAGAGATAACGTTCTTCATATCTGGCTAGCAGCTTGGTGACAGGGGACGGGATGCAATGTGCTCAGAGAAGCTGCTGTTTAAAAATGGGCAGGTTTTGGCTTCTAGCAAAACTTACCTTTTCCAAGGAGATGTTCAGAGACAGCAGATGCTGTGTCTTCCACGGTGAATTCTGCACTGTGGTGCCAGTCTTCAGAACTGGGTCAGGGTTAGGGTAAATCTGAAGAAAACCAGGGTCTAGAAAGGATGACAATTCACAGAACCTTCCTGTGATCTTTCATGTTTTCTGTGTCCTGAGCTAAACCTTGCCACAGCAGATGTGACTGCAGGTTAGACAGTCCCTCAGAGTTTTGGGATTCAGTTCAGAACCAAAGGCGAAAGGAAAACCTGGGGTTTGAATCTGAATCTACGGCCTCCCTTGTATCCCATAGGG
Organism: Cnemophilus loriae; assembly: GCA_013397755.1. NCBI lineage: Eukaryota > Metazoa > Chordata > Aves > Passeriformes > Corvidae > Cnemophilus > Cnemophilus loriae. The sequence goes on from VZTF01007531.1 coordinate 486,486, forward strand.
TAAAATACTTTTAGTTTGATTTTGCTTCACCATCAGTGCGCCTGGCATTCTGGAAGACAATATATGAAGAAAACCAAGCTAGTCAATTTAATCAACATGCCATTTTTTGTTGCTGCTGATTTATCAGCAGAGGAAAGCACTGATCATGTTTCATGAACTTATCTTCTGAAAGTTTCCCAGACTGCAGGAAAGCGTGTTTATACTGTATACACAGTATTGTTTGGCAGCAGCTTCAGGAGGTCGCTTTCCTCAGAGGTCTTTGGTCTACCTCGGAGGTCTCTTGTGTGGGTCCTCTGGATTTTTTTTAATCTACCTTCTCTGCTACTTAAAGCTTTCTCCTCGAAAGCTTGGAGGAGGAAACAAGCAACTGAGAACCCTCAGGACATGATGGTTCAAAGAAAAATACTCCCCTGCTGTTTACCTCCTGTTTCTTGCAACTCTGATGCACCTGCCCATATCTCCTGTTTTGTGCACCCTTCTGCCCTGGGCCCCCACAGCCTTCCAGCCACTCTTTTCCCTCCCACAAGTCAGAGCTCTCACCCACATCTCCTTCATCAGCTTCCCCCTGCCTGCTGAAGAGACTGAGATTGCTATGCTTTTTTTTGAGTTTAGGTTTCCTATTTCTGATTATGCCCTGTACTTTGGGTGAAAAGTCTCCATATACATGGCAAAGGTATGGCTTTTCTCCCACATGACCGCTGTTTTTCATCTCCTCTGAGCACCTGCGCCTCCTGCCTCCCACTGGCCACACCAACTCACTCTCCCACAGCTCTGTCCAGAGGAAAGCTCCGTGTCTAGGCATGAAGGACGGAGTGGGACACTCGAGCATCATCTAATCACTCCACATGTTGTAATGGTTCAGCCTCTGTTGAACTACCAGCACCAGTCGTCCAATGTGTCATTACACAGCCAGCATACTGTTGCTCATTAAATCATTTGTTGGCATTAATTTGACTTTGAGCTTAACTACAATACCAGCAGCGTTGAAAGAAAATGTGATTTAATTATTACTGCAACTTTTTACTACAGAATATTATGCATTGTTTTGAAATATCTGGCTGCGGATGTTACGTTAAAATGGTTTAAAGTCAATAGTAAAAAAGCGTTAGATGTTCCTCATCCTCACTTTCCATTGTCGCTCAGACAAGTCAAAGCCGACAAGTCTCTGCAAAGTTTAAATAATTTTCCCTTTTATGTTATGTTTTTAGTGCATTTACAGTAAGACTACATTTTTTTATGAGTTCCTAGGCATAGTACAGGGATTTTTGTACTTCAATATCTGCCAAAAATGATAAAGGTAACATGGCTCGAGCAGGTCCCATCTCACCCCTGTTCTTGGTTCAGTCTTGGAGTCTGGGACTTTTTATCAAACACGTTTCTAAAATCTGGCAGGTCAGGGACATGTTCTTGCAGCGGGGTGCAGCTGGATGGTCCCAGCTCTGTGGGTCCTGCTCCCAGCTGAGAGGACAAGTGCTGCCTCTGGTCTGGAAGCTGGCCAGCCATGCGAGCATGGCGTTGCGCCCAAGGTCAAATCTCATCCACAGAGGGGCCAAAATGCAGCAAAATCTGGGATCTCAGTCTGCTTCTGGCCATGCAGTTGTTGCTCTGGGAGCTAATTTCTTGGACTGGCAGATTAAGCAGGTGGGTTCCCCACCCGGCTCTTTCCCGCTGCGCTAACACAGGCAGGTTCACGGAGCTCATTTCTGTCTCACACCTAAAGTGTGGGGTTACTTAGATTCACCTGCACAGCATGTTTTAGGGAATATGGGGACCAGAGGATGTTGTTTATGCCATGGTTTTCCTTATTTACGAGCCCTAGAAGAGCAGGAACTGACTGTGCAGACGGGCACTACCTTCTCCTGGCATCACAGCCACTTGATCCAGCCAGCACGGGCAGGCTAAGCCTACCAGGCTGCACTAAGTGCCACCAGAGAGGGGAAATTCAGTGCCTTCATGTCACATAAAACAAATTTATTTCATGTAGTAAAACAAGTCTACAGACCTGCAGCATCTCTTGTCTTTAAATAAAAGATCTCTAGTGTATGTATGGCACTCATTGCTGCACACTCTATGTGCCTGTCTTTTTTATTTTATTTTTTTTAAACCTGTTGCTATGTATTTGAAGCACAAAGGAGTTCCTTCTCCCATTTCACAGGGTCATAAGGAGGCAATAATCAGCCTGAGGCTGTGGAGGAGCAGTGAGGAATCTTCCAGATAGTCCCAGGCCAGTGGACTCAGGAAGAGAAAAGATAAGAAAAGAGTAAAGTGGATTTAGCAATGTGCAGAGCTAGTAGAGAAAAAGAAAGCCCCTTACTGGTGAGACTGCAGGCACACCTGACAAAATGCAGACGTGAAGCACAACTTGTATGGATGTGTGACACGCTGACCTGGAAGGAAGGGCTTGTGTATCCTCTGCCTACTCATTTGTCTCACTCTTTCTTGTCTTTATATTCCTCTTCTTTCAGTCCTGTGCATTTGAGAATGCAGATCTGCGTGTCAAGGCCATGCCTTGCAGGCAGAGAGCTGTGATACTCGAAGTCTCTCTGACAGGCACCACTGAAAGCCCTGAGCCAGAAGCAGTGCTGCAGTCAGTGACAGTGCTCCTCCTGCCACTGATGTCCTTGTTCCTCACAAGCTGGAGAAGGTTCTCTTGTGGCTGGTTATAAGCTGTTGACAGGACTATTTCCAGCACTCAGCAGAACACTGCACCAAGATATTGAGAGTAGAGTCCTGCAAGTAACACACTGACTTCCCTCTCATACCACAAACATCCTCTCCTAGAACTGAGTCATACCACCCAGCACCTTAAATTTGTTTTAGCTAAACTCCACAGGATGCTCTTTCACTTATGGCTCAAGACATTCCTGTTCCCTTTGACACAAGGCACACTGAGATATCTGTGGTGGGGAAGTGATGCATGGCCAGGATGCTGGCTCAGCTCCTGCAGAGCTTCCCGGCTCTGTGGTACGGGAGGTCAGCAGGGCTGTGGAGCCCACACAGATGGAGTGGAGTTACTAATTCCTTTGAAATGACAATTTTCTCTTTGTTTTGTATGTTTTCCAGATGTCACCTGCTGGCTTCAGGGGGAAGGGGAAAGTTAGTGTGAAGAAAGTATTTCAGTAATTTGCCTTGGAAGCCAGGTGCCTCTCTGAGCAGCTTGAACCACTTTTAAACTAAAACTTCAATGGAAAAAGAGCTGGGGCTTCACTATGGGCAGATGTAAAATAGCAAGCAGCCACCAAGGTGTCTTGGGGGGAACTGGTTTGCCCGTGGGCAGAAGTCAAAACCAGTTGATCCCCTCTTTGCCTATCAGCTACCTGCAAGACCAAACTCACCTTGGCAGGCCCCAAATCCAGCCCTGCCCTCACTGTTTGTGGCTGCAGTCGGGTGTGGGTGGCCAATGAGCTCTCTTCGTGTCCCTGCTTCTGGCTCATGCCTAGATGGGCCCCGATTCATACTGAGCAGGTGTGACATTGTGCAAACTGGTTATTGTGTTTGGGCTGCCAGGATGCTGTCCTTTGCATATGAACCATTTCTGGGTTACACCCTCTAGAGAAAACAGTGCCTGCTGGCTCGTCCCTGCAGGAAGGTAAGTTTTGAGATGGCAGCTGTGGCATTTGGGTTCACTTTAATGAAGCACCTTAAAAACCTGTCTGCATAATCTCTTTCTTGCATTTGATCTGTCTCTCTAAAGCCAAACAACTTTTACCATTATCTAAGAGCTCCTTGTTGATGAAGCAGAATGGGGAGCATACAACATATTTTTGTATACTCTTAGCATAATAAGCTCTTTTTAAATAAGGAAATAACAGATAAAAGGTTTCTTAAGTAGAAAAGGGAAAAGTAGGTCATTAATATTAAATAAAAATGTACCTTTAAAAAACCTGAAGCCTTTAAAGAACATGGAAAAAACATGTCTGTAGCGTGAAGCAAAGTAATAATTTCCCCTATTAACACACACTAAAACAGAGCTAAATGATTGCACCACATCTTGATGAGTCTGTTTTTAGGAAGGTGAATCTCTTGCTGCTTGACAAAAGGTAGCTAAGCATTTTGCTATATTCATTAGTTATGTAAACAGCGACGTGGAAGAGCCCCTTTCTTGTCAGTGCCTAAAGAAACAGAGCTTGGACCCTGGCAACTAAAAAATAATCCCCCTGTTTCCTGGAAGTCTGTCAGACTGATGGGATTTTTTTGTCTTTTGAGTGGGGAAATAGGCTATTTGGAGAGAAGAAAAAAGTATCCCTGAGTTCTTGGCTCTCTTCTTGGCATGCAAGGAGTGCAATGGGTTTAGGTATTTCTGAGTAAATGTGAAAAATATTGAAAGGGATATTTTCCTCCAAGGATCAAGGTACACACCAACACTCACTTCTAACCTTTCCCCAGGCACTACTGTATTACACAGTCTTACAGCAGTGCATGAGTTTCAGAGAGAAAACATTGTCAATACGAACTAGAAAGCATGTGTTTTTCTGTTTCTCTGGTTACCTCTTTGAGAAGTTCTTGATTAAGTCAATTTAAAAGAGAAAAAAAACTCAGCCTCTTTCTCTCAGTGGAAGTCAGTCCTTTTCTTGCAAACAACTCAGTGTTCAGTTCTTGCAAAGAAACAGCCATATAAAAAATGGAAAAAAATCATAGTCCTTGGCAGTTAACCTTTTATTTAAGTTCAATAAGTACTTTCAGCACACTGTAGATTTGCAAACAGTGATTTCCATCCCCTTTCCATCCTGGCACATTGCTCTGCTCCTGCCCTTTCTCCTTGACAAAGCAGGCTATAAGCAAAACACTGAAGCCCTGGGCACAGATAATTTAGTGATTTCTTTGTCAACCAGTGATGACTTCTTCCTGCAAAGGCAAAGCTGAACTCCGTGCTATTTCATAGGGTTTTCAGGAAGCTTCTCACCCAAGCAGACCAAATGCAGTCTGGCCCACTACATTTTCCTGGAGATTTAAAATTTTTTTCTAAATGGAAAAACAAAAAGGGTCAAGTTAAAAAAATTCTGTGCTGCTCCTTTTGCACTTCCTCTTGGATTTTTTTACTTTGGAGTCAATTTGTACTCACTCTCTGCTCCTTTACACAAGGTGCTTAGGGACAATTTGTAATTCAACACAGCATAACATTCCGTCTCCTCTTTGTGGAGATGGTGAACTGCAGGTGACTCTGTTGAAGGATCCTTGCTGCCTCTGGGAGGGAAAGGAGGCCAGGAGCTGGTGCTATCATGCAGTTCTGCACTTCATAGTGAGGATGCACACTGGCCATGATGCAAACTGGCACAGGTAGAGTCACTTCTGTTCTTGTATCATTAGCAGAGGAGGAAGGAAATAGTGTTTTTAATTGTCTTACTAGATATTTTGAGTTAATAGGAATCTTAAAATTCATAGATAAAGAGCATGGTGTTTAATTATGGCTGTAGCTACATGTACATAGACTCTCACAAACAAATACTATTGCTTATAGGGGACTGCCATCCACTAGGGCTTTCTCCATGTATTTCAATGGTCTGTCCTTCTTTCATATTCCCATCTGTAAGCACACATCATCTATATTTTTCTAACTTTTGGTGACTCCTTGGCACTTCCTCTACAGCTGAAATGGAACAAATGGGCCTGGAAAAAATTTCCTGGGTCATGAAGGTCGATCCTCTCGTCTACAACCATTGTATAACTGTGTCCAAGCCCTTAGCCAGGTCCATCCAGGAAGCAGGGAGCACATTTGTCCTTGGTGCACATTTGGGAGATTGCTTCAGCACAGAGCTACCATAGTCGCGAGGAACATGCTCATGATCTCCAGAGTAAAGGACAGTTATATCTGCTTTATACTCATTTGAACTTTGTACTTGGCTCAAGCTGCTTTTTTCCCCTCTCTGCTTTTTAATCTACTACTGCATTTACAAAGGTCAGTCATGTCTGTTCTCAGCCTTGGCTTTCCTTTGGCTGTAAATCTTGACTTGTCCCATCTGGTGTGTTAATACAGCCTCCCCAGTAGCCCCACGGTCAGCATCCGCTTCATGTTCACTGCTTCTATTTCTTCAAAGCAGAAATAGCTGAGGAAGCTGTGCACAACAGACCTGTGAGGTCTCCCCAGGGCTGTCCATGTCCAGTGGGCACTACTCTGTATCTATCTTTTCTGGAAATTTCTGTACTGCACCTGCCTTTTCCAATCTACTGCCCAGTTTGGCTTCAGAAGCTGAGTGACAAGAGCTGGGTCAGAGCCCTGGGTCCTGACACAATTTGGATACACAGGTCTCCTTCCACACTTGTTTTCAGCTGGTAGGACTCCTGATGATTGCAAACACTTGGGTAACTTGTCCCTATGTGCATGAGCTTGGATTTTGTAAATTATTCAGTTTTGTTTGGATTCATTAGCCTGGCCTTCTGGGTCATGAGTCTCCTCTATGCTAATAATGCCACCAGTTTTATATCAATAAATACTACTGGATGTTCCCATTTTCTCTGCCAGTGATCATGCTGAATTGATGCTTAGCCTCACTCCTGAAGAAACTGTTTCAGTTTGTTAGATTTCTTTGTGAGAAAACCCTTTGTCATCTCCTCAGGAATGTCCTCATCTCCTAATCCATTTCTGTGCTGATTCCCATTTTTGCAGTTTTAGTCAATAATTCCTTTGTGATACCATACAGATGCCGAGAGAGATTTGGCTGACTTGTATTCCTCTGTCTGAAAGGCATCCATCTTACGAAAAAAATGATATCATGTTATTCAGGCACATTCCTGATGCATCTTGTCCCAATTTTCAGTTACCTTCTCAGCCCTCTCCTTTTTCACATGTCCCAAAGCCTTCCACAGATCACTTCCCCACTCTCCTGCATCATACCATAAGCTTGCTTGCTATTTCAGACACCCATTTGGGTTTAACAGAAATCTTTGCAGTGCCACTTTCCTGGCCCATCACAGAGCTGCTTGATTCAGGATACAGAATGTGCCTTGAGGGGCGTGTCTCTAAAAGTCTGAAGTGCAAACGTAAAGCAACTTACATTACTGTATTAAGAGAGGTTAACTGAGCTATCAGATAACCTGCTTTCTCTGCTTTTCTGTTTTGAGGGACTGTTTTTCAGGTTTTTTTGTCTGCTAAATCTTCTTACCGTTTATCTGTATGTCCGTAAGATATAACCTTGCTAACAGAGCAACATCGGTGACAAAATTAATTTCCAAACTTGTGAAAGCAAACTAATAATTGAGATAAATGCTTCAGTGTAAAGATGCCGCTTACATGATTCATGCTTTGAATAGTAACATAAGCCAGGCTGTACACAGCATTAGCTGTGACACACAAGATGTCATTATACTGTTTTCTTCTATATTGAGATTTTAAAAGAAAGCAGAAGCTTAAAACATCATATTAACCTCTCTTTTAGTAGAGTTGTACTTGCTCCTAACCTTGTTATCCTACATTTCTTTTCTGTTTCTGAGATCTGGGATCATGCTTTTTAGTTAAGGACTGAGTTCAAGCGAGAATTGGGAGGCTTTTGGAGAATGGTGGGAGTGGATTCAGCCCCCTGAAGAATCAAAGGAGTAAAGTGCCTGATACATGAGGCGGTCTGGTGTGAGCTGATGCTACCTTCACTGAGAGTTTCACACTGCAAACTGTTTCTTCATTAAAAGGCCATAAAGAAGCCAGCTTCCCGATTAATTCATGGGGGCTGTTGAGTAGAAATGAAGGCAACCAGTGTCAGACCAGCTATGCAGAGATGGTAGCTGGACTGAACTGTCTGAACGTGTGGAAGGAAAGTATTTATTTTGCATCACCTGCAGGTAAAACCAGTGTTTCCTGATGTATATGGACATTATAAAAATTATTTTTCTGTGATCATCATAAAAAAAAGTAAAGGAATAACTGTATGTAAAAGAAAACAGTTGTTTTGGCATCTTTCAGTTGCAACAAAGTGTAGTGGGAAAAAGCGGTTTGAAAACAGTAATCTGAAAGGTAAATGGGTCAGATTTGAAATTTTTGCTTTGGAAATCTTTGCCTTACTGTTTGTAGTGGGCCCATAGATTAAAGTACTCTTTGTCTTCATTGATTGCTAATTAATTGCAAGGAGGAGATAAAAAGCTGATGGGAATGCAGAAATGTAAATAAACAGCATCTATGAGGAACACACCCTTTCAAATATGCACTCAGACAAACATGCCCTTTATAAGTCATGTGAAATAGAAAGCTGGGTTGTACGGAGTAAATAGAGTCCTTCCTGCTGGAGTGACTAGGTTAAGCTTGTAAAAGACCCCAAAACTTTGCTACCTGCTCAAAATTCAGTGGCTGGCCCAGCTGATCACAGCATTACAGCCTTTTAGAAAATGCTTAGCATAATGAAGTGCCACTTGAGTCCAATGAATCTGTTATTTGTGGTGACTGATCTTCATCTTCCCTGGATGAAAGATGGAAGAAGCTTAGAGGAATCCCCCTGCTGGACCACTTTGCATGTAGGAGGGGTTTATGTTAAGTCTCTCTTGCAAGCAAAGCAGCTGCCAGAGGAGAGTCACCTGAGCCCACACATGGTCATGAGAACAAACTGGTCATGAGAACACCAGTCTCCCCAGGCTCCTGGTGTTCACTATGTTCCTGTGGTTATGGCTTGAGTCTTTCACAATACATATGCTTGATGAAGGTATTGAAATATCACCAGGTACATTGAAACTCTTGAACATTTTGGATAAGGGAGTGATGGCACCCACCCAAGAGACTGATAGAAGTGAGGTAGGTCAGTGTCTATCCATTGACCCCTGATTCTCAGCTCATACCTTATGATGGATGTGGACAGCTTGTGGAGGATGCTGGGGACAGAGAGACTTCTTCCTTAAAATCCTAGGCTTCTGCTTCTTAATCTGGTAAAATCCTGTTCCCTTTCCTCGTGTGCAGCATGTGCAGCAGCATTGCTGAGCAGCCGCACACTGAGCACCGTCCTACCATGGGGAAAGGGAGGTGGGATAGAAGTGAGGACACCATGGGGACAGATGTTTCAAAGTACAAGAAAATTGAGTTGCAAAAGGTGGCATTAATCCTGTGGAGATTAATTTTATTATCCTATATTCCATGAAAGTATCAACAGTAATAAATTCCATTATTGCATACATTGCATATTGCATACAGGATCCGTGTCCTGTGGTGGAATTGGCAGATTGCTTGGTATGACGATGGATGTGACTTGTAAGAATCAATGGTAAATTAATAATACTCTTTTGCTTGGTATTCCCCCTGGAAACAAATTCTCCAAACAAAGTAAAAGGAAATAAAACACTCACAAATGGATAAATGCGATGTGTGTCTTCAGAAAAAGGGAAGGGAAGGGAAGGGAAGGGAAGGGGCACTTATGCTTCATCCCTTTTTAACTAGTTCCAAGGGAATTAGATGCCTTTATTCTAAATCAGAATAATAAATGAGGTAGCATATTGTATCCAAGACACGGTGAAGCATCACAATGTGGTCTTTAGATTGATGGGGTCAAAGTTTTCCATATCTGGAGGAAAGGCAGCTGTATTCAGCAAGTGACTGACTGAGACTGAGACCATGCATATGGTAAATGGCAGTGCACAGCAGCAGCTCCAGCTATTTCCCCATTGTGTGTGGAGCAGTGTGAGGACTTTATCCAAAGAGTGCCAAAGTTCTGAATGGTTTTGACTTTTTTGCCTCTTAAATCAGTCCTTATGGGCACCATTTATCTTACTTGCCAGAAATACTACATCTACTCTTTTTCCAACAGAAACTCTTGCTGTGACCAGTGTGACAACTTTTTCTCTTAACAGTGTGCCATGTTTGGGTTAGTCTATTTATAAGAGACCTTTCAGTACTTCCTCCCAAAGAAATCAATGGTATTGGTGGGAAGCTGCAAATTTCTCTACACAGTAACAGGCAGAGCTGTTGGACAGTAACAAAATACAGCGACTTTCTTTGTATTTTTCAAAAAAAGTGACTTTGATTGGTAGCAACTGGGGGAGAGCTACCATGTCACTAGTGCTAATCAATTCCACCACAGCTTAGAATTCAGAGAAACTCCCAAATACTTGTGGCTTCTCCATGATTTATGGTGCTGAATTTTCCAGCCTGCAAGAGCCGGGTGAGGAAGGTTATCCCAGCTAAAAGAAACAAATCCTCCCCATAACGGATGTGAGCTGTTTGTTTAGTGATCCCACGGACTTTCAGATCAAATCCACACTCTGTAGGCAAACAAGGACACCAGCCTTTGATCTCCAGAGGGAATTTCATGATTTGAGTTTGGTGAGGTGCTTGCCAAGGTCAAGTGTGAGCAAAGAAAGAATTCTGCTAAGAAGCCAAACCCAAAATTTGATTAAAAAAGAAAAAGAAATCCCTTTCTGTTTTTCACTGTCAGTGTGCAGGAGCTAAGATGTATCTCCCAGTTTGCACTACTTGGGGTTTTAGACCAGCTGCCTAATTTTATTCACAGCTCATCTCAGCGAGCACAGGCTCATCTGATGTAACAACACTCTCTGGACAAAAGAAGCTGGGACTTGTGATGTGTGGCAGAGCAAACTGTCCTGTGGCAGGAGGTAGAGGAGAAGTGCTAGATCTGAGTGGCACAGTTGTTTGAAATTCTGTCCAGCTTCACAGCAACGAAAGACTGGAAGAAGAGGTGAGACTCTCAGCCAAAAACATGAACTGTATTTGATATTTCTTGGCTCCAAGGCAGTGCTGCCAATTAGCCGTACAGGATGCAGTACAGTGTATAGCCCAGGTGAAACCTGCAATCTGTCTGAGTCCACAGAGATATTTAAGTAATGCTTTTAAACCAGAGAGCCTCTTCCAGTATTCTGATCCTTTGCATCTGTCAAAGCCAGTAGTCATGTGGCTTGAGGCCTCTGAGTCACCTACATACTTTCTGTGAGGAGCCCAAATATCCTCTTTCTTGGGACTTTTGAAAGGAAGGGTTTAAAAATAGCTTAGTCTTAAGCTTTTTCACCTTGGCATGATTTTTCCTATGGGACCTTCTCTGCCTGAGATCTGCTCTGTTCCCGTTCTTCCCCAGTGCTGGATTTTTGAAATCTCAGAGGCATCAGCACTTGCTAAAATGGTGAAGCAGCAGAGTGAATCCCATATCCCTCTTCCAGTGTCCAAGGACACCTTTTGCTTGCTATCTGCTACTATGAGCTAGAAACTATCCGTTCCTGCCAGTTCGAGCCTGGTGCTTTACTACAGTGTAGATTAATAGAATAAATAAATGCAAAGGGGGGAAAAAATCACTGAAACTTTTTTTAATTTTTTTTTTTTTTTGCAGGGAAGGGAGACTGAAGAGAAACAGATGATTAATCTTTTGATGGTTCAAGTATTCTTTTATATATGAGTCATATGTCTAAATATTCAGGGTCACCAGTGACCTCCTCTTGGCCAGATTTACAATTTTCTCCCTCCTTGGTCTAGCTGAAGTCTAGATGCATTGACTTCTCTTATCTCTCCAGACTTTCCTAGCATAGGTCTATGATTTAGTTTTGCTCTTTGGGGACTAGTGATATGAATATAATAACAAAGACAAAGAATTTTTTTTCCCACTGTACGGCTTGCATAGTCCTGTGTCTCTCGTGGGCGTTTTTGATGGGCAGCATATGAAACATATTTTATGTGGGAAAAAATCCTACCCAAATATTTTTGGGTGCATTCCCTGCATTATAAAGATTTATAGAAATCTTATTTTGAACCAAACTGACTGAGATGGAAGCAGTTACAGAACAGTATTTATTAAACTACCAGACAGCCAAATATTACTTCATAAAACAGGAATAAGCAAAGAGTCACTGGTTAAAGGATAGTGACTTCTTACAGAATTTACTTGGGCAGAAGTCATCTCAGGCAGTCCCTACTCACAGCATCTCTACTTCCTGTATATTGAATAACTACTACACTCGTTATGACTATAAGAGGCAAGCATTGCAAGTCAAAACTGGGGATTATATTTTCAAATCTAGTGCTTATTTTCTTAGGTTACTGTGACTATCTGCACATCCACATCCTCAAGTGATCCACAAATACGTACTCTAAACCCTGCCTGTGCAAGATGAGGGCAGGATTTAGGATCCTGCTCTTAAGATGCCATAAGTTTAGGTGAGGGAGCCGCTAATAAATAAAAATACCAATACATATATGTTAGGGATATGGCCAAGTTCTCTATAGATTTCTACAAAAGGCAAAGTTAGTACATAATAGGCATATTAGCACTCTGAAATCTAAGTACACCAATATTCAGTCTATAACTTGGTCCTGACAGTGCTTCCTCCTACTTTTATTACATCATTTTCATTACTGCAGTTACACCATTCATTTGCATGGATTTACTTCCAATTTATCAGCACATTTAAACAGCATTAAAGGACAGTAGGTGAAGTTCATGGTGTGTCTGTAAGGACTGAAAATTCATTAATTAATAACCTAAAAATAGGATTTTGTAAGTAGAGTGGAAAAAGCCCATGGCCAATCTTGTGCTGGTCTTTAATAGCAGATGTGTTGTGTGATCCACAGGAGGGAATTTTTTGGCTTTGTTCAGTGTGGGCGAGGTCTTTACTGGAGCAGTGTGTCTGCTCTGGGGCCGTGCTTTTGAAGACAGATGGAGACTAAGTGGAGAAGAGCCAGAGGAGACCAACATGGATGACGAGAAGTTTGGAAAACATGACCTATGAAGAAAGGCTCAAGGAATGGATGTGTTTGGTTTTGTTTTCCTTTTTCTTTTTTTTTTTTAATCTAGGAAAAAGCATCCTGAGATGGGACATAATGAAAGACTTATAGTACTTTAAACATTACTCTGAAGGACTATGGTGCTCATAAGGATATGGGAAGAACTGGTTTAATTTAGGGCAGAGGTGATTTATGTTAGGCGTTAGGGAACAACATTTACTGTTAGGAAAATCCAGGAATGGAGGAGAATACCTAGAAAGGCTTATTGCTCTAGTGATTAGAGGTTCTTAAAGACAGATCAGGCATACATCTGCCAGGAGAGGCCAAGATATTGTTAGGCTGCCTCTGTGTGAAGGGTGGGGAAGGTGTTGTCCTGAGATCCCTTCCATCCCTATATTCCTTTGATTCATGGTCTCTTGTGTGACTTAAATCTCTATTGAACCAGGGCCTTGGACTAGAATCAGCTCCTAGACATCAAAGGCTTCATTTGGGAAGACTCATAGGCTGGCCAAGTGTCAAGCAGTTTCCTGCCCTCTGAGGAGAAGATGTGTCCCTGGCTGTCACTCCAGTCTCCGAGGTACAACTGACAGAGTTTTGTGCCTTGCTCGTCAGCCACTCAGCTGAATCAGACCTGCAGCAGCACAGCAAGAGAGCAGGCAGTTCCTGGAAAGATTTTGCCAAGGAAGTTTGAACAAGTCCAGGATGCATCTGGAGCTATTCCTCACACGGTCTCCTCACCTTGTCCTGCATGCTCTTCGCCAAGGGCTTGGTGTTGGAATACCCTTCAAAAACACCATTCAAGAGGCTGAAAACTGCTCAGGGTTCAGATGTGTAGCCAAAAGTTAAAAGCTGAGTCCTTAGCCAAAATGGATGTGGAACAAGTGTTGTCCAAATAAACGAAAACAAAAAAGAAAACGAAAATGAAAACAAAAACAAAAACAAACAAAAACCCCAACAAAACAAAACAAAACAAAAAAAAAGGCAGCCAAACAAACCCCGAGCTCACCAAACTTGTCTTGTATTTCTTTCATACCCCATGCAGCTGCCTTCAGAGGCTCTATGTTTACTTTTAAGGAGGAAGGCGACATGAATGGTGGTACATAATCAGAACAGGATCACTGTGCTAGCACCCATGTTTCCTCTCAGCAGTGCCAGAAAGGTCAAGAGATGAGATAGGACCAAGTACCCCTGACGCCAGATTCAACTCTGATATATTTTCTACTGGTTTTTTGTAAGAATGCTGTTACTGGCACGCTGCCTTGGGCTTTTAAGGGGACTGTTTTTCCTGCTGTATGTAATTCTATTTGGTGTGTCTCTCTGGATACAGCACCCACTGCTGACCTCGGCCTCATGCGCGCAGTTGTCACACCCTGGTCTGCTAGCGCAGGTCCCTGCAGCTGTGTGCTCAGCTGGTGGCAGCTGTGAAGGTCTGCATGACCACAGGAAAGCAGTGGTGTAGAAGCTGGTATTAAAAAGGAAAAAGACAAATGTAAAGCATCTGCAATAAATGTGCTGCCATGATGGTAATACAGATACCACCATCCTTTAAAATATTCAGCAGGCTGCTTCCAGTTGCTTATTTTTCTTTCTCCAAATTTCTTTTCTCTTGACACTACCTTTAACCTATGCTGGGATCTGAAATCCCATTTGGCCACTGGAGGGCAATCCAAACTCTTCACCATAGATTCTTCTAACCCATAGTTTCCCAAGTAGCAGCATTCCAGATGTGCCTCAGGGACTGCAGTTTGCTTTCATACTCCCATCCCCATCTCTCTTTGCCCTTTCTTTTCACGTACACCACCAACAGGCCTGTGTCAGTGAAGTTTTGTACTTATAGGAAGTTTTCTTTCCAACAAAGTGCCAACCATGCCAAAACAAGTTCCTCCACAAGTCCCTTCCTCGCCAGGTCTGTAGGGAGTGCTCACATTTGCCTGACAGACTCAGCGGTAAGGCCCCCATGACCATCAGCCCTTGGCATTTGGTCAGTGCCAGGCACAGCAGTGACATGTTGGACATGGGTGAATTTCATACTGTCAAACTGTGCGAGTGATGTGTTGTATGGACTGATTAAAATTTATCTTGGGGAAATAGAGGTGTGTGGAAACGTCAGAGTGAGCATGCTACACCCGGTGCAACATAAGAAACTCTGCCATCTGTCTGCATCCTGTAAGAAAGTCAGGCTGTTACTGCCTAAACCTTCAGGGAATACCTGTAAGAATAATGGACAGAAAGTGTTTCAACTTATGTGTTCCTACATCTGAATCAGACCCTTGGGTTTAGGTCAGATTATGTCATTCTGGTTCCAAACAGGGTCAAGAGCACCTTGCAATGGGTGCAGAATCACAGCATGAGATTTTTTTAAAGTCATTGCCTGCTCCGAGGTCTACTGAAAGTTTGAAAGTATCTGGAGGTTTTTCAGCAACCAGTCAGCAGCCCTCAGTCTCTCACTGAGCAGATTCCTTCAATTCCAACAGGGCTGAGCATGATAACAGTCTCCCAGATGGAGCTCTCTCTCCCTGAGAAAGGCCTGGCATCTGGAGATGTTGAACATCAACCTCTTCAGGAATGAAGAAAGTCAGCAAACCAAACACATCCAGACCTCAACCTTGCAACTTATAAGGCTCCAAGAAACCTTGGTCCATCATCTCAGTTGCCTGTTGATCCTTCCCCCAGGCTCACCCCTGTATGTATTGTTCAGGCAGCTCACTTGCAACAAGGTGCTGCTGCAGAGTCCCAGCATGGCACCAGGACGGCCTTTGGGGTGCTGATGGGTTCATTTTTTCTCTTGCCAGGATGCTGAATGGCCTCCTCACTTCTTGGCTGCCTGCCTGGTGGTTTCCAGAAAGGCAAAGCTCCGGCAGTTGCAGGATCTCAAGCTTCCAAATGTCCCAAAGTCTGTCTGGGCAGCTGCAGCCCCCCAAATCAGCTACAGTGCGCACCTTGCCAAGTGCTCAGCTCTGTGCCCAGCCTGCACAAAGCACAGCTTCTGTCATGAGCTGGACTTTTCAAGATAATTTTCCTGTATTTAAAGTGATCCTGTAGACAGGACCTGTATATAGGCTTTTCTGTGTATAAAATTATAACATTTTACAGTCCTTTCTTAAGCTTTTATTTTTGAAGCCGTAAGAGTAAGTATTTTTCTACAGGTAGGACAGGACATGTAAAATTGTGAGGGAGGTGGGAGATTCACAGATGTATGAACAAAAAAAGGCTCTTTTAAATTAGATTCAGGGGAGGGTTGTGCATTTTCCACCAGACAGGCTTTAAAGGGACTGGGACATAAAACAAATGCCAAGCCAAATACTGAGAGCAATGTAACCAGTGAAACAATGGGAAAGTTATTTAGCAAAATACACAGCCCTGGAACAGCCACGCTGTAAGTTAAGCACGCACACCAAATGTATTTTGGGCTGCTGGTGCCAGAGCACTCAGCTAACCCTCACAAAACTAAAATCGTACACAACATGCTTACATTTCCCTCTCAACAACAGCTTGTGAGGCAATCACTGTGAGGGGATATACAGCACTTATTTATTTCAAACAGGCACTTGGGCAAGCCAGCTTGGACTCTGATCTTAACCAGATGCTCTTCAGCCATCCCACATGCAAGGTGCATTGTGCAGCTTCCACGTGCATCCCTAGAGCGGCACGTCCTGCTCTCCTACTGCCCTGTACCAAGCACTGTCAGCTGCCAACCACTCTGTCAAGTAACTTCATCTGTCTCCTGAGCATCAACTCTCACAATTCAGCTGGCACAGGATGATTTCTGCCACTGCAGAAGAGAACCTGTCCTTGCTCCTTCAGGGAGGATGCCCATGCTTGCTGGTAAAATAAAATTGTTACCAAATTACACTTGTGCAACAGATGCATTGTCCTTCTCTTTGACCCAAGTCCTCATTGCACCAGGTTCCCTCCTGAGATGAAATAGCCTTGTTGAGGCAGCTGTGGGAGAACAGGTGCCACAAATCTAGTTAACCTTATCTGATTCGCAGATGATACTTGCTCTTGCCTGGACTCTTGGGGATGGTTTAGCTCCAAGCATGCCTGTGCTGATGTAAACTGGACTCAGGGATGACTTTGAAGGTTGAAATTATAAGAGATGAAGAAATCTGGGATAAATAACGAAGCTGAAAGGCTTGGGTCCTCTGCCATGATGCAAAGGTGGCTGACATAAATTGTGTGAAGGCTTTAAAAGCAGCCCACATTTCTTCTTGGACTGTTTCCTTGGCAGTGCTAGAAGATTTCTTTCTAAAGTTCTTGAAGGATCTGCAAGAAGAAGAATGCTAACAAGTGATCTGATTTTCCTGTCTTTTTTCCCCCTGAATGGGAAAAAAAGAGCTTTGCTATTTTCTTTCCCATTTCCCACAGAAGAGCCTTAGGAAGTCTACGTCATGCTGGGTTTGGAGAGCAGTGCAGCATGCAGTGTCATCCCCAACACGGAAGATGCCAGAGGGGCATTCTGCCTCCTTGCAGCTAGCAGGGAATGAAGGGAGCACCATGTTTCCTTCAAGTGATACAATTATTCCTCCTCTTCAGCAGGGCCTTCTCCGTACTTGATACCCAGAGTCTGTTGGCTCCCACAGGCGTGTCCTTCACATGATTTGCTGTTTCTGTTTCAGAAAGTAAAGTATTCAGGATGGTATTTCAAGGACTGAAGTTTTTTCTTACAGTAATATTCCCACCACAACCACCAAAACTGCTCCTCTAAACACTTCAGTGAGAAAGAAAGTCATTCAGGTGAAGAAAAGATATTTACATATCTGATCATCATTTTGTCTCACCTAAGACAAACGGCATCAAACATCTCTGATAGGTTTTTTTATTTACATTTACAAGTTTTCTTTATCATGTTCACACTTTGGAATAGTAGGGTCATGAGCTGAAACATGATATATGAGAGTGTGTGTGTGTGTGTGTGTGTTTGTGTGTGTGTGAAAAGGTGAAAAGAGAGAGGAAGGCATCAGAAAATTCAGATAAAAAGAGGATTTTTAAACCTTCAATTTCACCCATGCTGAATGTTAGGACAGCTTGTTAGAAACTACTTTTCTATTCTGTAGCAATTTTCTATTTTGTTTGGGTTTGTTTTGTTTTAATAGCTAATAGCTCTGCTTGCCAGCACACAATGAAATCAGCTGGGGTTTGTGCTGTCAAAAAGGAAAGGATTTCCCATTATTCCATTGATTGCATGCTATTATATTAATAAATCATGTGGTTGGCTACCAATGACATGAGCTCAGAGTACACTGAGCAATGCTTCATGCTGTTGCATGCTGAATCTGCTGGGGAAATTTGTCACTGAAGAGGCAAACATGAACCTCTGTTTGTTTAAATTTTTTTGATCAAGCTCTTCTCCCAGAGAAGTCACAAGTCTTACTGCAGCTTTGGGGTGCCATTGTAGCATGTGCAAGTTGGAATAACTGCATAATCCCAACTGTTAGATGGAAATGAGTTCTGCTGAAGCAGGAGAAGAGAATCCTGGACCAGGGTCCCGCCAGATCAGCACACACCTTGGCAGGCGTTTACATTTGCTCAGCATTTTGACTCCTGCCCTGCACCCCTGGGGAGTGTCTAGCTGGCTTTATTTTAAAAGAAACAGGAAAAAGTCACGCACTCCAAGAGAAATGAAGAGGTGTGAGGAGCCAGCTGGTCCCAGAAGATTGATTTTGAACGCTGAGTCCAAGAAGTCATGTTTGGACTTGCCTGGTGCCATTAGACTTGCCTGTATTCAGAGCTGGCCTCTGCCATAAACACTTTCATGGCATTTTAATCTTTTCAGCGGCAGGCTGTTAGGGGCACAGTTAGGTACCACAGCTCTGCCACCACTTGTCATTTACTGGGTCACAACCAGCAACCACTACTGAACGTCCACACATCCCACTCTCCTTTCCTGCCTTTCCCAAAATCCTTTCCCAAAACTCCATAGTTTCAGTTTGTGCTTCATTTCCTGTTATTGCAGTGATTTTCTCCAGGGCGCTCCACTGAGCCTGTCTACCAGACACACGCAGTGGGGAAAAGATGCAAGAAGAAAATTTGTGTATAGTGTATCCTACAGCCTAAGAGAGAACTAAAAGACATCAGGAAGCCCAGACTTTAGAGGTATTGGGAATGGGTGTTGCCTTTTTTCCCTTGATGGCAGTTGCCTTAGTCCAGTGTTAGGATCAGTTAATTTGCAAGGATCACTAAAGCAAGTTTCTTCCGTGTGTTTGTGTTTGGTACGAGGGGGTTGTGCTGACAGCCAGAGGGATCTCCGTAGGCTGGGGAATGAGCTGAGAGGCTCTCATTAGTTCAGCAAAGAGAAATGTAAAGTCTTGCCCTGGGGAACAAGCCCAGACACCAGCAAAGGCTGAGTGGTTTCCAGAGGGGCCTTCCAGGCCCTGACATTGTGTCAGTCTGCGATTATTGCAAAGCTGTGGCAATGATGCTGGTGCAGCTACAACTGTGATCCCGCGAATGTCATTTTATGATGATATTCAGGGAACAGCCAGCCTGGAAAAAAAGCATCCTTGCACATCAGGTCAGGATTTAGTTGAAGAGCTTGCTGCAAGAGATGGCACAGAGCAAAAAGTGTGGCAACCAGAGTATTGCTGCTGCAACTCATGCCTGGAGTGGATTTCCGCCTGCCCAGATTCCACAGGCACATGGCACTTGTGGTGGGGTGATGAGCATCAGATTTTGGTGCAAGTGAAAGTAGTTAAATTCTGTGGAAGGGGTAACTCAGGACTGGCTTAGCTGAGGCAGAGCAGGGGCCTGGAAATGCGAAGGAGGACTGCAGGACTACAGAGGACCAGCTGCCCCAGCAGATTGTGAAGAGTTTCCACCATGGCAAAACAGATTACTGCTAATCTAAATTAAATCTCCTTCTTTTACACCTGACCAGGGATCATTTAGTGCCTCTGTGGATGGCATTAAATCAATCAGGGCTGTAAAGAGAAATCAAATATTTTGTCTGTGCCCTTCATTTGCTCAAACATGTTTGGATGACAGCTGATGAGAGGGTGAGCTTGTCTCAGGACACTGGACAAACAGACTCATCTTGGAAGATGCCATAAAAATTTTTCAGAGATTCTGAGATACCTGGAGGAAAGGGACACAAAAGACAGTTGAGTACAGAAGCAAATCCCTTACAGTGAATGTCTTCAGGCTCAAAAAATTTATCACAACCTAACAACAAGGAAAACAATTTGAAAACAGCTTGCTTATAGC
Source organism: Cnemophilus loriae (assembly GCA_013397755.1). Taxonomy (NCBI): domain Eukaryota; kingdom Metazoa; phylum Chordata; class Aves; order Passeriformes; family Corvidae; genus Cnemophilus; species Cnemophilus loriae. Next base: position 506,320 of record VZTF01007531.1, read on the forward strand.
CTGTGAATTCCTCCTTAGGGAGAAAATTCAGGGCTGTGAAGAGTAATTTAATCCTGCTGAATAACAAGAACCGAAGACTGGAAATCAAAGGCAGAAAAATTCAAACAGAAATGAAGCCTAAGGGGGAAGGAAAACACAGGAAACGTTCTCATTGTTCCCTCGTCAAAGCCACAGGTGTCCTGTGGGCAGGTAAGGGGGGCATGGATGGAGGAGAAAGGCACCTGGCCAACAACTCAGTATTGCCCAGGGGCACAAGTGCCAGGGCTAGAATTGTATCAAGTAGGTTGCCCCCTCACCTGTGACATTGACACTGCTTCATCACTGCTTCCATACACACAGACCAACCTCCCCTTCCTCTGGAGACGGTCACCAGCAGTCCCCTGGATCACCCAAAGTGGGGTGATGAGGCCTGAGAGGACAAGTGGGCACCAGTTCTCGCTGTGGGAAGGCTCATGGCCAGCAGTGGAGCTGGACACAGAGATGCCAGGAAGCCGCCCACCGTACACAGGGCAGTGCCCTGCTGCAGCTCAGCCCTCCCCGCCTCTGAGCTGAGCTAAGGACCTGCTTCTCCACATCCATGTCTGACCCATACCCTGTCACATGGGTCCAGCGTGGTTCTCCCCTGTGTCTGACCTCTGCTATGACTGTGCCATGAATGTGAGGTGGGGCACAGCCCTCCTCGCCCCACTCCGTGGCATTGGTTCTTTCAGAAACCAAAAGCCTTGCCCAAAGAGCAAGGACCTCTGTCATCAACAAATTTGCATCTATACTGCTTGCAGGTAGCTGACTTACTGGCTGGCTGGGTGAGCTGGATATTTGGTAGGTCCTGCAGGAACCTTGGGCAGTATGGGTGCTTTGACTGTTCAACCCTTCGTTAATTAGGAATGTTTCTGTACTGTGTTTTTACACATGGATCTACTCTCATATGCATCTGGCAAATAGTTTACTCCCAAGAATGTGAAGTAACTTTTGGCTTCAAGACTGGAAGCATGAGTGTCTGTTGTTTAACTCCTTGCTACCACCGGGGATGGTAGATGAGCCTCTAAAAGGCAAGGAACATTCCCTCTTTGCTCTAGCAATAGCTGCAGAGATAAATTTCTGGGACCTACGGCTTACTTGGTACTATTGGAAAGGCTTTTGCATTGTAATTAATTTCGGAACTTAACAAATCACTTCAATGAAAGTCTTTTGCTATTTTAAAGTAGGCAGGACAGGATTCTGGACAAGCCATAGACAGGTTTGGCTGCATTTTACTGGCAATGTAGCAGTCATATCTATGTTGTATTATGTTTTTCATATATTTTTTTCAGTAAAAGAATTTTTTATTTCTGCAGTCTTTGTTTCTGTTAACTTTGGCTGAAAGACCAGTGTCTTAGTGTCGCCTAAAAATGCTTTATTACAATTTTATGTGTTGAAATTCAAAAAAATTTTATTAGAAGAAGATAAATTCTTGACATGAAGTTGGATAAGCAGTTATAAGTATAATCCCATGATCTGAATCTTCCAGCTCAGGTAGTTTCTCTGTTGCAGCAAAGGATAAGGTTTAACCAGGTAATGTGCACAGGAATTTTTCTGGCAGCAGAAAGAGTATCACAAATCCTTGCATGTTTGAGATCCCATATGTCCATGTATTCAGAGAGACAGCTGGATAATTTTCCTGTGTATGAGGAGATTAGAACAAAAGAGATGAAATGCTGATGAGCAGATGGTTTGGATGTCAGTTTTATGTTCCCCTCACAGTCTTTAAAGCAATGCTGTAAAGAGAACCTGAACATGACATGGTTTCAGTGGAGCAAATAATATAATAACAATAAATAAAGGCAATTAATCTTTTTGTTATTATTCACATTAGGCACAGAATAAAACCAGTGATTTGATTTTGAAGTATGAGCTTTTGGAGTAACAAATGTTCCTGTTTCCAATGCTCACTGCTGCATATCATGTGCTTTAATTAACTGAGTGGGGCATTTTTTGTGTTCATCTGTTTCACAAAATGGAATAACTCACTAAAACTGTGTTGTCACCAAGTACCCACCTGTAACATAAAACAGAAATTATGCAAAAAGGAGAATAATTAATTTTTTCATCACAAGACCAGATATCAGATGTCCTATCTGTCTGTGATTATTTCGTCTATCCTTGTGAACTTTCATTCTGTGAGAGAGGCTGCAGAAGAGAATTTAGAACATGGATGAGAGCAGAACAGAGATCTTCAGATTCTTAGTCCTACCCGCAGAAATTTAGATGAAGAGACAGAAAGGAGTGGAGATAAACATACTGATTTTCTGCAAACCACACTCCAACTCTGTTTCTCCAGTTTCATCCTCTCAGCAGTGCCCGAAATGCATAAAGTCATTCCATCCTGATCTGGTGGTACCCTCTTTAAACTTTGACGTGTCATGAGGTGCCAGGCTGTGGAAAGACATGCACCCATAGTTTTCCATATGGCCTACATCCTTTCCTTTCTTTACCTTCTTCCATGCTCTAATACTGGTTCCTGGTCCCATCACAGATTAGAAAAGCATGCTGCAGCCCATCAGGGTTGCATCTCTGAGGTATTCAGCCTTGCTTTAGTGGCAGCTGAAAGCATCTGCTGCATCTGGTAAGGTTACATGGGACTTTACTCTCAACTGGGACAAGATGATGAAGGTTAAAACCCAGCAAGCTTCATTTCTGCTGACAGCAACATTTGGCTTGACATCAACACTATTACAAGGTTTCTATTCCAAAGATCTCACAGTGATGCCAAAACCTTACCACTGCAGCCTAATATTTTGGGGATTAATCTTCTGAATTGGCATCCTGCCTGGGGATCATCACTACCATAACTGTCCATAAGCCCTCGTACCTCTTTCTCCGTGTAGAAAGCAGGAGGAAGGGCAGTGGCTGGGGGAGCATTCCTGCTCAACAGCTTTAACATGGAAATATGGCTTTTCTCCTCTTTTGTGCTCTTCCCATCACATTGCCTTGTCCTCGCCTGACCTCTCTGGCCAGTGTCTGGTTGGCCTTCCCAACATTTTTGTGCTGTACAAACAGCTTTCCTCGGGGGAATCTCCATCCCTTCAGTGGGGACATGGCAGTGGTGCAGCTCAGCCTTTAGGGCAAGACACAAGCATTTTTGCTGTGGCTGAGAAAAGACCTCTGAAAGCAGGGCAGTGAGATGTGATGGTTCCTATCCTAACACACCTGATTTTCCCAAGCAGGCCGGGGCAGTGGATTGCTCCCCTGTTAGTCATTGGCCACTTCTCTGGGATGGAAAGTGATGAAGCTGGAGGTTTTGCATTTCTATCATCTGCGTAAATTTTACATAATTGCGTCATGACTCCTAGACATTATCCAAATCCAGGGTGTGAGCATGAGCTAAAGCTGGAGTAATCACCTGCAGCTCGACACTAGAGTTGTTACAAAAAATAAGTACATGGTTCAAAAGCTGATCTCTGTAATAAATTTCTTCCTACTTTTCAGGTATGTGAAACTGCTAGTAACTGGACTCAGTATGAAAAATAAGCCAGGACTGTCTCTTAATTATACCAAATCTTTAAGTAGCCATCACTCTCCCTTTGTTGTGGTTGTTATTTTGTCAACTGTTTATCAAGTTTTTACCTTGGTAGTGATCCAAGTGTCAAAGTTGTGTATCCACAACTTAGAAGAAGAGGCCACAACCATAAAAATTTAAGTTGAAAACTGTTAAGTCTCTAAGCTGTTTGTGTTTCATATTGTGCAAGCTCTTCCGCTCTGCAGGCTTTGTAAATTGCTGCACATGAAAGTGTGCCATGATGCATGGGAAGTGCACTGTGACTCATGTTCCCTGTCCTCACCCTCTTGGAGGTGACACCAGGCTCCTCTGGCAGCACAGCAGAAGGGATGTCATGTACCAGTCCTGGGGGACTCCAGGGGCGGGTGGCAGTACACCATGCCAAGCACACGTGCCCAGCTCCCCGTGAAGCAGGGGCTCTGCACAGGGCTTCAGATCCCGGCACTCAAGGAGGGCTGGAGCGCTGTTCCATACTTTGTAGGGAGCGGGGCTGCCCCAGCCCCGTAGTGCCCTGGGGATGAGGGCCATGGAGCTGGGCACTGCAAGAAAGGGAAGGGCTGAGCCCACAGACCATGCAGCTCCTCATGGTTGTGGCTTTTATTTGAGTCAAGGGTGCCTGTCTGCTCCTTGGTCACACACATATAAAGTGGTCATCCTGTGCTGGAGGCAGCAGCCAAGGCAGGAACAGAACTAATGAGTACAAGTTCAGCCTCAGGAGATCTATGGAAGAGGCCACTGGTGTTCACCCTGTGGTTCACAGCAGATCCCTGGGACCTGGACACTGTGGTTTTGCCCACCTTGGGGCACCCACGTTTTTTCTGTGTGTGCACAAGTAGCAAGGTGAATAATTAGAAAAGGGAAAACAGGACTATGCAGAATATGAGGTTTCAGGAAAGTCTGTTCCTAATCCATGTGCATGGGAAGATCCATTAATACAATGTAGTGTTGATTCTTCTGTTTTGCTGACTAAGAATACAACAATAACAACAACAAAAAAGATATACTGTTTTTATATTATTTTATTCACATTGGAGCACTTCTGACACAGGAAATTTCTCTTGTCCATTAAACAGTGATGCCAGATTTGAAAACCAATCCCACCTCTGTGGCTAGAAGGACCATGCTACCTTAGACCAGTTGTGACCCACACAGACACATTTAGGAACCTCCCAGAAAATCTGAGAAGTGGATGCTGTAAATATTTAAGATTATGAACAGTTTTGTGGACTTTTCTGGGACTGGACTTGATAGTAAGGCACCAGGTAACAAGTGCTTGCAGAACTGGGAACATTCTTCCCTGCTATATAGAAAATTACATTTTTAGAAGGATGAAAACCCTCACTTATTTTGGAAAAAAAATAAAGAAACCCAAGTTATTTAAAGGATCTGAAAACAGATGGGCAGCCAAAGCAAAGAGATTTTTAGATTTTTTGGGGGTAAGTTTTACAGGAAAGTTTGCTCTGGTATTCTTACTGAAGCCATTACCAAAATAAAAAAAGCCCCTCTTTTGCCTCAGAAAGAGATAGACCTTGTTTAGTAGCTTGCTGAGGTTACAGCCCTTTCAGCACTGGTGGTTTTGGAGCTCTTGGACTAAATCCAGCATCAACTGAGCATTTTACCCCAACTTACAATTCAAAGTGAAAGCTCAGTGCTGAGATGGGTGTGAGCAGAAGCAAAGCTGGGGACTAAAGCCTGGCTTACAGAAACATACAGTCATGATTAGCTCTTCAGGGAACCATTCTGCAGCTGTCAAATAACCTCCTGCACTTGCTAAACACTGTCTGTCAGTGCTATTTGCTGGGTTCAATTTCACTTCTGTTGCAATTGTAGTCCTGTCAGGGGAGTGACTGAAGTGGCTAATTTGGCCCCTTTTATTTCTTCATGCTTTTCCTCTCAGTTTGCACTTAGGCTTTTCTAACACATCTTTTTTCGCTGCCTCCCTCTGGCATACATTTGCTACTCAGGAAACCACAGGCCAGTTGTTATGAGAAGAATTTGCCTGTCACCCACGAGTGCTGTACAAAGTATGTTTATACAGCATTTTGGAATATATGCAGCGGTTTGGGAAATGTGTAGGCATCCAGATGATCATTCTCATGACCACATAGATGGTAGCATGAAAGTATTTTAGGTGCAAGACATGTAACAGATACAGTTTAGTTACTGCTATTCTTAACTGTTATTCTGGACTGGCAAGACATAAATGTGGGATGCCCTGTGATCTCTTTGCAGCTCCTGGATGATGTATCCAGTGGCACCGGTCACCTGGCAGGGCTTGGTGGGTCAAACTTTGAATTCGCTGACATTCACTCTTCCCACTACTCTGCTCCAAACCAAATGGTGGATGCTCACTATTTCAGGTGTATCAGTCTTGTAAGGGCTGTTGCAGGGATGGAGAGGGCAGGACTGTGCTCCTGTGACTGATGAGATGCCAGCACAATGGGAGCACGGCTCAGCATACTGACTCATTAAAAACCATTGTCCCTCCAGCATGCTCGCCAGCTTGTTCAAACACACTTCATTTCTGCTGCATGCTGCCAGAGATGTAATCCCCCGTTAACTGGAAACTGTTTTATTGCTGCTTATTTCTGCCTCTGTTTTCTCCTAACGTGCAGCACACCAGGGAAACACAGTGTGTAAGGAGGGGACAAGTCTCAGAAAGGGACGTTTTGAGATGGGTGCTTTTGTATTTGCTGGGCACTTACACCTGCCTTTTCCTTATGGACTGCAGTGTAGGCATGTGCAGCTCAAAATAGCCAGGCCATTAGGAACAAAGGCATTGGCTGAGTTTTTCTTAAAATCTGCTTTCTTTAGTTTTAAACAATGTACACAGGTCCCGAATCCTTCTTGACTGAAAAAAGCACTGAGCTTTACATCCATCTTACCTAGTTTTTTACCTGCCTCTCTGCCATAATCCGTGAGAAAACAATTTATTTATTTTAAAAACAAAATAACTTCTGTGGGAGCTGCTGCCTGACAGAAAGCCAGGAGGCCTGTGAAGGATTCATAATCTAAAGCATTTTTTTTTGCTGTTAGCCTTTTATAACAGGGCACTGCATAGTCAAACCAACCACTTTAGACCATATGTCACTATTGTTAATTCCATTTGTTGATGCCAAGGGTTTCCCTAATTTACCTGCTTGATTTTTTCGCATAATTTTTTGCAAGTCTTCTCCAGCCATTTGTTCAGATCATCTTTCAAAGGAGCAGCAAAGGGTTTGGCACTCAGATACCAGGCCTCTGTAAGAGATTACATGGTTGTTAGAAGTTTAATTTTAACTGACATCCTACTTTTCCTATATATGTCTGTGAGAAAAAAAATCCCAAACTGTTTGGAAAGGAACAACACTGAAGCTATTTGGAACAAGGTACATTGCCCTCTTCCTGACTGTGACTCAGACATTAGGTCTGTACAAAAAAATCTACTGCTATATTTTTTCCTTTTTTTTGTTTCTTTGGTGATATAAAAATCCAAGCCATTGAAAATGGCCATTCTGTAGGAACACAAAAATTTCCTCTAAGGGTGAAAAGAGAAACAGATGAGTTAAGAAAAATCAAGGACTCCCTGACCCCGTATTTTCCATGTTACACTACAGCAGGAATTAAAATGAATGCTAGCAGATGGGGAATGGAAAAGTTTGCTGCTGCTAACACAGAGGTGGTACTCCTCTATGTAACTGTAAAAGCAAGGACTGTTTCCATTTCACTCTGCACGTTTGTTTTGCTTGTATTTTCCAGACTCATCTCCCAGGCATCTGCACATGCTTGGCCACCGATACATGAAAAAAACTAGGAAACAAGTTTTCTCTGCCCTTTTCTCTCTCCCTTTGGTATGTGTCCATCGCAGCAGACACTGCTGTACTTCTGTATGACTAAGAACAACTCTCAGTACTCGAAAAATAAATAAAAATGTCCCTCCAGGCTGGCGTTCACAAGCCTCTGTTCAACAAAATATTTATATGCCTGCTTAAATTTGTCAGTGAAGCACCAAGGCATAAGTTTAATGACATCCACATGCTCAGTTCCATTAGCTTTAACGGTGTTTAAGCCCACATTGAGAATCAGATGCACACTGATAGATGTTCAGAAGAGTGTTGGCTTGCCTAGAGTCTCATGACTCTGGGAGCTGCGGGTGTCACACGTGCTGGGTAGTTACTCTTCTTCTGTTAGCAGCAGTGATTCAGAGTCACGCCTGTTAACTTGAAAGGACTGGTGGTCAGTTCCATCTAGCAAAAGGATGTGCAGAGTGGAATGGATGAACACTTTCTTTCTGAGACCTGTATTTGGTGGCTGAATGGCTGGGAGGAGACCTTACTTTTGCTTAAACAGAAAATGGAGGCAAAGGCATTGCTGGGAATCTCTTGCCATCTTTCTCAGGAACATTTCTTGAGAGGATCTGCTGTTCTCTGCAAACCCCTCCAGCCCAAAGCCAGGCTGAGAAATATTTCAAGGTATCAAAATGCACTATCTCAAGCAGGAGTGATTTTGTGTTTGGAGGAGGTTAGAAAGTACCCAAAGCACAGGCAGGGCAGCATTCCCCAGGGACTACATCCAGCCATGTCAGTGCACTGCTCTTCCCTGGGGCAGGGTAGCAGCCCTCCTGGAGCACCGATGGACTTACCTACTGAGGCAATGGAGTTCTGCCGTTTTTCAGTAGCTGAGGATATGGCTTGAGCGGAAATGGAGGAATGTACATGAAAAATGAGGCAGGAAGGGAGGGGGGGCATTTTTGGTACAAAAGGAGTCTTAACTTTACCAAGTTTTCAATTTAAAAATAGAAGGGTGGAAAATAGAGAGATGAGGGGAAATTGCCCACTGATTACCAACACAAATGGAGAGCCAAAGAAAACAGACTTTACAAGAGGGTTATAAAGAAGTTACCGTAAAGTTTCTCGTCACCTTTTGACCCATATTATGAGTCACTTCGAGATAAGACTGAGCAGAGAATTGTCATATGAGAAACTAAGCAAAGGCAGCTCTTCACTTAAATAAATAATTCCCCCAAGGGGAATTACAGACATGTAAGTTGATTTCTCTTTCTCTCATGTCCTTTTGTGTTTCTGGGCACTGCTTTAGGCACTTGAAGTGCTGGAAAAGTTAACTGCCTAGACAATCATCCCCTCTCCACTTGGGCTTCATCATGCAGCAAGCAACTTTACAGAAAGAATCCCATGAACTTCTGGGGAGTCTCTAATTGGCCAACTGAAATCCTTGACAGTCTTCTCTTGATGTCTGCGGTAGGATCCATCCCATGTTCTGCCGCTGCTGCTGGGTGGGTGTGCCGCCTGTCACTAGGCAAGCCTCTGAACTAATGATGGCCTATGCTCGTATTCGGGGTGGCAGAAGTCAATCACAGAGTCATGGAAGGCAGAGCAGAGCAGAGATATGACTGGCTGCCCTCCAGGTGGGTTTTGCAGACAGCTATTCTGGTAATAAAAGTAAGCTAATTTTTAGTTACTGTGGGGTATATCTGGATAACAACATTGTGACCCTGCACAAAGTGGCACTTTGTACAAAGTACAAAGGCATGTGAAAATGTATTGAGCTTGTCCTGACATGCATTTAGATAGGGTCTTATCTGATTCATTGGACCTTGACACATAAGACAGAATTGCTCTCTTTTGGTACTGAAGAAACCCCTCCCATGGGATCACATTCCTCTTTCTCTCTGAAAAAAATTATTTGTCTGCTAACCAAGGGCCCAGCACTCGAGCAATTGTCACTGAGCTTGTCCCAGCAGTGTCAGAGCAGCATACAGACATGTGCAGAGCTGAGTGCTGTGAAGCCAAGCTGTGAGGAAATGGTGAGGTTTGCTACACAGATGTATTTTTGAACCACCACTTCTTTATAAAGGATCAGTGATAATGAACCAGAACTAAAGAACCAACAAGTAATTCAAGCAGATGGTGTTTCCCCATACTCTCAGTAATTTCTCTAACATAGTGCTTCAGCAATGCCTCATTGCTGAGGAGCGTGTGTCATACAATGATAAGAAATGATCTGGTGTTATTTTTAGTTATGCTCTTTCTTCATACAAGGAGTTTAGTTTTATCTGCTCTGACACCATCCTTGGACAAATTTCAGTTCAATGAGTTTTGTTTGGATTGGAAGAGAAACTTCTACATTTTCTCCCACCAAAACTGGCATTCATCACCTTGGAAAGAGAGTCTGTATGAATAAAAGCCTACCAGGGCAAATCTCCCTCTCCCACCACCTCTCCTCTTCAGCTCAACCCCTTGTTGGTAACTCACTGCCTTCCCTCCTGGCACCTGACAGCCATCACACGGCACAGTTCATATGATACTGACTGCCACCATACCATTGAATCTGCCTGTGCATCTAACTCATCTCTTCTCTTCTGCATTATCTATTTGGACAGTATCCTCTGTGGGATAAATGACTGGAACAGGGCAACTTTCTTCCTTGGCAGTATTTCGATAAATAAAAAATAATTGCAATAATAGTAATAAAAACAGTGATAATAACTATGGCAGCAGAAACAGAATAAGCAGGCTATTAATTTCACTCTTTGGTGAATAGAGTTGGTTGGAAAATTAAATCAGATGAGTCCCTTATGAACAGCCAAGCCACAAAAAACTTATATGCATAGGACTAAGGTACTTGCCTGTTGTGTCATGGTCACGGTCCTGCAGATGCTCTTGGAGCATGGCAGACAAAGTGAGGTATCTCTACACAGTTCCAGGAGAAAAATGTTTAGGATGAATGTCATCACCTTGCAATTCCTGCTGATATGCACAGGGTAAGTACCCCTGCTCAGCCCATGCAGAGAGGCCTTTTGGTCTGCCATAGAGTTACCTTGCACCGACAGCTGGTCACAGACCTCGACCTGGATGAGGTGTCATTAACAAACCAGGATGCCTTTGTGAACTGAGATGCCAGAACTCCCTCAGGAGTCCAGGGTGTAGCATTTTAATAGGATTTAACTGACAGGTGAGAACCTGTGTTTTCAAAACAATTTTGCTGATCTAAAACCAAATGGCAGATAAGCTTTCAAAAACATTAAAAAAAAAATCCTTGCAAAATTCAAAAGTTTTACCATAAATGCCCCCAAAAGTTTCTTTTCATTGTTTTGATGGGAGAAAAACAAAATAGAGGATCCTTTCCAGACCTATAGGGCCAATTTCAACCTCAGCATGAGGCCATCTCCACCAACAGATGTTTAATTTACTGCACTGAACTGCTGGAGCATCATGTTTGAGGCTGCTTCTTTGATTGATATGTGAAAGTTAAGAAGAACCCAACCAAAAATACCACAAGCCCAAAGGAAACAGATCTTGTTTTGCTGTCAACAGCCTGACAGAGAATGAGGCCCCATTTTCCCTGCAAGCTATCAAAGACTAACTTGATCAAGTCATATGAGATAAACGGAGATGACACGGTCATGCTGGGACAGGAAACACGCCTCCAGCAGCAGCAACGGAGTGTATGTGTGTTTGCTAAGGAAAGGGCAAGGGTCTTGTTGTCTCAAGCTGCAGCTTTCTGCTTCAAAAGGCTTTTGTGAGCAAGTGTGAACACGCCGGGTCTTTGCTGTCCCAGCCATTGGTTGTGGTGGGAAACCAGGACCTTCTCTAGAGACAGCAGCTCGTGTACTGCAGGGAAAATAATTCTGGTTTGGGTTTTTAATTACTTTTCGTAGTAATAAAGCTGAAAACACCAGTGTGTTTGAAACTTTCAATTAAAACACTCAAGAGAGCCAGAGATGTTTTCTCAAGTGATAGCCGTCCTTAGCAGGACCTCAAGAAGCAGGGTCCTCTCTGTTCTGAGTTCCTAACTACTCTGGCTGAAGCAGGAGAGTACGTGATAATTATCAGGCTATTCTGGCATTACAGCTTTTCTCCAGCAAAAATTCCATCCTGGACTCAAGACAAGGTTGGTCAATGCTGACATGCTTCTGCAAAGCTGTTTGGTTTTCAATAAAACAGAATTTTTGAACAAAAAACAAGATCCAAAAAGCATTTCCTTGTGTCAGGTGCTTTTGCAGTGTGTCCAATTGTGGATAGTAGTAAGTGCTTTTCCAGCAATCAAGTATTCTGCATTTTTCAGTCAAAGATCTGGGAAAAAAGTGTTTAAAACTTGCAAACTATAAATGAGATCCTGCTCCTGCAGTCAGATAAACCTACACTGAAGAGCTGCTTTGAACATTTTAATGGCTGTTTTTATTTCATGTCCACCCCTGGTTTGAGGGTGAAAATGTTTTGCAAATGTATTTTTGACAGAATAGCTCCTGAGGCACTGAGATAAAGGCAAATAATATGGAGGCAGGAGATGTGACTTCATTCTGCTTTGTGAAAGCATTTTGGCTTTTCCCCAGCCTGGAACAAAAACAGCTTTAGGCTCCCTCATAATTCTGTCCCATAGCAGTGTCACTTCCTGCCTAGTCAGATAGCAGTGTCGACCAGGTGGCTGGTTTTTTTAGCACTGTGGTGGTGGATTCTTGAGAAACTGTGGAAAGAACTATGAAAAGGAATAGCACAGCCCATGCAAATCCCCTAGATGCCCTCATCTTTCATGTTATATTCAATTCATCTCACCCTGGCTGTGATGCTTCTGTTTCCAGCACGCCACAGGCATTTTAATTGATGATATATAAGTGCCTCAGAGTTTTCCTGCTTTCAGCTCTCTTTCAGCACGCATGGACAGAAGAACCTATCATCTTCCTGGAAAAGATTATGTGGCCAGTGGGAATCAGAGTATGTCTGCAACATTTTTTCAGAGCCTCTTGTTGCTATTGGAAGGACTGCTCTTGGGGTAGAACAAGGGCCTTTCAATTCCCTCAGGCAAGTGTTAAAAGCTGTGTTCAGACTCAGGACAGCATCAGCTACCTCCAAGTGAGAATCAGAACTTTTCATCCTGAATATGCAGGATTAGAGGAATCTGTCGAAAAAGAAAAAGCGATTCAGATACAGTTTTCAGGTTACCATTCTTAATGCTGAAGGAGGTTGACCATAGGATGGAGAGCTCTCATATGCAGGGCAGGAGATGGACTTTATCAAGGAGAAACCTGCTCCCTTCCCTGAGGTCATGGGCAGTGGGGACACCTGCATCTCACCGAGGTGTCTACATTCATGTGGGGAGAAGCTGTAGCCTCCAGACTACTTGCAGTGTGGGAAATCTCAAGCATCTCAAAGACTGGTGAATCTTCAACATCTTCAAAACCAACTTGGATGCAGGACTGCAAGGAATACTAAAAAACCTTGTCAATGACACTAAACTGGGAGAAGCTGTTGACTCCCTTCAAGGCAGGGAGGCCCTATAGAGAGACCTTCACAAATGAGAGGACTGGGGAATCACCAGCTGTATGAAGTTTAACAAACATAAATGTTGAATTCCGCACTTGGGATGGGGCAACTCTGGATGTAGGTACAGACTGAGGAGTGAGATGCTGGAAAGCAGAGCTGCGAAAAGAGACCTGGGGGTCCTGGTCGATGGCAAGTTGAACATGAGCATTGCCAGCCGGGCAAGGGAGGGGATTGTCCCGCTCTGCCCTGCACTGGGACAGCTTCACCTCAAGTCCTGCAGTTTTGGGTGTAACAATGTCAGAAAGACGTTGAGCTGTTAGAGAGCGTCCAAAGGATGGCTATGAGGATGGTGAAGGGCCTTGGGGAGAAGCTGTATCAGGAGCAGATGAGGTCACTTGGTCTGTTCAGCCTGGAGGAGACTGAGGGGAGACCTCATTGCAGCATACAACTTCCTCACGAGGGGAAGAGGAGAGGCAGGCAATGATCTTTTCTCTGTGGTGACCTAAGGGAACAGCTTGAAGCTGTGTCCAGGGAGGTTTAGTTTAGATATTAGAAGAAGGTTCTTCACCTAAAGGGTGGCTGGGCACTGGAAGAGGCTCCTCAGGGAAGTGGTCACAGCATCAAGCTTGACAAAGTTCAAGAAGCATTTGGACAATGCTCTCAGGCACAGGGTGTGATTCTTGGGGTGTCCTGCAGAGAGCCAGGAGTTGGACTTCGATGATTCTTCTGGGTCTTTTCCAACTCAGAATATTATATGATTGTATGAAACCTCTGTTGTAGAAACAAAAATTATCCTTTCTTAGCTATATTTGGCTGCTTATGAGATCATTTTTTCAGTCTGTTTTAGGACTGGTGAATTTCAGTAAAATCACAACAGCTACCTTGCATTAACCAACATACGATCTGTAGACAGACCTGAATTTTAGGATTTATTCTTTCCCTTTTTAAGAGGAAGACGTCTGCTTAGTCTTCCTTCAAAATACAGAGAAAAACATTCTTTTTTTGAATTTTATTATGGTAAAAATATGTTCATCATGAAAGGAAATGTCCCACGTGTTATCCGTGCTTTGCAGCACACACACTGCAATTCCAGGTAGCCAGAGCTTTCTTCTGGAATGAAATTAGGCAATGGCATAATTCATTTCATGCACCACATGTGCTGTCTTTCATTTAGAGGATTTCATTGTGCTTTGCAAATGTCAGTTGCTTAAGGCACACAGCTCAAGTAGATATAATTTATCGTTTTTCATGTTATTTATTACCGAGATCATTTAAGTGGAACGCAGGTGTTCTGGGATAGAAACCCTTCTTTCTTAGCAGGCAGCACTCCCTGGCCATCAGGGAGAGACAATTCCCTTCAAACTGATTCCCAGGAATTAATTTCCTTAGCCTGTGAATAGGTTTTCTAGCTTTCCTCAGTTCTGAACTGTGGTCTTTCACATTTATGCAGCTGGGCATACATCTGAGTTCTGGGGGCGTTGGTGCCCAAATTGATAATCCTGATAAAATTTCTTCTTATGTGTAAAAGTATGATGTGAGTATCTACTTCCCTGCTGACTCCACATCAAGTGGGACATTTTTCATCCCTTTCTTTGGACTGAATGTGAGATGATAAAGAATAAATTTTAATGCCTGAGAGTGAATATTGCATCTGCATTTGACTTTGCAGAGTGAGTCTACTTTAATTGTAACCTCCTATTTTTCCCATTCATGAAGGTGGGAATAGAAAAATATTCCTAAGGTTTTAAAAGTGACTGAATTGCTTTGCTTTTGCTCTGGTAAATTTTATAATCCTTTTACAGAATTAGGGTAACCAACTGCTTTAACACCATAGTTTTCTACATTACTAGTTTTATTCATCCTTTAAAGTGAGCTGTGTTCCAAGCAGTGCCAGTGCTGTTAAGTCCCGGTTTATAAATGTGTTATTATTATTGACAGCAATGTGCATCTTTTAGCACTTGTCAAGACGAATATGAAACATCAGAAGTTAGGCTATATGTATGGCTGTCTTTTACTTACCCGTTTGATTTTCCACATAGAATCTGGAAAAAATACCACTTTCTAGTATTTGTCCTCTGTTATGTTGAATGGAGACGGGAAAACACCATTGGTGTTTTGAATGATGTCTTAGCAAGGGACCAGGGATTCTGGAAAAATCGAAAGAAAATATGTATTGAATGGATGTATATAAAAATGTTTTCCTTAGTTTTATGGTTTAACTGATTTCCAGGTCTTCTGTCTTTAATAAATGGCTTCATTTCATTGCAATTCCCCCTATGAGATCATCTGCATTTGAATCAAAGTACTGAAATATGTTTTGACCAACATGACTATTTTGAGATATATTTACAGAGTACATTGACAGAGGCATGTTCTTAACTTGGGTTTTGGCACCATAACATGCTCATAGAGAGGAGAGAAGCAGAAAAGTTTCCACACCAGTCTTGGCAAGGGGAATATAGAAGGGAAAAAGGGCTAGAGTATCTCCTCACAAAAGGATAACTTCAAGCCGAGCTTTGGGACTTGACTGGCCCTGCCTTTTTGTGCTGGGATGTGACTTGGAGTCCTGGATCCCCAAGAGAATGTGTCTGTAGCTGGACCATTGGCCATGTACTGCTACACTGGCTGTGTAGCATAAATAAAGGTTCTCCCTGACAGCAGGCTTGGGGAGAAAAAAATAGAGAGGCTGGGCAACTTGTCTAAGACAGGCCTAGGAAATCTTCAATAGGATCAGAACTAGCTGACATCTGTAAAATAAGAGAGAGAGTGAGAGCATCTACAATGTGATGTGCTGGTCTTGCCTGTAGGAAAGGGTTCAGCCTCAGCAGATAGAGAATTGACATGAGTAGGCTTGTGGACTCCCTGTTTTGTTTGTGTTCTCTGACCCTGTATGCTGTCTTCTGGACCTGGTCACCTTCCCTGTGCAGCCCAGCCTGGCCCTCATGGGACCCTCCAGTGCCTGATCTTCCTGGTATGAAGTTAGCTGCATCGCAGGCTGCTCAGGCTTGTTGATAACCATGTGGAAATAATCAACTGCTACAAGCAGCCTTCGGCACAGCAAGAGCTGCTGTTCAATACACAAAATAAAACAAACCAGCTTTCCTTGTGAGAGATGCTTAGGGCTCAGCCCTTATCAAACTAGGCTTAAGATGAATGCAGCAAAGGGCAGAGTTATTTGTAGGTGATGAGAAATAGTGTGGTGACACCTTTTTCTCTCTGGCATGGAGCCAGTCCAGAGACTAAAGTGGCTTCCAGCACTAATCAGGGGGGTGGCAAACCTCTGCTCACACATCTGCCATCTCCCCCCTCTGTGGGCCTGCTTGGAGTTGCAGCTGCTGAAGCACACCTGGTTCTGCCAGCCATCATCATTTGCCATTCATGAGCAACCTGCAGCCATCCCTTAGCACAGGTTTTCTGGTTTCAATCCAGGACAGAGACCTTGGTCTTCTTCTGTACCAGAGCCTCACAAGGGTTTTAGCTATCCTGCCTCCCTTGTACGAGAGGGCAATCTGATTGTGTGAGAAAGAGCCACCAGTCCAGTTAGAAAATGCCGATGGGAACTGGCATACCGTATTAGAGGGGGGAGCCCCACAGTCTGTATTTAGAAAGGACAGGAGTAAATCTCAAAACCAAAAGGTGTTTCATTAATAGGAGCCAAAGTCCTGACTCATTCACACAATGCCTTAAATCAATAATTGCTTCCTGTGGGCAGGAGAAAATATTGGATAGAGGTGACCACAGGAAGAGAGTGATTTAAGCAATTTGGGGAGCAGAGCTCCCCACATGTTACACCCCAGAGCATGAGGAAGGAGGATAAAAAAGTGGAGGAAGCAAGAGAGGGGCAAGTGGCTTGTGGAGGCAGCTGTCACCCCCAAAAGGGCTGGAGCTGGCAGGTCAGCAGGCTTATTAGAACTCCATCTCCTTAAGGGCGAGCTTTGATGCCATGCTGTTAAAGGCTTAGCATTGGTCAGCAACTGAAATACAGGTCAGAAATGTACAGCTTTATTGACTCTTGTGAAAACATTTACACAGGCCAGTTTTCATTCTTCCATCTTGAAAACATGTTGGACCAGACCTTTTCAATTTAGACAGCATCTCCATTCCTGAGGCATCCTGTGATGGGGAGTATCAGCTCTCTTGGTCTCGTGAGACAGGGGTTTAGCTGTGTTTTGCTGCTTAAAGAGAGCCAAGTCCTATAGCTTGCTTTTTCCTTTCAGCTCTGTACACAAAGAGCAGATACAGATGGGTTCTGACACATCAGTCCCAGCTGTTGTGCGTGATAGGCAGGAGAAGGAAGGGACCAGCAATCATTCTGCCAGCAAGGAGTTTCCACATAAGAAAATCCTGCTGCTAGAGCGCTGAGAATTGTAGTTTTGCCCACTACAATAAGAAAACCGAGCGTTCTTCTTTTTTGTGCAAAAGCGGGAAGGAGAGTGAAGAACATATTTTGTCACGTATCCCAAAGCGGAGGGTTAAATTGTGATCCTCAGAGTATTTCCTACATGTACGATTGTGCTGATATGACAAAACACAGGATTACTGCAACAACTATAGCGACTGGATGACTGCACCCAACCCTCGAGTTGCGTGCTGCATATTGCAGTATTGTCTTCATGGAGGAATATATATTCAAGTGTCCCAGCCTGGGTCTCATGACAGGTTCCCACAGTAAGGCAACATTTAAGAAGAGCAGAAATTAGTTCTACCAGTATGCTAAAGGAAAGAGCATTTTGGAAAACATTTGAGAAAAGTGATCTTGTGTCGAAGGAGTTCTCTGATACAACAGAGCCCAGTAAAACAAAGGAGGACAGGTACAGCTGTTACTGAATAAATGGAGCTTCTGGTGAATGATGAGTTTTCATTGCTATTGTCCATCAAGAAAACATTACCCATTACTGGATGAAATGTTTTAATCAGAAAAGGTCAAATAGGCAGTGTGGCACTATATTAATTGCAGACAAAGCTGCAGAAACCCTTAGGGGTTTAGTTTGTGCATGGAATACAGTTTAGAAGCTTTGCACTTTCATCTGTTTAATCAAGTATCTACTTATTCTTTTGAATATCTGTAAAAATGTAACAACATATTCCTCACTATCAGAAGAAATTTGACTTATCTATCCCAGAAAGTTTACTTTGGGGATTCTTCAAATGATTTAGAACAAATGGAGTCTATTTCTTGACCAAGATGTCCAGTACTTAACTAGGAAAAGACATTAGGAATAATTTTGCAGCATAATGGACAGTGAATCTTTGGAACATATTTCCCATGGGGCCCATAGAGTTTCCATCACTTCAGGTATGTAGGAAGGGATTGGATAAGCTCCAGTCAGCCATTACTTAGCTCTCCCTACCCAAGGGTATGGGAATGGAGCGGACAGTCATTCTGCTCTCCTGCTACAAGGGCAACACACGTTCGTCCAGAAACAAATAGGACAGAGGTTTCATGTGTTGTTCTCATCAATGATCTCATTGCTGAAAAGGTCCTGAATAAGCAAGAGGATTATTTTAATGAGTGCAAAACATAACTTTAAAGTAGCTGAGCTAAGTCAATAAGTATTCTTTAAGAGTTGCTAGAATTCATTCTGTGTGATGGGATCCTTAGGGAAATTTTGCTCACATGCTTGATTAAGCATCCTAGATTCTAAATAGGCGAGTGGGTTCAGTTGAAAATCATGAAGTATGGTGAGGTTAGAAGAGACTTGGGGCCATATTTTATGAAATGAGCCTGAAGTTTATGTAAATGGCCAACTAATCTGAGGGAGCAATTAATCAGGTTTTTCCTTTGCCTCTCTCCTATGTCCTTATGTGAGGGAAAAAGCTGATGTGATCCAGATGGATTGAGCATGCCGTCAGATTATCCCTGTGGATGCCCTTCATCTGCTCACACTGCTCAGTCAAAAAAATCATCTGGCACACCATATCACACTCAGAAAAGCAGGAAAATGTATACAGGTCAGCTATAATTGAATCTTTTTTTCTGAACCAAAAATATGCAGGGTAGGTGAATTTTCAGGTAAACGTAATGTTCAAATATTGGCTGTGATATCTAAAGAAGAAAAGTTTGTGATTCCCTATTATTTTAAAATATCTGATATATTAAAAAAAATGACGTTTAAAAATCATTTGTGGGTAGTTTACTTTATTTATCCTCTTCTCTCTTCATCCCTCCAATCAAAATTGTACACAAGTCTCTGAAGGCAGCTGCCTGAAGAAATCTTTGTTTGCAGATTTCATATGGCCCCACATCTCAGATTTTATCTTGCTCTTACCTGGAGCTAGGTATTTTTTCCTATATCACCTCTAAGAAATGCTGATCAATGAGAGAGATGTCAGGGTTTTTTCTTAGTATTTATATTCTTATTTTCTTAGTATTTATATCCAGAAATTTTGATCTTGGGGGCAAGAAACCAGCTGTTGGCCTTTTATACGTTTATACTAGTTTAGCTACTGAATTTAATTTTAAAGTGCAAACAGAATAATGCCATAACCTATACTGAATGAATTGTTGTCTCTTTCAGAAGGGCTGGCTTAGACCATTGGATCTCCAAATGATGTAAAACTAAGCACCTCTATAGCTTAGATCATATCTATAGTATTTTCCACCAGCAAAGAAGGCAGTGCAGTTTATACTATATAAAAATACAAATTAAAATAAAAATTAAACTATTTGTGCTTGTATTTGAATATCTACCTCACAATGGATGAAACTGCGAGAACCTGAAATTCTCCAAGATTACCAGAATGGGTGCATTTTTTCCCACTCGATGCCAAATAACATTGCTGGATCTGAGCAGAGACGTTTGCCTGCTCCTCTGGGAAGGCGGCCTGCCTGGCTTTCCTGGGGCAACGACCACTTTGACACATCCAATCTCCTTTCAGAGAAGAGCCCCCTGGAAATGATGGGGGTTGACCTAAGACTGCAGATGTCTGTTCTGCCACTTTTGGCTTGGCATTCACTGAGGACACTGTCAAGAGCACTTGCTCCAGACTTGATAGGACCCATGGTAGACATGCTGAATTGCTGTATGTTTCTGGGGGATGGAAGAAATCTAACCAAATGCAACAGCTGTTATTGAAGTTAATAGCTTTTTCCTTCTGTGTAGTTATACAGAACACGTGTCTATATATCAGGTTTAAGAGTTTAATTCCTCCATTAGCACTGCATGGCTTAAAAATAAAAGGCTGAAGGAGACTTTCTGGTCCAGTGAAACTGCATGTGTAGCTTTGGATTAAAACCTAAGAGGATGTGCCAGCAGAAAGCTGGATAACTCATGGGCATAGTTTTATGACAAGGATTTGCATCCTTATCTTGGCCAGTTTTATGATACGGACTTGCTAGAACGCTGCGACCTCTGGGGGAGTGATCACAGCAGGTTGTAGGAGAATGAATTCATGGGAGTGCTGCAAGTTGAACACTGGAAGGTGTAGGTCACTGAATATCCTGTCTGAGGCCTCTGGAGACAGGAGGACACTGCAAAGCAGAGACATTTACTCCAAGGAAGGGGCCTGGACAGTAGAGTTGAGCATCATCAGTTTGCAGAGCAATGAACAATTCAGAGTTCAAAAGCTGTGCAGTCCTGAGCAGCATCCAGACCCTCATAGGGATAAGGTGGGGCTGTCAGATCTTAAACACGTGCTTAATTTTAAGAATGTGAACAATCCCACTGACTGTGTGTTTAGAGTGTACTCCAGCCCAGCTTGCTGTGTGCTGCCTGCTGAACAGGCAGACTGGAGGGGAACAGTGCATCACCACCACTGCTGCTCACTGGATAGTGGCGTATCTGGGTATGGCTGGGCTGGCACCGATATCGTGCACCAGTTGTGCCTCCCTGTCTGCACACACAGCGGTTTACAGGAGCGGCACTGCAACAACACAGTGGTTTAGTTTAAAAAGCAAACCTGCTGGCAAGCTGGAGAGGTAATCTCCCCTCCCTCTCCCATTCGCTTTTCAGCTGGAGGGAACCATGCCAGTCAGTATGTTGTAGATTATTCAGATCCTGGCAGGAACCTTCAAAACGAAAAGGCAAGTGAATAGGGGTGGAAAGGGAAGGCTTTGATTCAAACATACTCTATTCTTTTTATTGGGTGCCAAGAGCTCTTGTGATCTGAGTGAAAGCTGTTATTACTCAAACCTTTACTCTAAGTCCTCCAGACCTTTCTCTACACCTGGCAATAAGATGGGTGGAAGTTCTATTACCTCACTTATGTACCTAAAATTAGCCATCTCAGCGCGGGTCAGTCCCCTCAAGTCTCCTGGGGAGAAAATGCCTCCTTCAGATGTAACTCTTCTTGCCCTAAGGCACCTGGATACCCATTTTTCTTCACTGGGGGTAGAAGAGTGCTTGGGGGTATAGAGGTTTGGGCGTTTAGTGTCTCAGACCACTGTACTTTTAAGTGTCTGAAGTTAATAAAACATTTTCCTTACTAAATTGTGGTAGAAAAATATCAGTGGACGTGCTGGATCAGACAAATTTCACCTACACAGATGGACTATTATGTGCCTATGTCCAATGGCAGTGGCTGGGAAGGACACAGAAGCAGGGTGAGACTTCAGAATACTTTCACTCCACTGTAATTCCTCACTTGGTACTTTATGTCAGCAGGATCCTCAATCTAATCTTTCATCGTGAAGTTAAAAATCAGTACTCCCAAGACAGAATCTGTTTGCCCCCAATTCTGCTTTCAAGTACCTGTTTCTAATACAAATTCAGAGGTCTATGAGTAGCTTTGCATGCACCCTGAAAGAAACTTGTAACTCTAGTGACAGTGATAAACCACATGTTGCTTTTTGATTCATCTGGCTTTTAAGATTAATTAGGAAATTAGGATAAAAGTTGTATAGTTAAAATGAGAACAAACTGAAAAAATTTTAAAAAAGGTACAGCTAGTAATGTTAAATTTACAAGGCTGCTTAAAAAGGTCAATTCCAGCCATCATCTGCACAGATGCATCCCTACTCAATAACGCTAATTTAAAGGAGACTTGAATTTAATCCTGCATGATCCTGATCCCTGCATTTCCTTTGCACGTCACTAAGCAGCTCTATATTCCACTGCTTATACACAGTGAACATTTACCACCTGTGCACTCCATCTTCACACTGTGTGACTCCACACTGCTGCTTAAACCTTCCCAATATCTGCAGTAAGGGGATTTTAATTCCCCCACCTAGACTTTGTGATAACACTTCGAGCAGTATCTCTGCTGCTCTCTTTTGCTCTCTGTGGGTGAGCCCAAGAGCTGGAGAAGGAAGGCAGCAGAGAAGGGAGGCAACCAGCATCTCACTGGTGGTTGATCTCATGCTGCTCTGTCTAAAGGGTGACTCAGCTGCAAGTTCTGTTAGTGTGACTTGTCAGCATCCAAATGGTTCAGATATAAGAATGAACATTATCTTCTTTTTATCTCCAAGAGTCAACACAGGATTGTTTAAGGGTTTTGGTTGCCAGAACTCCCCAAATTTCAGTACAAAGCTGGATGTGGACTTTATTTTTACTTCATTTATCAAATATAGTTAGAGTTTATCTCTTCATCTAAGTTTTTTTTTCTTACTTATTGTCTTCTTTTTTTTTCCTCATTAAGTTTCTAGAATCTGCTTTATATGGCAGGTCTAGAACCCACATTTCTTGTTGGATGACATTTCTTCAAGCTAAATGAGGAAACAGTGTTATATTCAAGAGAATCACCTAAAGTTAGTTTATCCAGTATAGCAGAGCCTGTCAGCTGACGCAGAAGTGGTTGTGTCAGGTTTGCACACAGAACGGCTGGAGCAACACAAGCCAACTCTCCCTTTCTCTCTTACAGCTTCCCCTTTGTAAGCTGAAGATGTTTATGTGCAACATAAGATGTATATGTGCACTACAAACATTCAGACATCTACTGGGAAAAACAATTGTACTGAAAGTTACTATAATATGTTTGGGATTCCCAGTTTTCATATTATCTAGAAAACTGGAGTCCCCAAAGCAAGGACCTCAGTACAAAGGTCTTATCCAGTGTTCAGACTTGAGTGTCCGGAAAACAGAAGTTGGGGACACCATGAACAGATAATTCCAATGTACTAATTCATTAGCCTCTGTTGAATGAAAATCAACAATCTCTTAATTTCGCACAGACTTATTCATCTGGAGTTCTTCTCCTCATCTTGTTTAAGTCTTTTTTGCCAAGAATTATAGGGAAAAGACAGAAAATGTAACAAGGTCCAAAAAATTTATCCCGAAACAAAAACAAACTTTTCTTTCCCACATCCCTCATCCCCCCAGAAAATTCAGCTATCCATTACAAAATTAAGTAAACAACTATCTTTTTCTATTTTTGCTCCTGCAAAAATAAGAAGAGCAGGGTGAGGGGTAAAGGAAGGGTAGAGGGTATCTACATACAAATGGAGGAGTGGACAAAGAAACTTAGGCCATATGTCTGGAAAGAGTTTTTCACTCTTCCAGTGAGAGATGTGTAAAAGAGGCCTTTCCAAGACCAAGAACAGCAGGGTGTTCTCATCTGTGAAGGATCTTCTGCAGCGTGATGCTAGTGCAGAGCAGGGTTCTCCGTGTGTGGGCTGGACTGCCTTCCCACACCCCAAGTCCCCCAGCAGGATGTGCAGCCAGGCCTCCCAGGCTCTCTGATGGGGCAGGGGACGGTGGTCGTAAGGGCAGTGTGACTTTCGGCACAGGCTCTACAAGTCTGCCTGACCCTCTGTGCCTTCCTGGGGGCCCCTCAGTCTCTGCCCCCCCAGCTCATTCTGCTCTTCGGTGAGCTGGACTGAAGTTTCCTGTCTGGGACACAGGGACACTTAGACGAGTGCATGTCCAAAGCCAACATTCCCAAGCAAGCACGGAGCTTGGTACTGCTGAAGTGAGGCCTTCAGTGCATTACAGTGAGGGTAGGATTCACGTCATCAAAGAGCTGAACGAGTTGGTCAGGCTGCATTCACACAGAGAGAAATGGGCACAGCTTAACTCCTCCTGAAACAGAGATGATTGGCTCTGGGACAATGCCCTGTGGACATCTAAGGCAAGGGGAAACAAATCCAGGTCAAGAAGCCCAGCTTTTCACATCTGTTTCCTAAAACTGTAGCTGAGGTTTGCCCCACTGATCCATGTTACACTGGATTCAGTCCATCCATTTTTGACCAGCACAGACTCCAAGTGGAGGAAATGTATTACAAAAAAAACCCAGTCCAACATACTTTGCTCGTTCTTATTTTCAACCACTTCAGATTTTTATGCTATTATTTAAAATTCTAAGCATGGAGGAGCAGGAAACTGAGTGTCACTTCAAGTATACGAGATCACAAGAGTGACAGCAGAAACCTCTTGAAACCTCGCTGGTGTCTGAAACTAGATGCATGTTTCTCTGAAATTAACAGGTTTGTTTATAAACAAGGCATCTCTGTTTACATACAATCTCCAAAAAAATATTATAAATCTATTTATATTGTATTTAACTGACTCTGTGTTGCTAGGATCTCTCTGTCCTTCTCAGTTAGAAGCAGTGAGTTCCTCTCTTTGAGCTACTTATAAACTCATCTCAAAGAATTAAGTCCCCTTCACAAGGCATCTGCCTTTGCTGCACGTGTATGTACCACATGAACAAAAAGAGTAATCATGAAATTCATTTGGAGATTGATCACTTTTCATAAAAACACCCATTGTAAAAATAAACACTAAATATTTGTCTCGCGGAAGAAGTTTACATTCTTATTTTTTCAAGTATAAATAAATTGGGTCAAAAGAGGCTATTACATTAACAACTGACAAGCTGTTCTCTTAATCCCTCATGCTTCCATAGCTACAGATCCCATAGAGCAAGAACAGACACGGGGTGCTAACAGCCTTTCCTCTCTCAGTTGGAATCTCATGTGCAAATGTGCACCTGTGGATATAACACTTGTGTAAAGAATATATTATTTTCAGCACTTGCTTAGCCCCCTGACCAAAGACAAGGTCTGTACTGGGGCATAATGTGCATGTTTTATATCACATCCCTTTTCTCAATGGCCTTGCATGGGATACCCACCCAAATCAGGGGAAAAAACATCCAGTGGCCTCAGCTCAGGTCAGAGCTCTACGTTCTGCTGGGTATGGTGATACATAACTTGTTGACTTTTCCCTCTCCAAATTTTTATTGTTTTTATTATTTTTGCATTTTACAAAAGCCATGTATCCAAACATGTTTGTGGCAGCAATGTTTTTATAAGTACTGCCCATAACATGTTAACATGGCAGAGGACTAAACTGGCCTTTGAAGGACTTGGTCAAAAACCTTTTTTCCACATTTTGTCTGTGTTACATCTTCACAGGTCCATTGCAGATCTTAATTCAGGAAGTGTTTGCTCCACTTGTTCTGTTTTGAAAGATGTGGAACAAAAATTCCAGTGAGAATTCAAGCCAAACAGTAGAAATACTGCTCATGGTTTTCATTTTTCAGAGCTTTCACGTTCACACCCAAAGGGTAAGATGAACTGAGGTCCTTGAGGCTGACAACCTTCTTTAACTTAGGTCTTAAATCTTATATCTCATTGCATAGTTCAAGCAAGAAAAATCTAAAAATCTATAGTGCTGGTGAAGACACATACCACCACTAGTGATTACTTGCTCTGGAAAAGAAAGCCATGCCTAAGTTAGGCAGCTCACTTGAAAACTAAGAACAGGGGTTTTCAAATGCATTGCCCATGTCTTTATTCTCTGAGAATTTTCCAGATTCCTCAGGTAGAAAGCACAGCAACAACAGTCCCTGAAAAACTGGCAGGAAGGAAACAAGTATTTTGCCAAACAAAAAGGGTAATAAGTGCATGTTATAATTAATAGAAAAAAATAATTTGCAGTTTAGTCCCCTCCAAGTCAACACCATGCTTCAGCTCTTTTAGCTGATGAGGTATATATAATTAGGCTTTGTCTTCCATCACTGAGTATAATTATCTCATAGATAGTACATGGCTGTCTCATTTTCTAGTGGGATTAGCACCATCCTGTCGGTGAACACAGATGACCCCTCCAAGTGCTGCTCAGTCCTCACATCTATTAGCAAACACCTCTTACAGAATGCTATTCCAGTGGCATTTGTTTTGGAAGTGCCTGCACAAAAATACTTTTGCCTGTCAAAGGTTTAGGGTTTACTGCATTATTATAGCTCTGAATTTGCTCAAAAATTGATGCTTGGTGACCAGTATTTTCTTATCTTTTGAGGTTTTCACCAACAAAGATACACAATGGATTTATTTAGATTGTGTATCATTTGATTTTTATATAATAAATAGAAACCACATAGACACCTCCATATACACTCTAAAATTCCCTTTTGTTTTGGCCTGAAACAGAGCAGTGAGCAATGTAAGGAAGTTCTCAGGCCAAGTTAGGAGATCTGAACCACTGCCCACACATCACAGGCTGTAAGGATCCCGTGTTATAGGGTGTTGGGCACCTTCCACCCGCCACCTTCCTGCGCACCATCCCATCAGCCAAGCCACCTTGGCTCCCTCTTGGCCAGACCTTGCACACCAAGGCTCCTGCTCTCCTGGCTGTCTGTCTGCCTCTGTCAGGACACAGCCACAGGGAGCACCAGCTCACGGGTGCAGAAGCTGGCACGAGGCTCAAGCTGTCCCTCTGTCAGTCTGCCAGTCACTGGCACCCATGGCCATGGCACAACAGGAGCCAGGGTTTGCAAACACAGCCTCGCAGCACCGAGGAGCAGAGAAGGCATGCAGGGTGCAAAGAGCCCTCACCATTCGCTCCACGATCCCCAATACCCTATTCCCATCTGCCAGCAGATGGCACTCATTATATGTTTGACTCGTCCGCAACCCAGGTGGCCTTTCCGGAGTACAGTGAACAAGGGTGGGACACTCGCTGTCCGCCCGTGTGTCATGGGCTGTTCATTACCTTTCACTCGTTTATCTCATAGTAAGGGCTATGATTTCAGCAGGGTCTATAGTCCAAGGGAAACTAGAAAGGTGAGGAACTGATGGACAGAAATGTCCTTTTGGTGGCTGTGGCGTGGGCTGCAGGGAGGCTGGGACAGCCATCTGCCTGTGTATCAGGAGCTGCCAGCCATGGCACTCGTCCTCCAAGCTCTACACACCCATCCCACAGCTGAAGTAGCGCTGGGAAAATGTCCATGAGGCGAGAGGTGGCCAGCGTGGCAGGTATCGGTGAAGGAAGACCACTCCTCCCAAGAAGGGTCTGTACCAGCTCCGTGACACTGCTAACTGCTGGGCTTGAACCAGCTGTGACACAGATGGCAAGAGATTTATCCTGCATCGAAGTACATCTTTTTCTATAAAAATACCCAATCTCTCCTTCAAGAGGTCGGGCAATAAAAAATCTGTACTATAGTTAACTTCCTGCTTCAAGAAGTAGGGACTTGCTTATTTCAAGTATGAATTGGCCTGCTTCCAAATCCCAGTCATTGAACTTTCTTACACTCCACCAGAAAGGCTGAATGCACTGATCTGCCATCACAAGGATCACGTCCAGCCTTCAGACTTCTGTGGCTGTCTACACTGTTCCTGCTTCCTTCTCTCAGGGATGCTTTGGATGCATGCAGAGCCCGGGGCACTGCACCACCATGGACCACCTGCTATCTGTCCCCATTTTTGCAGTGCCACCACACAGGCATGGCACGGTGCCCTGGCAGGATCACCTGGATGCCCTTGTCTCCACTGGCCCTTCAGTGTTCTTGTATGGAGAGAACTGCCCACTCACTCTTGGTTTCTGAAGCAGGAAGCTTCTTGTTCAGTTTTCACAAGAGACATCCTGAGTGGAGGGACACTGGTAAGAATATCTGGCCCCCACAAAAAGAAAATTTTAAAACACAAACCAGAAAGTTTTCTGGACCTCCTTAAGAAAAACTGAAGAAATTGGACTTTTTACAAAACAAAGTACTGAAGATCTAAATCACCTCAACTCCTTTCCTACAGCAATTGCTTTACCAGAAGGTACTTTTTTGCTATATGCAGCAGTTGGTTGGAGAAGAGGCAGATGATACAGCTGTCTGGGACAGCAAGCCCTGTATGATGTGTGCTAATCTTTGCCAATATTTTTAGGAGGTACAGGAATCCTGGCATTTAGAAGGTGCTTGTTAATTGTAGCTAGACCTGAAGCAACAGGAAATTTGTGTCCATCCCTATAGTTTACATGTTGCTTCCCAAGTTGCTCACCTTTTCCATCAGTTCAGGCCTCTGCTCCAAGTTGTCAAGATCATCATGAACCCTTGCCCTGTCTTCCAGTATTTTGGAAAGTTGGCACCAGATTTAAATTTAATAGGCGTGGTCTTTCTTTCATCTTTCTCGTCATTGAGGAGAACAGTGAATACTGCTGTCCACAGGAGAGGTATATTTCTGTACCCAGCTTCTAATGCCGTGTTGCACCACTGACAGCTACTCTTTGTATGTGGCTTCCAAACCAGTTTTGCAACTGCTTGGTTCCGATTTGCCAAGCTGTCTTATAAGAATATCTTGCAAAACACTAGGAGAAAACCCTGCAAAGCTATGATGTATTGCATCTGTACTTCACCTCCTTCTCAAGACCTGTTGTTCTGTCCTTGAAAGGATGACGAGTGGTTTGAAATTATTTGTCTTTGAGATATCTGTATTAATTTCTCGTGTACCCCATCTAGGAGATAGAAAAGTGCTTTCCTTCCATTTTTTTTTACCAGAACCCCTCAAAGTTCAGTAAGTTGACCCAAGTAATTGTGTTACTGCTTCAGAATTTTTTTATCTGAACAACCAGCTCTCTTGGTGGTCTGTGTATTCCATGCTGTCCATTCCCATCTGCTGCTTTGTTTGTCTGTTAATCACACCCACTTCCTTGCTGTGGGGCTCCCCAGCCTAAGGGCTACCAGCGTGTTCCATATACTGTGTGCTGGCAGGGAGCACAAGGGAATTACGATCTTGCAGCAGCTAAAGTGGCTTTTTACTGAAAGGAAAACCTTCCACAGATGCTATGAGCAAGCTAGCACACAGAGCAAGTACATGCAAGCCGACTTCCTATTTATTTTCCAATAAACCAATCCCATTTTGTCCCACCCTCGAAGACTCCATGCAAGCTGTTGTGTTCTAGAGGGGGGAAGTTCAGAAAGCCAGGTCTGAGTGCCTTCCAGTCTGGGGTGGCCTCATGTTGAGGTCCCCTGATTTGAACCGGCTCATCTGGTATTTGACTCCATTTCACACCACCCGTCTGTGCATGGCTGAGAGAGTTTGTGCATAGGAACCAAGACAGTCCTAATAAATCATATTATTTGCTATGGAAATACCCAGTAGCTTCAGAGTTGTACAGACAGTTAGGAAGGGAGCCTGTGAAGCTGACGCCTAAATAAATAGCCCTCTTAAATATTTCACTCAGTCAGTTCCTTGGGATGGCTCAGGTTCTACAGTGAGTAGTTTTACAGCCACTTCATAAGAGAGGAGAGAGGAAAACAGTAATTAAATGATCTCCTTTTGGCAGCACAGCCCCTGTCGCTCAAACTAACAAGAAAGTTTGGTGCCAGACAGGAAAGCACATGGGAGCATAGGGTCTGCAGCACTTGCCTGGCATGCCCTGTCTTCAGATACCTTTAAAGCACAGGCTGTACCTGAACTGAATTCAGCCTCTCATCTCTCCTGCCAAGCCTGAGGAGGAAGCAGGTGTTGGTGCTCTGAAGGAGAGAAAAGTCTCTAACATGCATACACACACACTTCCAGCTTTCTGGGAAAGAGCTCTGTGCAGCTAGTTTTTGCTGGACTCTCCAATCTCACGATTATTTTCTATCAATTACAAGTTTTTGAGGCTCAGTAATTTGTGTTTCTCTCAGAGAGCTGCTGGCATACTGAGAAATCTTGATCAGATTTCCAAGAGCTGATGGTTCACTCATCCTCTTCATCACAGCCTGCTTCCAACTCAGCCATACCCCTGGCCAGTTCTGGGTTACAGCAGTGTTTTGGTGGCTACACAAACCACTGGATATGGAGATACTGGACATGCTGGACTGGGACACCAGTGGAGGCAAACCACTGCATGGACAGCCACTGGGGCTCTCTAGGGGCGCAGGGCATCACCACTTGGACAGTGTTTGGCTGAAGGGTGTTTGTGCCTGAGCTGTGTGGGACCCATGCCCGGGACCACAATCACCATCCATCACAGAAATGCTGACAGCACTCCCACAGAATTTCCTCTTTGGCTTTCCTTAGTTTACTAGTTCTGCCTGGAAGGCTTTTGTCTTTTGTCTTCACCCAGAAATGTACACTGAGCTCAGGTCTGCTCTTTCCACTGGCGTAAGTCAATGCCATTTACCAGCACGGGCTCAGAGTGTTGTTTGCTTTCTGTTTGTGTTAGCAGCCAAGCCAGGACCGCTGGAACTTCAGCAAGGGAGCTAAACCACCTTCTGCCACCTCTTCTCTTTCTTCCTCTGATCTGCAGCCAAGCCCCAATGCCCAGAAGTCCTAGGTCACATCAGTTTAGGAGATGATGGGAATTCAGAAATAATACATGTGGTGGTTTTCTTTTGTTTCCTTGCCTCAAGGTTTTTGAGTCTTCAAGACTGTATTTTACTAGCCTGCATTGATCTGGATCACCTTTTAATGAAAATCTAGGGCAGAATTCCCTGGCTCTCCTGGAACAGTGTCTTGAAAAAAATTACATTGTATATTGCACTAAAGCAGTCACTGCTCTTTCTGCTTCCTCTATTAACTTCTCACTGTAGAGTTGAGGGACACATTTCTGGAAGGTTAGTCACATTCTTCTAGTCAGCTGAGACCTCTGATATTTGTCATTGTTGGCATGAATAAAGCTGGCCAAAAGGAAAACCTTTGTTCTGAGATCTGCACCCAGCAAACCTGCCTAGTTTACCACAACTGGCTTTCCTGCTAAAACAAAAGACAGAGAAGATGAAGAGGTTTCCAACATTTCATTAACAAGGTTATTCAAAAAGTACCAACTAGCTTTTGTTTTATGAGATGTTAGCTTGTCTGTGACTAGTCCAGCACCCACTATCATTGCAACACCTCAGTCAACATCCATGGATCCCAAATAACTCCTGTTTGAATCCACACAGAGTGGGAATACTGGCTTTATTTCTTGGCTCCAGTCACAAGCTGCGTGGTTTTAGAGAGATTTGAGTACCAATATTGGTTTTCAGTTTTGCTGTTGATGCTTTCCAAAGCATGTATGTACAGTTAAACTGCCATTAAATGTAATATTTTTCAAATCTGTCTTGCTCATTACACTGTAAGTTACAAGCTGAAACCATATCATCTATGAAGATGAAGGCTGTGTGTCTTCTGGTATTGGGTAATGGAGCATGCTGAAGATACTTCCATGTTGCCAAAAACAACAGCAAAACTAAGAGCCAGTGAGTCACATTTCCCTTATAGACTGATCCAGTGTTCTCAAAAGCCTGGAAAATCACAAGAGTGAACAACCACTAGTTTCATCAATGCTACGAATTTGAACCAACCTATATGAACCTTTGATAGCTCTGTTTCACAGGCAGAGAAATGAGAAGTGGCCTAGACTGTCTTCAGAGTACATGGTTTGTCTCCCACCTGACCTGGCCCTCTTGCATGAAAACAAGAGCAGGAAGGAGGGGGCACCCATTCATTTTGCCCCAGTCTGGCCCCACCTGGGGAGTGCTTTTGGACTTTTCCAGTGAAGAACACCATGTGGTGGGCTGAGACTTCTGGCGGTGTTCTCACCTCTAATCCATAGCCCAAATGCCTTTTCTCTTTCAGGGAAGATCTTCCAAAGGGCTTCTCATTTCATGGATTGCCATGAATTTTGGCAGCATCCATGAACTGCAGAGTCTTCCGCCCTCCTACCCCAAGGCTCTTGTTGCCAGCAACGTTTTTTGGTTTACAGTGATTTTGCAGCCAACCAGCATCCTGACATTTACAGTGGATTATTTCTATTACATGGCTACATGAGTTTTGTCCTTCACAACACAAAGCATCAACAGAAACTGGAGAAATGTACCAGGAAATGTACCAGGGAAAGTAGGGTCTCCCTGTCTGGGCAACAGCTACTGCTGGCAGAGCAAGTGGTGCAGCCTGCCAAGGAGTCCCAGCCAGGATCCTGTTAGAGAAAAGCTTCCATGGAAAGCACAAGGTAAGGATGTTCCTACTTAAACTGAACACCCACTTTGTGATCAGCTGTGAGTTGCCATGCAAACCTATGCAATATCATTAGCATTATTTGGACACGCTTCAATTTCCTGCTCTTACTGATTTCCTTCTCAAGTTTTGAGACTTCACCAAGAACCTGCCAACCAGCACAGAAGGTCAAGAAAAGCAGCATGCTTACCACACCCTTGAGAAAAGACAAAGTTGAACAAACTCATATATAGTTACCAATACATCAAGAAGAGGCATATGTGTTGGAGCTTGTTAAAAGAAAAGTGCTGCAACCCAGATTAGCCAGTTCTTCATTTAGTTTCAATTAGAGTTGGAAACCAATTCAGACTAAACATTTTAATTGATGAATATAGTCCATTCATGCCAGAAATTGCCTATAAACAGACTATGACTTCTCCAGAAATACGTATTATTGGCTGAAAGTTTTCCACAAGTAAACATCTGTCTGTGACTGGCTCACAAGTTGTTCACCACAACTATTTGTTCATATATCTGAGCTCCAATATTTGAGCTACCCAACGAGTTAGCCAAAGTCACATGGCACTCCATGTCTCTTCAGCCAGATCTGACTGCCTACAGGAGTAGCTTCAGTGCAATGCTTGTTGAAAATACTGTATTTACGTGATTAATCAGCACTGGCTTGCAGCAAATGCTGTCAAAAACAAAAGCTTACCCCACCAGTAGGAAACATATTAAAATCATGATAGATTTAGCATTGACCAAAATCTTAGAATTCTTCACTCAACTCTGGTTTCAGCCTTATTTGCCACACTTTTAACCTGTGCTCATAAAGAACTAAGGCTTCTGTAATCATAGCAATATAGGTGTATACCTTTGCATATGTATCCCTAATAACTTTTGAATCCCCTAGCCAGTTTTTCTCAGATTTATTGAGGAGAGATGCAGACATGAATTTCACATTTCAGGGAAAGACATGACTGTACAGGAGCTGCTGAATTTATGAATGCCACCAAAAAGGGCAAGACTTCAGTATAGCCCTTCCCTTACTAGAAAGAGACCAGAAACTCCAAGTTTGAGCCTGAGCAATTTGGAGCAAATCAGGTTTCACTGGCACTATTACCCAGCAACTCATGGATTATCTTCATTTGCAGCATACAAACTAGAAGCAAACTTGGGCTTAATTTAGGAAAGAGAAATATGTTCTGTTTCAGATTTTTTGTTGTCTTTGATAATGCCCCAGCCTTTATCTATTCTTTTTCTAGTTAGTCTCCTTTGCCAATTTCACATGCATCCTCTCATCTATGGGCTTTCAGCAATGCACCTTGAACAACTTTGTAATAAAAGCCTTTATGAAGAATGAAGACTTGTCTTTCTCGTCCTTTCAAGTGCCATGAGCAGAAGCTGAAGGAGCAGAGGTATGAAACCCCTGTGGTCTTGCAGTATGGGTGGGATAAAGCTGTGTTTCAGAAATTGTGTTTAAGTTTGGAGTAAAATGCTGAGTTATTATCATCTGAGCATCTCTTCCATGCAGCTGCCATCTGCTTTAGTGGTAAGAAGTGCAAGTCAGCCTTTATTTTCAGCCAAAATAGGCTTGTTTTCAATCAGAATGGTTGAAATACATGATTTTACGGTCTGTAGATAAGAAAATGTATTATTTTCCTAGACGGGAGCAATGAAACTGAAGGCTGGAGAAAAGATGAAGGACTTTTCAAAATCCTTGTCTGGCTGACTTGTCTTGCATCAAAATGCAATGCAATACAGGAAGGAACTTTGTTAAACCCTGTTCAAGTATTTTTTAAAACCTCACCCACATTTTTATAGTGTTAGTTTATATTACTCCAGTTTGCCTACAAAATGAAAACAACTTTTTGGTAATTACTCAAGTCTCAAGACATCATGACCTATGAAATGAACTATTGAACCTCTTCGTTGTTAAATATTGCCTTTAAAGATTTTTTAAGTTTCATGTTAGAATCTGCTTTCCCAGTTTCCCAGCCTTCTCTGAATATTACCATGGTTTTACCATGCTTATGGTGATAATAAGGCATACACTTATTCAGACAGGACCCTTGGGTGGTTTTCTCGAACTACTGGAACTGCCAATATGACAGACTGGCCTTTCTCTGTTCTTCAAAGTCTATGTTCGGAAAACAAGAGTTTACGTTGGTTTACATGGAGCAGAACTGTGCCCATTCCAACCCATTAAAGTTAATAGGACAGCTAATGATGCAAGTAGAGAAGAATTTGGCCCAGAAACTTTATTTAGGAAACTGTTTCAAGAAGGTAGAATCATAGAATCATTAAGACTGGAGAAGACCTTTAAGACATACAAGTCCAACCACCAATCTAGCACCACCACCATATTCACCATTAAACCATGTCCTTAAGTGCTGTATCCATTCATTTTTTGAACAATTCCAGGGATGGTGACTCCACCACTTCGCCGTTCCAATGCTTTACAACCCTTCTAGCAAAAATTTTTTTCCTAATATCCTCCCCTGATGCAACTTGAGGCCATTTCCTCTTGTCCTGTCGCTAGTTGCCTCAGTGAAGAGACTGACACACAGCTTTCAGGTAGTTGTAGAAAGCAACAAGGTCTTCCCTAAGCCTCCTTTTCTCCAGGCTAAACAACCCCAGCTCCCTCAGCCACTCCTCATAAGACTTCTGCTCCAGACCCCTCCCCAGCTTTGTTGTCCTGCTCTGGACTTGTTCCAGTGCCTCAGTGAGGGGCCCAGAAGTGGACACAGGAGTCGAGGTGTGGCCTCAGCAGTGCCAGATACAGGGGGACAATCACTGCCCTGATCCTGCTGGCCACACTATTTCTGTCACAGGCCAGGATACCATTGGCCTTTTGGTCACCTGGGCACGCACTGGCTCGTGTTTAGCCATCTGCCAACCAGCACTTCCACGTCCTTTTCCCCCAGGCAGGTTTCCAGCCACTCATCCCCCAGCCTGTAGCGCTACATGGGATTGCAAGACTCAGCTTATTGTGTTATTGTGTCATACAATTGGCCCTGGCTCATTGATCCAGCCTTCCAGATCCCTCTGTAGCCATCTGCCAACCAGCACTTCCACGTCCTTTTCCCCCAGGCAGGTTTCCAGCCACTCATCCCCCAGCCTGTAGCGCTACATGGGATTGCAAGACTCAGCTTATTGTGTTATTGTGTCATACAATTGGCCCTGGCTCATTGATCCAGCCTTCCAGATCCCTCTGCAGAAACTTCCCACCCTCCAGCAGATGAACACTCCCACTAACCTTGGTGTTGTCTGTGAACTCACTTAGGGTGCACTCGATCCGCTCATCCGGGTCATTGATGAAGATGTTAAACTGGAGCAGCCCCAGTACAGAGCCTTGGGGAGCCCCACCAGTGACTGCCCACCAGCTGGATTTAACTCCATTCACAATCAATCTCTGGGCCCAGCCACCCAGTCAGTTTTTTACCCAGAGAGAATACATTCATCCATAACACGGGAAGACAGTTTCTCCAGGAGTATTTTGTGGGAAATGGTGTCAAGCACTTTACTAAAGTCCAGGTAGACAACAGCCACAGCCTTTCCCTCATCCATTAGGTGGGTCACCTGGTCATAAAAGATCAGGTCAGTCAAGCAGGACCTGCCTTTCACAAACCCATGCTGGCTGGGCCTGATCTCCTGGTTGTCCTGTGCTTGTTGCACGATGGCACTTAAGATGATTTGCTCCATGACTTTACCTGGCACTGAGGTCAGGCTGATAGGCCTGTAGTTCTCTGGATCCTCCTTACGATCCTTCTGATAGATGGGCATCACATTCGCCAGCTTCCAGTCACCTGGACCTGCCTGGTTGACCAGGACTGCTGACAAATGATTGAAAGTGGCTTAGTGAGCTCTTCTGCCAGCTCTCTCCGTACTCTTGGGTGAATCTTTTTCCGGCCCCATGGACTTGTGCTGGTCTAAGTTGCACAGCAGTTCACTGACAATTCCCTCCTGGGTTATGGAGGCTTCATTCTGTTCCCTGTCTCTGTCTTCCAGCTCAGGGGGCTGGGTACCTTGACAACAACTGGCCTTTTATTATATGCTGATGTTAGCACCTGAGGGCAAAGGTATTGCAACACTTTCAGGACAATGGTTTTAAAAATCTCCAAGCATAAATTGGACCTCCAGCTTCTTCATGACTAAGTAATTATAAGTGAGCATTAGTAAAATTACTGTTTGAAATATTAGCAATTTTATTTTGGAAGTGATCCTCATTTTAGTATTCCTCTCAGAAAGACACTGGATCAGTTGCATTTGCATCGAAGAATGTATAAATCAAGAAAATCTTAGAGAGCTCTGCAGAGACATGTCTCCAGAAGCCCCCAGTAGCAGAATTTGACAGCTTCCATAGAGACATCTTTTTTGCTTTGTTTTTGTTTTCTCTAGGTCCCCTTCCCATTCTCTCCACACACATGAGGGCATTTGCTTCTGAGTCATTTTGAAAAGTCTGGATTTCAGTTATTAAATGTTTCTGGTTTTTATCCTCTGAGAGTTTTGCCAAGGTGCTGGCAGCCTGAAAGCCAGTCATTCAACTCCATGTTCAGCCTCAGAAAACAGCAAAGTGACAGAGAGTATTTTCCACCTATAAGCCTTTGGGGTTCAAACCTCACATGGCAGGGAGCCCACCGAGTTTAAGAAGAGCACAAGAGCAGGGAAATTGTGAGGACCAAGACAGCTTTTTGTTGCATGGCATAAAAAAGGGGTTTCAGATTGCTCACATCTTGTGCTGAGTTGAATGGGAGAGCAGTTCCTTCCAGTCTGGAGTGTCCCCAAGTGGTCATGCCAAGGGACATCTACAAATCTGGTAGTTATTCTGCTCCCCTTGGTCAGAGAGAAGAGCACAGGCAGAACCTGGGCAGCGAGACGTGCTGTCACAGCCCCATCCACATGCATTCAGTAGTTCCTGTTACAGGAGTCATCCCTGCACTGCCCTCCCAGCTCCTCCAGGAACCCTAGTGGGATAGAAAGGGACAGTCACCCAAGGGACAACCTGACTGCTTGGAAAGAGAAGGCAGAGGCCAGTGGCCCAGCCCCAGCCCCAGCCCCAGGTGCTGCTCCTCATCTTGTTTCTCAGCGTGGGGCCCACAAGCATGCTGAACCTTCCCCACAGATCAGGATGTATGGTGCAGTGGATTTTTTGGTGAGCTGGATAAGTGCACTGTGCTGGGGTGACTCAGAGAACATGCCATCTGTGGCACAAAAAATTGTGTTTACTGAGAGACACTGCCCAAAATAGCATCCTTCTGGAGAGAACTCACCAGTTTGGAAGGACACTCGCAGTACGCCTGGGATGCCACACAAGAATGTGTTAAGGTCCTCTCTGATGTTCATTTAAGTTGTGGCTTTCTGTCGAAGGAATGAACAGTCATGCTCTGGGTTTTATTAATTTTCTGGTGCAGGATATCACCACATGCATCATTCCATCCCTTCCTGCTCTTTTGGCAGGTGCTTCACTACCATCTGTTGTCTTAGACCCAGAAGACTCAGATTCCTTCATCAAAGGACAGCAGTGAGAAGCAGACAATCATATGCTCTTTTAATGACTCAGACATCAGCATGATGTCCATCGCACCATGGTTGTTAACAAAACAATTAATAAGGGTTGAAAGAGAATTACGGGATATAAAAGCATCGGTATGACCTTGTCAAGAACTGACTGCCTCAGACCAATCTGGTTTCTTCCTCTGAAGGGATAGGCCACTCGGAGAATAAAGGGGAAACAAGCGAAATTTTCTTGCTTTGAGTTTTTTACACTCTCCACCCTGATTTCCTATTGTGAAAAAAAGTGAAATAGTCTCTGTTGAACCACCATGCACAACTGGTTTTATAACCATATGCAAGGAGCAGTTGTCTGTGTGTCATGCTGTCCAACAAAACTGATGTCTTCAACAATGAACTCCTAAGGTCTGATCTGTATTTTTTCTATTTTCTATTTGGATCTGGGCATAGAACTCCTGTGAAATTTATTCACAAGATAGAGAAGAGCAGGCAACAAATCCAAAATTATTTTTACAAAAAAGAGAGACAGTACCAAAATTGCATTAGACTCATTTTTATTTTTGATTGTGTAGAGCTATTTGACCTTTCTCTGTAACATTCTTGCCTGGCTGAATGCTTTCCTCTTTGTATCTGTGCCTTTCACTTCTGCCTCGTAACACTTTCACAAGTTCTCTATATAACGTAAAGCGGAGGACCTGAAGAAATCCACTTAATTTGTGGCAAAAGAGGTTTTGGATCAATATGAGAGAAGATTGTGATGGAGGGATGGTGGGATCTTGTCTACTGGAAGCTCTGAAGAGCAGATATGATGAACATCTGTCAGGCTTGATCTCCCAGGGATAAATCAGTCCCACATTCCAATGGTTAATATTAAGAGAACAGCTGTGGATCCAGCAGTTGCAGCAAGGACATGTGTCTCTTGAAGTTGCAGTGCTATTGACTGTATTATAAAATCAACAGCTGGATTTTATCGAAAAAAGACAATATTTCGCATCTCTCCCTTCACAGAGGCAAACAAATCATGCTGCATCTGTGCTTTGGTTAAATAGAAAAACTTCTGCTACTAAAGTATGATTGTATTAATCTAGAAATTCTTCACAGGTATGTTCATGTGTATACATGACTCTAGGTATATTTCTAGTTGACATTTCAAGAGAAAATAGTAAAAGTGGACATTTTGCACACCCCACTGACCTTCTCAGGACAGCTGTAGAGATGGAGTAAATCAGCTTAGACAGCATTTTCACTGGCTGAACTGTTCATACCAAAGCTTGTGCTGGGCTTCCTAGCAGGGGAGGAAAATTCAAAGTGGCTGCCACAAGAAGGAGGGGCAGTTCAGGAGCCTTATCATGCCTGTTACAGGAGAGAAAAAGGAAGGGAGAAGGACTGGCAAGCAATGATCCCCATATCTGTTACATTCCCATCCCTCCTGTTGCATCCCTTCAGAGGTTGCAGACTTAGCATTGAAGAAAATGCACAATGGAGCCTTGACCACTTGGCTGCAATCTTCATTTGACTGCTGCTCTCCATTACTTGTGTCCAGAGTCTGACTTGTCCCACTTTCTTTTTTGGTGAATTATGAATTATCTCAATTAAATCCTCCTGGAACATTTGTATGAGCAGAGCCCAACTGCAGGCTACAATGCTAAGTGCTGGCTCTGTGACAGCTCCCAATGGGACACCAAAAACAAATGCTGCAAATAGCCTGATTCTCTGTGTGTGATGCCTGGCTGAGTACCTTCCAAGTGCTGTATCACACTCTGAAGGAATAGTGTTTCTGCACTGGGCTGTCAGCATCCTCAAACAGGAATTCTGGAACAGCAGGCTTTTGGCGACTTGTGTCTTGGGGGGTGGCAAGAGCTCTGCCATGCAGGACAGAAACCATGGCTTTAACCCCACTGTAGAAACTAAGAATTCCTTTATTTCCTGATGAGGAAAAGTCTGCTTGTCCGAATGCTTGTGGTGGCTATTTCAGAAGACATTAAAACAACCTACTCTCATTTTACTGCTCTTAATGGTAAACCATTCCCGTGCTGCTAGGACTGGTGGAGTACAAAACCCCACAGAACTGAATCATTACAACAACACAAATAAGGCTGTGAAGACCATCTTTCATCTATTTCATTAGGTTTATAGCACAAGAAAGCAGCCTTTAAAAATATAAATCCCTGTGTTCTTACAATTAACAAAAGTTTCATTTATTTTGTGGGCCTTTATGGATCTGGCCATAATGCTCCTTTAGTATTAATCTTTCCCTGATTTCCAGCAAAATATTCAAAAAGCTTTTTAAAAATGAGAGCAAACTGGCTGAAGGAAAGCACACCAGGCCAATCTCACCTGTTAAAAATAAGGTTTCTTTAGCAGCTGAATGTCTCAAATACTATGCAATCCATTTTGGTATCTGAAGATGCTTGGTCATTAATTCAGAACTAAGTTTTTCAAGTCTGTTGAAAACTTGGCAGCACCCTAAAATACTCTAATTTGATGGCATTTCTTTCCTGGTCTGCCAGCTTGAAATTTAAGGAGGGTGGCGTCTCCATGGCTGTGCCTACGGGTGACTGGGTGTCTCAAGGGACTTGTCAGCAGATGACACAAAATCCTCATGTCCTTATGTCTGGAGCTCAGCTCATCGCTGAAGTTGGAGTTATGGGAGGACCATTCAGTAGCTGTCACTAGCTGGAGGAGCACCAAAGATGTTGAAATGAGGGTTTGCAGGAAATCATTTGGGAATTTGGCCATCTTCCATTCACTATAAGCTAAGCTATGGAGGAGATGCTAATTACTGTTTATGCAGCCTCTTGGCAAACTTGGCAGCCTGCTCTGAACCAGTCCTGCAAGCTGACAGCTCCTGATAGAGGCAGGATAAGCCCAGCCTGAGTCAGTCACAGCGCTGCATGCATTCCCTCCCTTCGAGACCACAGCGGTGCCTCTGCTCCTGCCTGGCCAGGTGGTGATTGCTGTGCACTGCTTGTCATCCACAGCTTTAGGTTTTGGAGCTCCACATGCTCGTGTCCCTCAGTCTGAGATTTTTCAAGCTGAGACCAGCAGGGACACTTGGAGGAAAAGCCGTACTGTGGGAGCCCTAGATAGGAGAGCAAATTGCAGAGCTTTCTTCTGAAACAACCATCATCTGCGCTTTCCTTTCACTCCGTGGTCCTTTGCATATGGACTGAAGGGGCTTATTGCCAAAAGGAAGGCATTTCTCATATCCAGCTAGGCCACCTTCAGCACTTCCTAATACTCCACCCCAGCTGCATGCTTCTCCTCCATTATTCTTCTGGTATCAGCACATGGAAAGGTTTAGAGAGAGATGGCTGTGGCTGACCCAACACACATGCCAGCTTATTTTAGAGGGCTGCTATTAACTCTGTGGTTCAACACTGGCAGCCAGAAGGGGAGACACAAAAATGAAGAGGATTATTTCCAAGTGAATTCCCAAGAGTGCATTCAATTAGAAATGTTGTTTTTTGACCTTTCACAGGCTTCATTAAAGCCCCTATCACTTTTCCAGAAAAAACAATTTTGGAAACAGATGGGAATAAATGAAAAATTTATTCCTGCAATGCCACGCAGCCCAAAATGAGCAGTCTTAAGTGATCTCTGCTGAGTACCAGAGTTCAATTAAAAGGATGCTTATGAAGCCTTCATACTGTGAAACACAAATACTTGCCTACAACCTACTGGGAGCTGCCTCATGAGAGAAAAAACATGCGCTCTATTAACTCAGCTGGTATGAAGTTTAGCATGTAGGCTATAAAGTGACTTAGAAAGGGGAGTTTATGGACACTGGCATTAATCACTATGTGATGACACAAAGTGAGAAAAAACAGGAAAGAATTATTCCTTAGGAACAGCTTTAAAATACAAAGGAAAATTCCAAGAAAAAGTGGGAAATAGGTTTGGGAAAGACCTGAAAATTTATTTCAAGAGCCTAAAATCTGAGAAGATCTGGAGGAATAAGACAATTGTCAGGTCAGTAGTGCAGGCTGGTACTCAGAAGAGCTCCCATTACTTACAAAACTGAAATACTCCTTAATAGGAACATGTGATCCTGTGTTGGTTTTTAGCCCATGTGTGACTTTGTTTGAATCCTTTTTGGATCTAGCCTCAAGGGCCTTCTGATATCCGGAAGAGTTGTTTTCCAGCTCGGAGAGCTGGAATGTTTTGTTGGAAGCACTCTACATCCCACCTGTGCAATGCTGGGTGTTGTGCCTGTCACACATTGACAGCTGGGCAATGCTCCTCAGTGTATGTCACGACAAGCTGAAAGTGACTGCAGCCCATTTCTATGTCTTCATTTTGAGACAAATATAACTAAAAACCTTAGACAAGGAAATAAATTTAGATTAGGTTCCTTTAACTAATTTTATCTCTATTCCTGTCATATGCTTAATACCTTGTTTGTGTAATAAGCTGTGGCAGAAATAATTACGGTAATTTGAACCTGCTCTCCTGACAAACTTTCTCTAAGCTATTTGAAACGTGAGAGAGTGAAAATGGTTACAGTCTGTTGCATTTCAGCTAACTACTGAAGAGATTTTGGATATCAGAGCAGGACCAAAATGCAGTTCTCCTTGCAGAAATGAGTGTAATCAGATTGATATAAACCCAGGTGATCTGCAGCCAGTGCTCACTGAGCAAGTTCAGAAGTTCAGCTCTCTAGAAAACATATGAACCAATTTCCTTGTAATCAGCTGCTTGCTTTATTTCTCCGCAAATATTCTTTTGGAGACATTAGTGCCCATACAATGGAAGGCGCAGCTAACATTATGACTAAACTGAGCTTCATCTGGAATGAGAATAACTGTGGTTATTTTATTATGCCAGTTGTAGTCTGTTTCTGTTGGGTAAGATGTGTTTACTGATTCTGGCATGACCGACATTACTTCACACAGTCCTAAAATTCTTGACATTTTCATCTGTGTACATTTCTAAATGTCCATTCTAAATAAATAAGTAAGCCCAAACCATGTCTTCCTATGGAAAAAGATACTTCTTAATGTTTGCATTTTTAAGGAGCTTCATTTTATTTAATGTGTGAACACTTGAAAATCATTCCCTGACCTATGACTTTGTGTACTTTACAAATATTTCTTAAGTAAATTTTAGGGAGGACAAGAGAACAGGGTTTAGAGTTGATCCTAGCACCTTCTTTTTCTGCTTATACGAGGCCAGTCACACCAAATGGACACATACTCAGCTCTATGTAAAAACATTCGCTGCTTACTGAAGGGCAGTGAAGGAAAGAGGGAAGGAGAAATATTTGAACCTGCTTGTGGAGACTGACAATTTCAAGCAAAGCTTTTAAGCTTATAATAATTTCCTGCTGCTTCTAAATATCACCCTGTAAACTATCCTTTGAAAGGAAACAAACAACAATAACAACATAAGCTTGTAATTGACACCATCAGTGAAATCTGCTCCTCTGGAGATGCCACAGGCATGCACTCCCTTCCTCAGCTCTGCAAGTACTCAGACACTTTCTGCCTCTCTTATCTGATCACATGATGCTGACACAGTGCAGCCCAGGTGTAAGGTGTGCTACAGCTGGAGGTGCTTTGTGTTGCATCCCAAACTAAATTCATAGAATCACAGAATGGTTTGAGTTGGAAAAAAGCTCAATGATCATCTGGTTTCAACTCCTCTGCCATGGGCAGGGACACCTTCCACTAGACCAGGTTACTCAGATCCCCATCCAACTTCACCTTGAACAGTTCCAGGGATGGGACATCCACAACCTCTCTTGGCAGCCTGTTCCAGTGCCTCACCACCCTCACAGTGAAGAATTCCCAAGATCTTCCTCATCAACTGTGTCTCTGGTTCCATGAGTTTACCCTAGGAGAAAAATCTGCAGCTGGATAGAGCAGACCTAGAAGAAGAGCCTTGTTGTCCTCAATGGATCTATCCCAAGGCTTGACACTCATCTTCGAAACTTCTTCCAGCATGTTCCTCGTTAGGCCTTTGTGTGTCAGAAACCATCCAGCAGACAGGAAATCTGAAGAGAATCATTTAAAGATGTACCTAAGGCCTTAGAGGAAAGACAGGTCAGTATTAAAATTCACACAACCAAGCGACTCCCTACTCCACCCCCATTTCTTTTCAGAACAATATGTGTTGCAGTTTAAGAAGGGACACCAGCCACTACAGAGCAAGAAAAGGAGGTTTCTTGTTGGTGGATGAAATTAGCAATTGAAATTGAGAGAAGATGGAAGGAAAGTACACAAATTGTCTCTGGTGAGATCAAGGGCCCCTCAGCTGCAGTGGGTTCCCACTGAAGTAGGCAATGTTGCCTTGCCCACAGCTGAAGCTACTTGCAGTGATGTTCACTTCTGCAGGCTTTAGAAACACTAGCCCAGCCTCTTCTCCTCGATGAAAGCATGTGTAGGCAGCAGAGATGCAAAGCTATTTAAAGAAATATTGTATAAAGATGAGGAAAACATTTATTCTGTGCATCTAACCATTCAGCCTCCTGTGTTTACATTAACCAAGACTTTGGGGAAATACCTAAAAATGGGATTTATAGCCGCATTAAGTCCAACACTATATCAGTGAGCAGCATAAAGTCAGTAACACTTCATACCAGTGTTGCCCTCCTTCAAATGCTTCTTCCCTGTGATCCAGAAGCTTTGGGACAATCACTGAATTTCAGTTTTTCAAAGAAATGACAGGTTACATAGCAATGATATTATACTTTTTATTAAATCTTTGACACTGGTACTTCTTGCTGTTGATTCACTTAGTAAGTCTTTTCTTGAACTGAAACAGATGGAATTAGCACAAATATGGTGTTGTCAAGGTTCAGCACTTGGCAAACAAAGATGCTTTGTTGCTAGGAGAGCAATTTCTAACAGCACATTTTTAAAACAAAAATTAATGTTTTACCCTTTGCATGTTGATATCCAATGTCATGTGTCTCTAGTAATCCACTTCTCTCCTCACAGCAAAATATTCCACTCCTGGAGTCCAAATTTTC
Organism: Cnemophilus loriae; assembly: GCA_013397755.1. NCBI lineage: Eukaryota > Metazoa > Chordata > Aves > Passeriformes > Corvidae > Cnemophilus > Cnemophilus loriae. Next base: position 550,656 of record VZTF01007531.1, read on the forward strand.
CTGTCTGCTTGGGAGCTATGAGAATACAGCATACAGGAAAAAGTGATGCTCTTCTAGAAACCAGCCATTCCTCAATGTTAAGGCTGGATATCGACTGTCTTCATGCTGAAACACCTCTGCAAAAACCAGCATCCTTTGTTAATGAGGAATCCAAGCCCCGTGTCCCTGATCCAGGGGTGTTTTGCTGGGATAACTATTGGCCCGTAATTGAATGTGTCCAACAAAAAGTACTTGTGAGGAGAACTGGAAGAAGTCATGTTACTCCACTGTGGGCCATTTGGAAAACAACTGTGAAAAATTAACAGATCAAATCTGATTATGCTCTCCAGAACTGAGAACAATGAATCTGCTGACAGGACATGATGAAGGCAGAAGAGTGCTTATTATGTGCCAGCTAGGCTGAGAAGAAAACAGGTTAAACAGGCATACCTATGCATGGATTTGTCTCAGAAAGCAGAGATCCAACTCCACTACTGCCACCAAAGGCCATGTGGTCATGCAGCAGTGGGAGAGTGTCAGTTCTGCAACAGGCACCTTAAACAGCAGTGCTTCATGATAAATGACTGACACTAGCAGGCAGAGCTAGTCTCTCAAGCGCTTTCTGAAACAGGTACTGCTGACAGGTAACATATACCTGTCAGCAAATTAAAAACAGAGGGGGAAACCGCCTCCCATATCACCCATGCAATAGTGCCCAAGGAGCTGTACAGCCTTCAGGGCTGAGGTGTTCCCTGGCCATGGCAGGTGGGGATGCAGAGCATCTCACTGAACTGGGCTTCGTCATCAGCCACAGCTCAGCCCCGCTGGCAGACTTGCTGGGGCTGGCTTTTCTCCCTGCACACGCCTGCCCCAGAGCACCTCAGCCACTGGCAAATTTGGAGGCAACCTACTGCTGCCCCTCGAATTATGTCCTTCATCTCTGCTTTACTGGGAGTAATAACAAGGCAGCTCCAGGGCCCAGGGGTTTACTCCAACTCTGCCTTGCATGGGGCAGCTCCAGCCTGCGGTGCCACTGCTGTGCAAGTGAGGAACCAACTCATGGTTTTAACATGAGGACAGAGGGTACTTTACCCACCAAAGTGGAACACGGCAGGCATGGAAAAGCCTTGTTACCAGAAGTGCATTCTGTTCCTAATCTGCGGAATGGCTGGCACCTTCAAACTGAGGCACCAGCCCAGGGATCCATCCGCACAAGCCTAAAGGGCACCAACAGGACACACCAGAAACAGCCACCCTATCAATTGCACAGGTTCTGCATGGGACAGGAGCAGAATTCTGACTGCCTTGTACTGCCAGGCTTGTGTGTGATGCTGCCCATAAAATGCCTTGCCAAGTGACACAGCTGGTTAAGCCCATTTCCACACTCCCTCTTCTCCTCGACTCCTAGTTTGTCTCTGTTCTTTGAAGTCCTGGGGGCTTGCACAGCATTAACTCTGCACCTGTCAGCTCAGCCGGCACCTTTCATCTCAAAGCCTCCATGGAACTACTTGCTCTGAAACTGTGGGAGCTTATAATGCAAAAATCTTGCCTGGGTCTCAGATCCCACAGGGATATTTTCATTAAACTGTTATTATACAAAAGGCCCAGAAAGAAAAATAAAAATTAGGCACCTTCACAAGCCTAATTTAGCCTGGTAGACACACTGGAGGTCTCTGCAGATCTACGTCAAGCAGTAACCGCTCAGTGTGTTTGCAATCATTACGGTTGAGCTCAGCGTGCCTGAGCAAACCAACCATCAACAGGTCTCAGCACTGAGATTGCCAGGGCCTGATTTAGCAAAGGAATTTGCAGAATCCCTTAAAATGTTGTCTTGCCCAGCAAAATACAGCACTAGGCCACTGGGACAGGAGCAGAAACCAGCATTTCCCAGACTAAAACCAGCAACATGCCCAGTAGCCCACCAGCCCACCATGAAAGCTGTGGGTGCTTTGCAGCCTCTGATGGCAGAGCAGACTGCCCTGCTTTCCTTACCATACTATGCCTCAGGGCTCCCCCAGCTGCTTTCCTGAGGGCTTTTCATGCAAGGCAACCCCAAACTTGACACAGACCTCCTTCTCATTTTGCCAACCCAGAGTAGAGTAAAGCACAGCTTGGCAGTTGACCCTGCATGTGAAATTACCTTTTCTGCTCTGACAACCTGCTTCAAGCAGAACCAGAATTTTTCTTTTCTGTGAGGAATTCTCACTTCTAAAAATCATTTCAAGGCAAGCAAACCCCATGAGGGAATATGCTTGATATATAAGCACATTGAGATCAACAGGCAGTCATATATGCCCTTGTAGTTGGCAGCTTTTCTCTGAGACTGTATCCAGAGTGTCACAAGTTTTGTGAAAGAAAGTTGGCATCTTTATTTTCTGTCATGAAGTGGGAGAGTTCGAGGCTCTGACACAGCAGAGCACTTAATCACTTCTCTAACTTGAAGTACCTTTGTAATGGCTTTGCTGAGCTGAAACTGTTTTCTGTACTTGGAAAGGCTCCTGGCCTTCCTTGGGCTGTTGCTTGCTTAACAGCACAAGTCTTCTCTGCTGTGGAGCTGTGCCTGTGTGATTCAGTCAGATTGAAAAACGAAAGTAATTTAAAAAACTACTCAGACTGACATCTCCCATTTGGCTGACCTGGCTCTGTAGACGGGGCCACTGGGCATGGTACGAACCAGCACCCTGCTACCACTGCCCGCCCTGGGCTGGGGCTGTGCTGGGAGGGGAGTGCACCAGGCAGAGAGGGAGATGGCATCTGGTACCACTAGGAAAGCGTGTAGGGGGAATTTGGCATTATGGGGAGGCAGGGGAAGGGAAAGCCGTATGGACTTCTGCAGGAGGATGAGGTGGTGTCTGGAGCCAATGAGGAGAGAAGTAGAAAAAAGTCACAACTGAGATGCTGTGGAAGCAGGGGGAGGGGGAGGGGGAGGGAGGTCGATTTGACAGGCAATATAAAGACACCTTCTTTTCCTATCCAATTACTGGCTGCTTCTACAGTCCGAAATGAACTACTGTAGTCCATAACAATTACAGGCCTCATTAAAGCCATGGAAGAATGAGCTGTCAGATTGAAGAGCTGTCAAGCCCTTTCATCTAAGGAAAAGAATTGGAGGCCCAGGCTGGTGCAAGCCATACTGCAGGCAGCCTTAGCCAACAGGCAAGGATTTTCTCTGGCAGCAGGCTTGGGATGTGTGTTGGAAAGGCAAAGACAGAGGGATATGTGCCCAATGTGGGTGGCAGCTTGAGTCTGACAAGCTGCTGTGCTAGCAGATTTGGGAACAGCTGAGTTGGAAGGCACTTCTACTACCCCTGCCTCTTTGGGAAATGGGGCTGCCATACTTCCCTAGGGATGCATGATGGGGTCATGTCAGATAGCCTCCCTTTGTATGACTGGTTCTTGCCCCAAGGGGAACTGTCCTCCAAGCGACTACCTTCCGTCGCATCAACTGGACAGTCTCACTGGCTGGGCCATGCAAGGCAGTGCCCTTCAGATGCATTCTTTCATTCATTCATTCATTCAGATGTGTTTCAGCCTACAAGAATATAGATTTCATGTACCTTGGGGCATGGAGGAGAAGGCAGGACTGATCACATATGCTATGCCAAGGCTGGCTGCCATGTACAAATACGTGGCTCTGCACGTTGGCATGAACACGGTTGCTTCAGGCAGTCTCACATCAGTCAGAATTCAGTCCCATGGCCTGTGCCTGCTAGATAAGAAATTCAACAGCGTGTACACACGATCTCTGATCACCCATGGTGCAAAAGTCTCCTTGCAACCAGATTGCAAGTCACCAGTTCCATCTCCTCCATCTTCCCAGCATTTGGCCTGTTCATATTTCCTCTTTTCTGGGAGATGGAATGAGATTTGAAGACTACTTAATGCTTAAAAAATCCATGCAGCCGTGTTCTACTTAACAGAGAAGTTTTACATGGAAAATGTGTTATTTTTTCCATTATGTTAACTTCTCACAGCTCTGCCTGCCAGTCATAGCTCCTTGCTTTCAAGCTACTGATGAGCCTCAGCATCTGTTCTTCTGGGCATCCAGAGCATTTGTAGATTCTTTAAAAGCAAAAGCCATGACATGCTCTTTTTAAAAATGACTGGATGTCTTCCAGGGTTGGAGTCAATTAGTGAAAGAGGCCTTCAATGTATTACTGATATGATGTTGCAAGAAGAGTAGGTTGACAGCTTGTCCATTCACTCTAAGGCTACTCTGCCTTCTTCTGTTCTAACCCCACCAGCAGAATTCCCCCAGGAACTGGGAAGGGGTTGGAGAAGTCGGCCTTGGAAAAATAGTTTTGAATAGTCCTGACAGCCTAGATGCTCTGTAGACCTGCGTTAGAACAAGGTCTTCTGACTTGGAAAACAAATCAAACTTTTAACAAGGCAAAACTGCAAGCGAAATCTCTGCATAAAACCCTGATGGCATTTTCCATCTAGTAAAACTAGAACCTTACATTTTATAGCTGGAAAGGAAAGTATTCAACAGCTGTATGGGAATGAAGCCAAAGTTTTGTGACAAAGATTGTCACCCCTTCACTGTCCAGCCAAGTTTTACCCATGGAGCTTTTTGACAGTATTGCTTTTAGTCTTTAGCAAATCTCACACAGAAAGAGCACACCTTATCCATTGCTGTTAATATCCAGGCAGGCAGGAGAGTCCACAGTGAGAGATTATCTTTTGCTAATCTTCTCCAAATGAAGGCTCAGAATTTCTCCTGGACAGCAGAACTGAAGGTTTTAGTAAGCAATGCACAGAGCTCTGCACTTTCATCACAGCTGAGGTGTTGTTGGGCACGTAATTTTTTCATACTACTGCCAAATCTGGGAAAGGGACAGTATGAGGCCTAAATGTGAGTGAGAAGCAGCTTTCAGTGACTGCAAAGTTTTCACTTCATTACTTGAAGTTTGACTGTTCATCCTGGGCCACAGTCACTTCAGGCATACAAGAAACTGCAAACTAGTGTGACAGGAATGGAGACATAACCCCAAAGTTTATCAGAGTCTGCTTCCCATCCCAGATCCCTCTTGAGAAAGTCAAGGAAAGAGAGGTGGCAAGGCAACATGAGTCTGTGTAAACCTCCTTGTCGCTGCCAGCACAGTGTCAGTGTGCACGTGGCATAAACCAGTCAAGTCCTACCTCAATGTGCCTCAAAACGAGAAGTGGACAGGAATAAGTCAAAGCAGTTCTCAGTGTATGTATCCCTTGTCCTGGATGCAAGTCCATTAATCAAGCTCCTTTTTGATCTCTTTTTCCCTTTTCATCCATTTGGTCTTCCACATTTAATTGGGGGGTTAAGTATTGCTCCTGGTCTCTTCAGGACAGCTCTATCAACTGTTTCTGATGTCTGAGGCAAAGAGAGGGAAACAAGCCCCCTTCTGAACAGACCACTGTGGGGCCAGCTTGGTGAGCATCAATATCACAGCCTTGCTTTCTCCAGGTTTGAAATTTAGAGGTGGCAGAAGGGTAACTCCAGTTTTTTTACAGACCATTTCCTTGCAGCTCCGGAGAAAGGTGAAATGCCCATCTTCATTTTAACTTCATAATTTCTCTGCTGTTATGTGGGCTGAGGACATTGACAGTACCCAATCTTGGCTTCTGCTTTCCTGAGGCATATGATACATTTTTGGCTTCTGGCTTTACCTGCTGAAGGTCTGAAGTTTGCAGTAAGGTGTTGGGCAGTACACTGTGGCTGCCAGCACTAGGTATGTGGGGTCTGCCATCCCTCCCAGCACACACAGCTCAGCCCTGATCACCAGCCAGTCCCAAGAACAGGACCCAGAAGCCCAGGTTTTTCCTGACCCAACATTGCTTAATTGTCCAAGATAACAGCAGAGGTGGGTTTCGCTGTTTCGGGGTCCTTCAGAGATTTAGCAAGGCAAATGAAGATGACTGTTGCCATCCCAGTTCAGGAAAAAGAAGACCATTTTATAAATGGCATTGTTTTTCTCCCACTGCTTTCTCTAGAAATGTCCTCTAAAGCAATTTCACATTTCAAGTAGTTTAAGAATGCTCATATTTCATCTCTATTTTCAGACTCTTCTGCCAGACTGAGGAAATATGGTGAAGGCTGGTTTGCAATGAGCCAAACTCAGGCAGCTGAGGCAGGGATTTTTGCTGCCTCCAGTAGATTTCCCCATCCCCAACTTCCCCATGGAGATTTCCCTATTTCCCCATGCTGTCCTACATATTTCTAAGAAAATCTTCTCTATGAGGGATGCTCTTGAGACAATTTTTTTTGCTTGGCTTTTTCCTGGTGATTTTGTGATCAGATGTGTGGACTGGTTATGTGTTTCACTACCTTCATTTAGTATGACTTGCCACCTCAGGAGCACACGACTCAGGAGCTGGTTACATAACTGACTTTCTGAATCTTTGTCTCTTCCTGGAGCAGAGTTGGAACTCTTGCAGTGCCTACTTCTTGGACAGTCCTAGGCCAAATGCACATTTTAATGGATGCCACACAAATGCAGAAGATAAAGCATACAAATTATCAAATGGCTCAAGGTGTACTCTTTCTAATACTAGCTCTAATGCTGAACGTGGTGTGAAAATATGAAACAACTACAGAGAGCAGAAGCCAAAAGCTCCCTGCAGATGTATGCTAGTCAAAAGGCCAAATCTGAGATGCAGCTTTGAAAACCCTTCTCTCACAACTTCTGTTCCAAGAATAATACTTCAAATAATAAGAGGAATACCTATGGTTTCACCTGATAGACTTCATCCTTCGTCCTGGGAATTTAAAGTGGTCACAGCTTGCATGGTAGAGGGATATTCTAACAGGTATTATGAAAGAAATTTTTTTCCTACTCTGTTGTTTCCCCACACAAAAGTCATTGCAAATGAGGAATAAAGAAAAACTGAAACTTTGCACAAATAGGTGAAAAAAATAAATGCAAGGGAAAGAGGTGCCTGGAGTCAAAGAGCTACAGGGCTGCATGGCTTTTCATAGATCTTTTCTCCTCGATTGTGCAGAACCATCAGCTCTACTCCTGAGGGCAGCTAAAAGTGTTTACAAGCCATTTTGGTACTAGGGAACACAGAACTCCCACACAGAAGAGGTCAAATCCCAGCATGAATATCCTTGATAGCACACTGTGATTAAAGTAAGCATCTATATTAAAATGTACATAATTCCAAATTGTTGTACATGTCAACAAATTATAGACACCCTGCTGATAATGTCTCTCCAGTGCCCCTGTAACAAAATGTAATTTGTAATTCAAAAGAACACTGTCATTTCCAATCTGATCTCCTCCATGTTTTCTTTTCATATCCAGAGCACAAAATGAGAAGAATTTAAATCTGGGAGAGCTGAGGGTCTTTTTTTTGGTGTACTGTCTCATCTTTGCTTTAGATATCCAAATCATAATTGCTTTGCAAATGGAGCTTTTTGCATCATTAAAATAAGTGGGACCCATAATGTAGTGAGCTGAACAATGCTGTTTCTAGTGGGAATGCCACAAAAAATGAGAGGTGATGATCAATATTTTAAGGTTCAGATGAGCTAGGCAAAACAACATCCCTAGCAGCAAAGAACTTGACTGCTGTGTCTTTGCATCCTGTAATTACAGCCCTTCCCAGGGACCTTTGCACGGAAAAGTCTGGTGTCTGCATCCCGCCCTCTGCTTTTGGGGAAGGGACTGATGGGACTGAAGTGGAATATGTTTGCTCCACAGCTTATGGGGAAGGGGAAGACAGCCTTCACCTTCACCTCAGCTGGGCCAGGCATCTCCAAAGCAATTGATGGCAACCTTCATGCTGCAATGGGTGCCCTGTTTCTGGTACTCAGGTCACCTTGTTCAAGGTAAGCTTACGTATCTCTGTGCTTACTGTGCTCTACTATAGAATCATCATTCAATCACAGCATGCCCTGAGTTAAAAGGGACCCACAAGGATCACTTACTGAATCTAGCTCCTGGCCCTGCACAGGACAACCCCAAGAATCACACCATGTTCCTGAAAGCTTCTCGAAAAGCTTCTTGAACTCTGGCAGGTTTGGTGCTATAACCATGTCCCTGGGGAGCCTATTCCAGTGCCCAACCACACTCTGGGTGAAGAAACTTTTCCTAACCTCCCTTGACACAGGTTCATATCATTCCCTCAGGTCTTACAGCTGGTGGCCAGGGAGAAGAAGAGACCTGACCCCCCCTTCCCCTTGTGAGGAAGCTGTAGACTGGGATGAGTTTTCCCCTCAATCTCCTCTCCTCTAGGTTGAATAAACCAAAGTCTTTGTAGATGTTCCCATGGAAATCTAATTTCCTGACTTAGGAGAAGAAAAATGGAAGCCAGACTTAAACTTTTCTGAAATTTACTCACTGGTTATATTTAGTTCTGCACTAGCTTTGCAAAAACTCAGCTGAGTCGGCAATTACACCCCACAACCCCTCCAAGGAAAAGAAACCAAACCAGAATCTTAAACTATCCTTTGAAATTTCTGCATCCTTCAAGGGTTTGGCAGAGCTAGGTCTTGCTTGTGAAATGTCCCAGTCTCCAGTGTAGGACCACTCATTTGTTACTACCTTCTCCTCTAGGACTGTGGAAGGTTTAAAATGATCAGGGCAGTACATCAATATATTTTTTTCCCCCAGCATTAATTTCCTGTTCTCTTTTCATGTGAAAAGTTACCTGGACAAAGCACAGTGAATGATTTGCCTGGTGTGCCTTTCCACATTGTTGTAAAATATAATCAAATCAGAAGCTATTCAGGGTAGATTAATACCAACCAAAAACTAAGTTTTACTGTGGAGAGCATCCAATAGAAATTTCCTTTTTCTCACCACTATTTTATATGAGATTAAAATCATATTCATCAGCACTTTTCCAAATGTTTTTCACTGACATTGCAACTGATGTTTTCTCTTACCATTTTAAATAGCTTGATCAATTACCAAGCACAGTAAGTTCCCAGTAATTCCATCTGTGTTATAAGAAGGAAGGTGTTTTACTAAGGTTTGGAAATTTCTGTTTACCACAGACATATGTTCAACACAGCCCTTCCAAGAGTTTTGGAGCCACAGTTGTTAATTTTCTTCTTCCTTGGAAGGATGCCTGGTCATAACTGAGGTTCTTTTGCTGTTACACTGTTGGTGCTTGTAAGGACTAACACTGCTTGTACAGATTTGTGAAAAATGAAAGTTTGGAAAGGAATGAAAGGAGAGTGAGGTTTTGTCTAAGGCTGCAGTGCAGTTTGTGCCCATGCAGCCCTCCTGCCCCAGGCGGGTGACACACAAAGAGGCTGCCCTGTGTTATTCTCTGCAGACCATCCTTAAGCATGGGCATTAGTGCATTGCTCGTGATGAACAAGGATTTCAGAACCAATACTGTAATGTGTGCAAAGCTCGGCATGTTCTGCTTTGCAAGGCCTGGAGCACAGTAGCTGACTTCGAATTCTGACTGGTGATTGAGTGCTAAAAAATGGAGTGAACAGAAAATATATTCCCACTGTGTAACACTGGCCCTTTTGTTATATTTCCAGTTGAGGCACCTCTTGTGCTTCGACTCTGGCTCACACATCCATCCAGCCTCCCCAAGCTCTCCTGGGCATTTGCACTTGCACTCTTGTTTCTAACACCCCATGCAGGGTCTAGTTAGCCCGGACTGACAGTTTTTTAGTTTCCAAAAGCCACATATGGCTGGTCACCACACTGACCATATTTGACAGCAAAGAAAACAACTCTCAGATAAAAGGATTTGCGTAATCCAAGTCACAAGCCACACTGCCCTCAGCATGCTTTGTCTTCTCCCAGGTAAAAAGTGATGCCAAACGGTGAATGATACTTTTGGGGCCCAGAATTTCCTTCACTTGCTCTGTATCTTTATCGCACAGGTAATTCTTATACCAGCGACGTATCTTTAAGGATATGTTGTGTGAGGACAGATGGTGGTATTAAGTGAGGAATCAAGGTAGTTTTGATTGTCTTCTGGAAACTCTGTCAAGAGATTCCTGTCTTATTTCTGGGGCAAATCCCCAAAGCTGGATGATATGAACACTCTCTCTCTCCCCTGCCCAGGAAACTCTATGTTCCCCTCCAGCAATGTTCCCATGTAATTCCTTTGCCAGGTGCTGTTGGCTGCAGCTAAGGCCAAGCTCAAATTTGTATTTAATTTAAGCTGTGACTTTAAGTCCTGATCCAATATTTATGGCCTCACTATATACAATCCCAGAGTGCTCTTTCTAGGCATTAAGTTTCCATAAGAGCGAAATCCTGGCATGAAAGGACTTCGCAATGTAGAAAAGACAGCTTGGATTGACCTAATGAAAAGAAGCACTAGTCCTAACAAATAACAGCTCAAACAGACTTCTAGAGTAACTTGGAGACCATATTTTCCATATACTGGACTGAATGGGCAGAAGTCTGCATCAGTTGCCATCACACCACCTCCTACAGCCACATCCACTTCAATTCCTGTACCTAGTTTTGTGCTAATAAGTAAAACAGTTGCTATATCATCTCTTTCAGACCTTGGGAAACCTTGCTTGTCTTTCAGGTGTGAATAGAATAGCAAGGAGAAGAAAATATAATGGTAACTGGTATGGGACCATCAAATCCATGAGCGGTTTATTGTTTTCTGGTGTTATATATGCAAATTTGAACTCAAGCTCTTGATCAGTAGTTGTAAGCCAGAAGGAAAATGCTCAGGGATAACAGAATTACAGAATCATTTGGGCTGAAAAAGACCTCGGATATCATCAAGTCCAACCTTTACCTGATCACCACCTTGTCAACTAGACCATGGCACTAAATGCCACACCCAGTCACTTCTTGAACTCTTACAGGGATGGTGACTCTAGCACTTCTCTGGGCAGTCTATTCCAATGCCTGGCCACCCTTTCCATGAAGAAATTCTTCCTGAAGTCCAATCTGAACCTTCCCTGGTGCAGCCTGAGGTCATGTCTTCTTGTCCTGCCATTGGTTGCCTCAGAGAAGAGACAGACCCCCACCGAGCCACACACTCCTTCCAGGTAGTTGTGGAGTGATAAGGTCTCCCCTCAGTCTCCTTTTCTTCAGGCATGGAAGCAGTCAAAGACCAATGCAGACCAGGCCTGGCTCCTGGTCTGGCCAAGGGAGCCATGCTGGATTCAGCAGTTGGATCCAAAGTCCTGTGTGTCTTCAAACCACGATATGGGACAGCAGTCTGCAAGCTGAGTCAGAACAGTCTTGCTACAAGCTCCTTCAAAACCACAACACATTATGTTATGGCCCTGTGCCCCATGCTGACACCCTGTTATCCAGAAAAAATGGGTTCTCTATAAAATTGAAGAGGAAAGGGTTAAAAGGAGATGTATCCTCATTTGTATCCTTTTCATTACCATTGCTGTCTTGATCTAAAACTGGTCCAAACTAGGTGGCCTGCGGACCACTCTCATCTACCTGCTAGTAGCCCTTCAGGCTACTCTGCAAGCTTGTGTCATGGCACAGACACCCCATAACTCTATTCTCTGCCCCACACCATGGCCCTCATTGTTTTTAACCTCTGTAGAGTTTACAAGTCTGTAGCTTTGGATCTGGAGTCAGGAGGGACAAGCCCTGTGTGTCTTTAGGACAGCTAGTGTACCACTGTTCTCTTGAACCCCTGAAAGTCAAAGCCTGACCCTCCTCCACAGGTGCTTTGCTTTGTGTTCTTCTTTCTGCCCTATAAAGGTGAGGTACAAGGTCAAGAGCAGCACAGAGCGATGTCCTGCCTCTAAAACCAGACTGGAGATGGCCACCTGACTACCAGAGTGTGAGGGGGCAGGATTTATCTTCCCCCTTTGGAGGCTGACCCAGAGCAGAGGGTTTGTCTCCGCAGCCATGGGGCAGCCAACAGGGCCTTGTACAAGCCGTGAAGGCATCTCACTGGCATAGGTTCCCCTCCGTTCTGGTCCCCAGCTCCTCACCCCAGGAGCACCCACCAGGGGTGCATCAGTTCTGTCCCCAGTACCAGGCCACTCTGTGGCAAAATCCCAAGCCTTGTGCTTCAGGCACAGTAAGGGGTTGGTTTTTTGATTCCTTTATTTTCTTTTTAATCCAAACACCACAGGGTTAGCGAAGTATCAGCTTACAGAGCACACAGGGGCCACTGCTGTAAAAATAGCTGGGTGATGCCAAGTCCCTGCAAGGCTGTTGTCAAAATGTTTGACACCATGAAAGCGCCCCAGCAGAGCAGCCTGCACACCTCCCTGTAGAATAAGTGATAGTCCAAAATAACTCAGTAAGAAAGACACTCATCAATCAGTTCACATACAGAAGTTCATACAGCTGCACCAACTTCAGCACATCAGGCCAGCTTACCATGGATGAAGGAAATCAGTACCCCTGACCAACTGATCTGAGGCTCAGGGTGGGTCTGGCTTTCAGACTCCCTGTACACACGGCATACAGTGCATAAGAGGGTCGGGTATCCCAGGAATGGATCCCAAACTGCCAGCAAGTCAAGCAAGGTATCCTCCAATGACAGCACTTTAAAAGTTCAGTTTCCAGATCTACACAGCCTCCTGCCAGTGAGTACTGTAATAACTTCCAGATATCAGATGTTTTCTACATGTGGGACCTTCCACTTTGAAAGAATGATGCTGAATCTTAAACCAAAAAAAGCCAGAACAAGAGGTTGAACACATGTATGCGTACATGAATGACTTATTGAATAAGATGAAAAGCAAGAAGAGACAGAAGCAAATGGATAAACAAAGAGTATAAAGGTTTAGAGGAATACACGGATGAAATAGGAGATCACAGCCAAATCACAAGATCAGAGAATAAACTCAGATAATTTGTGCAAAGAAAGATAAGCACAAAAAAGAATGTCTGAGCAAAAAGCAAATGACAGAAAGAACATTTTGAAAAGCTATAAAACATACAGAATATCCCTTGATTCATCTTAGGTCTGTGTATTTAACAACTACTAGTGGTGATCAGGAGCAGGGTATCCACTGCAAGGAAAGGGAGAAAGTTCAGCTACTCTTTTAATGTAAAAATGTGCTGGTCCTTCCCCTGCAGAGCTTATTTCTAAGCATCTGAAGTAGTCTGTTTGGGACAGTTGCCGTGTGAATAAAATGTGAAAGTGTGTGACATTATTTCCACTTACCAGCAGCAGCAGCAGGCAAGTGCCTGGTTTCACTTCTGCTGTCCAGATGGAGGGATGGGAGCCAGGTTTACCCTCCATCATTGCATCAGACTGTCTGGTTAAGGCAGACAGTTACAGTGGGCATCAGAAGGTGTCCAGCTGTCCTCCAGTCTTCTAGCTTGTGTAAGATGATACTCACAGTTGGGTCAGGCCTCAGGACAACTTCAGTGTGAGACAAGTTTATGACAGCGGGTTTGAATGCATGCTGTGCTTCTGGCTTCCCACCACATTCTCCTGGATGTTGAAATATTTATGGGGAAAACAGTCTTATGAGCTGAAGGAACGAGATAATGAGCTACAAAACTGCTGGTTGCCATAAGGACTCATCCTCCTCGGGTGGACTTGAATTTCTCCCACTTACTTGCAGAGACAGGCTTTCTGGAATGGAAGTGACTGCAGTCCAGTATTTCACTTGTTTGATGAAATGGGAATAAACACCTCACACCCACTAGCTCTTTCCAAGATTCGTTCTGTCATTACTGTCCTTTCCAGTTCAGAAGGGTGAAGCCTTGTGATGGGTGAGATTTTCCTTAAATCTCCAGTCTATGCTTGCTTTCCAAGTCACGATACTTTCCAAATTTTGTTATCCCCTTTTCTCTTTTCTTTTGTCGTCTTTTCTTTTGTCTTCTTTCCTTTTCTTTTCTCTCCTTTTTCCATTTCTTTTTCTTTTTTTCTTTTTCTTCTTTTCACAGTGGCAGTAAAACATTCCTTTGATTGATAGCAGAACTTAGACTCCATCAAGGTTCAAGCCACAAATTCCCTGTGGCAGCCAAAACCACTGCGTAAGGGAGCCCAGCTTGGAAGGATTTAGGGGAGAGCAGTTCTGGGAACTCAGATTTGGGATGCCTGGAAGATGCTGGGAATGCGATGCAACTCAGTCTAGGGCTTTCAAGATGTCATGAATTGTACTTCAGAGGAGGCAAGCTGGAGAATCATTGATTCTGGTACACAGGTGGATAAAAACAATGAAATTGTTTTACATATCATTCTGAGATGCAATCCTAAAGCTAGGAAATGACATTCTAGGATCCGTTCAGAAAGTTTTTCATATCATTAAAATCCATCAGGTGGCTACTTCTCCCTAAGAACCGAGGATGTTTCCCTGGCAGCTCTACATGGTTCTGGCTGGCTGCCAGACCATTCCTCACCAATATTCTCTGAAATCATACAGTGGCAGGCAGTGAGAGCAGAGAAGCCCCCATCCCTACACTGAGTGAATATGTGGGTCATGTGTGAAAGGAACAGGATGCAACACCTGTCTTTTAAGAGGAGTTGATGTGGTCCAGAAGCAAACTGGAACAAAATGGGACTGTTGAAGACTGTAAGTACCTCCAGCTGTCACTGCTGACACACCTGATGGAAGGAATACAAGTCCTTATGGCTTTAGGGCAAAACCTCACTCACACGTACCTTCTGCATCGAGTGGGAGGCCACATGGGTGGTGGGTGAGGGTCCTTTTGAAGCTGGCCTTCATGGGAGCAGCTAGCACCAGCCTGGCCACCGGAGCCATGCCGTGGGCAAACCTCTGTCTCTAGCCTTCCCCGCGTCTTGACAGGGAGCTGCCACTGCACAGAGTCCTCACACTCCTGTATGGCCCAGTGCAAAAAGTTGGGGAATAGCTGGAACATTTGGATGCTCTGGCATCCCAAGGATTTCCTTTCTAGCATTTGAAATGGCATTCCCTTTTGAAAGATTTGTTAAGTTATTTGAGAAGAAAACACATTTGGAAACATTTTTAAAAGGTCAGAATCAAAATAAAGATTTGGAAAATAGAGAATCCAGTCACTCAGTGTGAAATGTTCATTTCCTTTGGAATTGTTATGTATAATTTTTCTTTTTTTCCAGGACTTCAACATTTCTTCTTTTCTGGTCAGAAAAGAATGTCAGATCCTGACAGTCCTTCTGGGGCTGGAGGAGCCTCTCCCACCCGGCCCTTGTGTGCACACATCATTCATATCAGGAACAGGCCCTTGGACTAACCAGTTGAGCAATTTGCTTCCAAAAGGAAACCACCAGCAGAGTAGAAAAAGATGCTGAGAACAAAAGTTATTGTTTAATGTCTTAAAGAAAATCGGTGTTGAAAACAGCTTCCACTGTATTCCATTTCCTACAGCTTTGTCATTTGAAAACAAAGATTCTACTCTCTCTCTCTTCCACAGGCTTGACCTAAAGCTTATCTTTCTCCCAGTTATGTGTCACCTGAATTCTATCAATTTTACACTCCCTCTCTGACTTTGCTTGTTGGGGCCACAGAGCAGGGACACATTTGTTAACCACTTTCCAAAGCACGGCTGGCTACTGCTCCCTGATGCAGGCACTATACCAGCACAGATAATAAACAAAGGGGAACATGCCAAGCCATACCAGGGTTAGAACTTTGAAGTTTTCTCTCCCTGTTTTTCTCATTAAAATTTTAATGTAGTTATTTAGAAGTTAATATATTTCACCCTTGCTGCTCACTAAATATCCTCAACTCAGCAGAGATGTAGAGCTGCTGAACACACTTAAAGCAAGGAGAAATTGATTGCCAAACAGATGCAGAACATTATTACTAATTTCTTGGTTTTCATCATTCCTCTCCAGTCAAGGAAAAAAAAAAAATCATTGAAGCCTGAAACTGGTAACAAGTCTTATAGCATTTGGATTGTGAAATAAAAGAGAAAGCCTGTGCCTGCAGTCATCCAGCAATTTGTCCTTTAGCCTAAATGTGTTTGTTATCCTTGGTGTTATTTTTAAGACATCTCTATTTCGAAAGTGATCCTCTGACAAGTGAGGACTTCTAAGGTATTAGCGGTGCCCTCTCTCTGACCCTGTGGAGGCAACAGTCTGGGATATCTCCTGATTTCACTGACCAGGCTATTGGCAAATAAAGTCTTAATTACCCTGCCTTTATTATCACGGTGCATCTGACACACCAAACGTGATGAAGCCACAAGAAATATTTTGGTCCTACCATAGTACAGGCTTCACAGTCGTGCTCCCTGAGTGTTAGGGGTGCTGTCAGGAAGAATTTTGGCTTTGCAGACCCCATGCATTCACCTTCACTCACTTGCCTAAATATAGGTGTCTAAGGATAGGCACCCTGTGGGGCTGAGGGTAAAACACCAGACCTATTGGTGACCCACAGCTTCCCACGATCGTGTCTAGGGACCACACAACATACACTACTGCACCTTAGGGAGAGGCCTGTGTTTAGGCATCTGAGTCCTACCTCTAGGAAGCAGCAGGCACCAACACTCAGCTGTTGACCTAGAGCTACATCCCTCCCCCACTTCAGGGCGAGATGAGCCTTTCCACAAAACCTGTCAATTTCTTTTCTTTGACTGTACAGGAAATCCACCCAGCTGTGCTGCAGGTGCTGGAGACCCCTGTCTAGGAGAATGCTCTGAGCACCTCCAACACACAGGTAAACACTGAGGGGCTCTTCATGTTTGTGTGGCAAAATTCCTTGGAAGTATTGACTTCTTTCCAAGGAAATGTTTTAGCCATTTAAGGTGGGGAGAACAGAGGGAAATGATTTTGTTTGTACTAAAATAAATATCAGGCTGACAAATTTCTTTAACACTGACGAGCATGCATTTCTTTCCCATTTTAGTTTTGAAGTCTGCTAAAAACTTTGTGGCTGCACATTCATTCCCTCACAGTGATGTTAAAGGCAAGCAGTGCTGCAGGCTGAAGCCTTGTCCAGCCAAAATTGATGGAAAGTCTCCTATGAACAACAGTAAGGGTAAGATTCTACCCCTAATTTTTGTGGTCAAAATATTTCCACGGATTCTAGTTCTCCAGCATATGATTGTTAGCTGGACTAGATCAGGCATCACAGGGAAAATTCAGACAAGTTGCTCTGAAATCTTAAAGCGGGGCAGAAATACCCTCAAAGGTCACATGCATGCACAGGGATGCTACAAGGGGATTTTAAAGCAGTAGAGCAATAAAAAGCTGCAGGAGGCTTTCAGGAGTAGAAGTGATTCTGGAGCAGGTCAGAGGAGGGCAAGGTGAAGACATTTCTCTGAACTGCGTGAGCCTGCAGCTTGAAACTCGGTGAAAGTCTGGGGCTATGTTGTCTTTATCCAAACCAGATTTCCTAGCTTCAGTCTCTGTGTGCAGGATTATTTTTTAGTTATTATTTCCTAGCTTTCCTGTTGCTGTATGTAACCGCTCCAAGGAATGCTCAGCTATTTTCAAAACTCTGTGTTTAATAACCAAGGTGGATTTTTGAGGAGGCCATGACTTTGTCTGCACCAACATTCAGTGCAGCACAGTTGGAATAGGTCTGGCAGTGGGTCAGTGCTGAGGACCCACCTCACATCACTCAGCTCTCCTCCAGCGTGGTTCAGATGCCCATGAGGATGTAGCTACAAAGCACTCCCAGGAACCCCTCTCAGTGTGGCTTCACCTGCCAGCCTGAGTTCCATGAGGCCAGTCTGCAGCACAAATCTTTGCAGGTTGTGCATGGGGAGGGCAGATACTTCAAAAACACACTCCTGCTGCAACTGAATGCTGGTGTCAGCACAGCCCCAGGTGTCTGTAACGCAGGCAAAGCAGAATAACTTCCCTCCTTGCCCCCATTACAGCAGACAGAACCACAGTGCTCCTAGGCACAGCCACACTGCTCAGGAAGTGTCAGTGGCACCAGAAAGGAAACGAGCCTGCGGGGCTGGACGTGGCTGCTATGAGGACGTTGACTATTGGCAGCTCCAACTATTTTTTCCACAAGCCACAGCAAACCACGCTGATCCATCCCATCCAAAGCATCTGGGAGTACAGAAATTAGTGTGTAGGAAGTGATTAACAATTAGTTAAACATGAAGCTGTCATTGTTAAGAAAGGGAGAGGGAGAAAGCTCCTTTCTAGTAACCTCTCCCAAATCAGTGCTAACGAGCTGAGCTAAAAAGGCAACAGCTCACCTTGCACTCAGGTGCTGAGAGCTACCTGTTGGGATGTAAGTAACACCTCCCAGGATGCTTGCAGTTCATCCAGCCTCTAAAAACATAGATCACCTAATCCCTGGACTGAGCTTGAAAGGATTCAGTAGTTCAGGCTCATTTTAATTATAATTTATATGACTATTCCTGCTTGGAGAAGCAGGCACCAAAGAGGGAACACACTGCAACCCTGTCCTCTCTGTGGTCACTGACCCATCTCTAGCCCTACAGGGATGACAGATGCAGTTAGTTCAGTGGAAGATGAAGCTGTCATGCAAGAGCACAGTGCTGCCCAAATGCAGTACTGTCAGCTCTTAGGGACAAGTTTGCCATCTTTGAGGGCAATTCTTGGAGTGCTTGGTGTTCTGCTTGCCCTCTAAATTCTGACATCAAAGTAGCAGAAGCGGATCAGAAGTATTCTATTTCTTGAGCCCAGCTTTTGCAATCTCACAAGAAACACTGCGAGAGCAAACTGCTCCAATTCAAGAATGTAAATGAAGAGAACTCTAAATCTGTTGTTTAAAAAAATGTTTAATTTATACAGCTATCTTTGGGCTGAGAAGTAGACTAACACTTGGTGATTTTGTGTGAGTTGCAATATTTAAATAGCACACTCTAAGGCTAAGGGCTACCTAAGCTCTTCTCTCTTTCAAATCTCTCTTCTAAGTTAAGTCAGTACCTCCTATGTGCTTGTGGTCTCCTTGTCCAGGAATGGATTCTCATCCCTGAAAAGAGTTCAGAATCTTTATCTTTAATGACCTGAAACCTTTTCCAGGATCTTTAAAGACATAGCTCCTCCATTTAAGTTGGAAATTTCTTAAATACAAATGTTTCGTGTTCTGATCCTGCAAATGCCCATAAATAAATAAATCATAGAATCACAGGATATTCTGAGTTGGAAGGGACCCAGAAGGATCATGAAGTCCAACTCCTGGCCCTGTGCACAACACCGCCAGAGTCACACCCTGTGCCTGACAGCACTGTCCAAATGCTTCTTGAACTTTCTCAGGCTGGTTCTGTGACCACTTCCCTGGGGAGCCTGTTTCAGTGCCCAGTCACCCTCTGAGTGAAAAACTTTTTCCTGATATCTATACTAAACCTCCTCTGGCTCAGCTTCACGCTGTTTCCTCCAGTCCTCTCACTGGTCACGAGAGCGAAGAGATCGGTACCTGCCCTTCTGCTTCCCCTCGTGAGGATGTTGAAGACCACAATGAGGTCTCCCCTCAGTTTTTTCTTCTCCAAACTGAACAAACCAAGTGACCTCAGCCACTCCTCATATGGCTTCCTCCTTCTTGCCCTTCTTGAAAACTGGGACAATGTTCACCAGCTTCCAGTCAGCTGGGACCACTCCAGATTCTTGAGACTACTCAGAAATTACCTGTGGAAATTGCTCACGTGCATAAGTGCTTCAGAACTGGGTTACCTAAAAGGATATTTTTAGCAACGGTCAGCAAAATGCTGGTTATACTTACATAAATCTTGTGGATCCACAGCACTTGGCTACAAACACGAGCAGCAAGAAAGTGGAAAGAATTGTAACACTTCTACTATTAGTCAGACCCCTGAAGAGCAAAGAGCATCACGAAGAAGAAAAAAACACTGGAAATTAAATTAACCAAACTTTGCTGAAATTGCAGTCTGTTGTTGCAGATGGAAAGAATATGATACATTACCAGAAATGGTCAGCCTTTCCAGGTCCATTGCAGTCAACCCTTCAGCAGATTCGCAGCTTCAGTCTTCTTTGTTTTCTGAAATGCAGCATGTCACTGCTCCAGGCTTCTAATCAGAGTAATGCCACTGTCCTGCTGGCTGGTGGCAACAGTCCCCCCAGGCCTCCAGGATCCTTTAGGCAGCTGACCTCAAGCCCATGCAAGTGTTTCACAAGCAGCACCACGACCACAAGTGCAAAGTATGTGAAGAAGGAGTCACAGATCTAAACAGCCAGCTCAGCTTGATGAAGGAATACAAACATTTTCCTTTGGCTCTCACTGACTTCATAGAGCCAGCATTTCACCACCTCACTGAATTTCTGTATCAGTTTAATGTCTTGCAGTGCTGGATACAGCTCCACAATAAGCAGACACTCTGTACAGTCATGCAGCTTGGTACATGACACACTTGCAAGGGAGCATGGGGGCCTCACAAGGCAGAGCTTTCAGGGAAACCTAGAGGGGTGGTGCAGGTCCCTTAAGTCTCACAAAACTCATGACTAGTGTTTTGTGCACCAGTCACATGGATGTGTAGGATAATGGATGAGCAGTTAAAAATTTGGGCTGACAGCACTATGGACTTTGGTCTTGTGCTAGACAGGGAGGAGGTGCCTGCCCAGAAAGGTCTTGGTGTAGAGGTGGGAGGTGGATTTAGCTGCGTGAATCAGATAAACAGCAGTTTCCTCTACATTCATCCCTTGAAGTTTTAGTAGTTAGCAGTTTACAGATTCACTGGGTTTTGTGGTTCAAGGTATTTTAGCTATTTTTTTGAATTGGTTTCTGCATCCCCCTGTTGCTCTTTTCCTTAGCTCATGATGGGAGACAAGGCCCAAGTACTGAGGCTGAAAGCTGTTTACTCTGATCCAAATTCTGCTCTCAGGTCTGCCAGGATAAAATTAGTGACTAATTTAAGCATGAGCAAGATCAGGACTGTTCTCTTGTCCTTTCTGTCCAAAGGCAGCAGAGAAAGCCAGCAGCTCCCTGGGCTGTGTGAGCAGAAGCACAGCCAGCAGATCAAGGATAGTGACTGCTTTTTCCACTCAGCACTGAACAGACCACGTGCAGAATACCGCGCGGAATTTAAAGTTCCCAATACTAGGAACACATCAATAAACTGGAGAAATTTCAGCGGAAGGTCACCAGTATGGTCAGGACTAAAGCACTTGCCTTATGAGTAGAAGCTGAGGGAGTTGGGTTTGCTCAGCCTGCAGAAGAGAGTTTCAGTGAGACCTGAGAGCAGCCCCCCATACCTTCTGGTCTCATGTGTGAAGGAGGGTGTGGGTGAACAGGTTGGCCAGGGAACAGCTGTGGTCTGTGACAGCAGTCTTAAGGTCCCCAGCCATCTGACTTCCCTCCATGCTCATGCTGGTCCACTACCGGACATCATTAAGGGACTTGGCTCTCAGCAAGGAACATGTTCCTCACCCCTGCGCTGAAGAAATCATCACATTTCAAAAGTGTTCAAATAGCTCAGCATTTCCTTGACAGAAGATGCTAAATTCAGGCCAAGTCTTTGTAAACACTGGATTCATAGTGAGACTTAATATAGATGGGGGTGGTGGGGCTCTTTTGGTGATTGCTGCACTCCACAAATTTCTCAAGGGCTTTTTATACTACCTTGAAGAGCCAAACAGGGTATTTAATGTGGGTCTGCATTTCAATGGCATTCTACTTTCAGCATTGTATTTATAAAATGGAAAATTAACTACAGTTGTAGAAACTTACTACAGCAAGCTTACCTGTGACTTGCAGGAGGCAAGGGAGGCCTGGACCTGGAATAGGATGTCTCAGTCACAGAGGAAAGTGATTTGGCTTGAAAAGCACAGTGTTAGAGCTGCCCCATTCCACCACTCTGTGTTGTACTGGCAGTACAGAGCAGACACGAACACATCCTGGCCAGCCGTGGTCCGGCTGTAACATGTAGGTACTCACCTCAGAATGTTCTAGCTCTGTTAGAGCTTTTCACTTTCCACTCTTGGCCCTTTCTCCTACTTCATGTATTTGGGAGGACTATTCAAAACATGGATGAGGGAGCAGTGCTTTGGCAGTGGCATTAGCAGGAGCTGTGTATTTTGGAATGCCTTCTCAGGACAGGCTAAACAGTGAAACCACTGAAACCCCAAACCATGCTGATGACTTTTCATTTCTTGAGGGATTTTTATCCCTGTCCCCAACATCTTGGAAATGGCAAGGCTTAGGACAGTAAAATTATTTTTCCGTGTAAGATATTAAGGACTTTTGCAATGTTCTTTAGGAAAAAAATATTCTGATACTTCAGTGCTTTGAAAGCTTTATTGGTGGGGTGTGAGGCGGAAAGAGAAAATATCGGCATATGAATAATATGTGGATTACAAAAAGGGGAAATATAAATTGGGTTAAATATTTTTTCTTATCTCTATCTCACTGCACTTTTGTGCTCTTTCCAGCTCAGCAGGACTTTTAGCCAGCTCAGATGTTTCCTCAGAGACCCATAAAAGTTCTACAGTGCAGAAAAAGCCCCATAAAATAAGTAAAACCTCCCAGTGTGAAGTTCTTCCTCCCTCTCACTCAGCAATTAACTCTTCTTCCTCTCACTTGCATAGAAGTTGGCTTCCCTCACACTGGATGCCAAGTTTTCTGCTACTTCTTTTTCACACCAGCCTCAGGAAAATCACAGTGGATTTTTAACCATCCTGTCCTTGGACTGTGCTGTGTTTTTCTCATCTCCATATCTTTCCTGGGACAACTGCAGTCTGCTATGGGCCTGTCCCAATTTTATTGGCCACTGAAGGACACTCAAATCTCCTTGCTTTCAACTGTTTCTCCTGTGGGAACATGTCTTAACCACACCTAAATATCTTCCTCTTTCTTACTACCATCTGTGCTACCAGCTTGGAGAGAAACACTCTGGCTACTGAAAGCAAAGTTCTGGTGAAGGTCTTGGCATTCGGCAGCTCTTTTGCCTTGTGTCAGGCACATAGAGAGGTTACAGTAAAACAAAGTCCATTGGTCTCAGGTAACTCCCACATCTCCCTGTGACACAACCCCAGCACTGCCCTAGCTCACATCTCTCCTTCTTTGTTGATAGCAGACCTCCACAAAGTCTCTGTTAACACCCACATTCAGCTTTCTTCTTAATTTGTTTTTTGCCCCTTTTATTTTCTGGAGGATGAGAAAGCACTTTTACCCTCCATTTCCTTTTCCTGCAGCTCTAAATTATAGTTACTTACTGTCTGAGCATGTTTGCTCAGAAACTCTGGAAGCACAGTGCAGTTTGTTTTAAAGACCATTTGCAAATGGAAAATATCAAATGTTGGTAGTGGTGCCAACATTTATTATATGGAGTTTCCCCTGTAGCTGGTTCATATGAAGTATTCATCATACAGCGTTGCAAAAAGCTTGTGATTGATTGACTGGCTGTTTTCAGGAACAGTAGAGTCTGTTCTGTAGCTGGCTCACAGCCCCTCGACAGCTGGCTAGCTCCTGCTAGCTTCACAGGGACAATCTGGATAAGCAAATTCATGTGTCTGAATGTGGCTACTTAAGCTCTGTACAAAAAGTTGTCAGCTCCGGAATACAAGTCTAAGCGAGCAGGACATATTCAGATACGGATGCACCATTCCTTGAGTGCTTCCTGGAATTCAAGAGCGGGTTAAGCTGTCCGTGTCAACACAGCCATCGGCTAGACCATCCACACATCAAGGGAACCAAATGTAAACCTGGCACTGCTCTGTTGGCTTCTCTGTGGGTCCATTTCCTACCTAAGTGCAAGAACTGCAATTCATCTGAGGGCTGACTGTTTCTGTCAAACCACGTCTGCATGTTCTGGCGTGCATTATTTCACGTTAGATCTATTCAGATCTTGAAGGAGAACCACTTTCCAGCACAGCATCATAAAACACAAAGCAACATAACAGTAGCCAAATAAACATTTCTCATAAAATAGGGAAACACAGCAATAATATGCATGTAGAGAAAGCCATATTAGCTGTGTGACTAGAACTTCTAGGATGCCTAGAATCAGTCAGGAAGTGGGGAAATGACAAACAGACTCTTATGTGGCACTGTTCATTCTTTCTAAAATATTAATTTCTCTATAGTCACTTCCAGCCTCAAAGTAATGACCCTCTTAGGTGAAGCTGAATAGAGGCATCTCTGCTGACCCACAGCGTGAGTTTGTGGTCACAGCTGCTCTGCTCTCCTGCCAGCACACGGGGGCTGAAACTACAACGTGAGCCCGAACAAAAGCATTCAGTTTATTGCATCTGTAAACAGTCAGTTGTCTGATTTTATATACCAATTCAAATTCAAGATCTCTAAATGTTCTTCTGTGGGGGCTGACAACTGAAGTGCAACTGTAACTTGTCCCTGGTCCAGTACTGAGGCAACTAAATACTAATAAATGCCCCATTTTTTTATAGGAAACTTCAGCTTTTCAGAAGGCAGATTTTGCATTTTCAAGGAGTGAAAAGGTCTTCTACTGCAATATGGAGAAGGAGGTAGGGATTAATCATCTGGTATGAAGCCTCCAGCTCCAGACTGTCTCCTTGCAGCTGTTGGCAGCTGGCTAACCCACACCCTGACAACCCAGATGAAGGAGGAAGTTGCAATTCCAGCTGTTAGTTGAGACCCTGAAAAGGACTACAGATCCATGTGTGTGAAATGCGTGGAGTCTGTACCAAAGTGCCTTTTTACAAAGTTTTTTCAGGCTCAGTGACAACAACACAAAAGCTGGTGAAAAAGATGCAAGATTGAAAATAAGACCCCATACTGAGGATCTTTTCTTATAACTGAGCTTCCTACACAATGCATAAGTCTCTACGGAGCAATAAAACTTGGAGAAACCCACTACCGGATTTAGTCCCATGCAGAGAGATCCCCAAGATATCCGATTCCAGTCCTGTGAAGCATCAGGAGTCAGTGAGGATTCCAAATAGTCCCTTTTATACTTCCGTAATTGCATGAAGCAACATTAAGACAAGGATAATATTTTTCGGGGGTTTTCTTGTAGAGGAAAACCCTTAGAGATTGTTCCATTGACATTCTTGCAATCTCCTTTCCTGTTGTTCTTTGGCAGAGTGAGAACCAAGAGGATCAAATCAGCATTGGTTTGGTGTACTGCTATTGGATGAAATGTGAGACGTTTAACATAAGGAGACCTCAGGTTTAGTTCCATGCACAGGATGAACAAGGGAGACTTGGCAAAGTCAGCAAAACCCCAGAGGGCACCGGGCCATCATACCGATTATTGCCTCTTTTTCTGTTTGGAAAACAAATGTGTTGCTTTTGGTGTGGCTGGTGGAAGATAACAGCTATAGAAAAGTGAATGCACACCATGTAGAAGCACGCTCCCCTCCACAATAATGGAGCCAGCGCACAAAGTCTTGAAGGGAGAGAGGCAACTTAGGCAATCTCACTTGTTTTACACAACAGCTATAAAAATCTCAGCATTCTACATGCTGCAGATATTAACCCACACCACAATACTTTTACCTCCCAAGTGATACATTACAGAATTATTTAAAGAAAATGTTTTTCACAAGCCTGAAGCTCTTCTTTGGAGCTGCAACCTCTCAGATGAACAGAATGTTTGTAAAAATGAAAATCTGGATGACAAGAAAGGAAAGCTGCAGTTATACACCAAGATGACAGGAACACCCCTGAGCACAGAGAAACTAGACACCTGCCTTCAGCAGCTTGCTTTTGCTGACAGAGAAAAGATTCCTGAACCAAGAATGTTTCCATTGGCAGACTGTGGTCTGGCTCTTTTTGCAAAGGAAGCCAAGGCCTGGGAATCTCAGAAGTCTGAGGGATCACAAAAAGTGCATCACATTTTGATCACTCAGCTTAATTAACCTCAAGCTGTTTGGAGTAACTGGCAGTACCAAGGGACATTCAGCGTCTTGAGAGTGCTGTAGAAGGTGAACCAGTGAAGGATTTCCAAATGTTTTCAGAATTTTCCAAGCTGTAAGCATCACAACTCTTCTAATACCTGCTTAATCCAGTTGTTAGAAACATCAGCATATTGCTAAAACTCACTAAGAATTTACTATATACCATGTGTTGTTCATGTTATATCCTTCAATGCCATACATTTTTCTCATTGATGCAGCTTGAACAATCTATATAAAGTTTTTGCCCCCATATCAAAGAGCCCTATGATGGCTCTTTGAAGCAATTCTGTTTTCAGTACAGGTTACTCAAATGTCTTGTGATATATTGATTGACGTATACAATATCATAATATAATACATAATAAACATAAGAAATCACTAAATGTGTGAATAAATGGCATGTCAGTTACTCTGAGCAACATGGTTTTTTTAGGTTTCTGAACCTTCGAGCTTTTAAGGAAAAATGGTCCAAGCAGATTTCTCAGCACACATGATTCCAGAATAATTTGCAGAAGAAAATTTCAAAAGCGAGAAACCAAAGCAGAGTTTCCTTTGTAATAAAAAGATCTTAAAGCATATTTCTAGTAGGGAAGCTGAGAATCCAGAAAAATAATATCACCTTAAAATGTAAAATAACAGCTGCAGCAGCAGTAAAGGTAACTAGGAAACTGTTGGTCAGCCCTGATGTAACCTAGACCATTTCTGTGCAAAAAGCAAGCAGTAAAGCTAGGAATCACCAGCCTTCCCATCGGAGGAAGAGTCCTCATAATCTTGAAAGTCATGCCATGTTTGTTGGCAAAATCAGTTTTGAGCCTTTGCAGACTGAGGCCCAGCAGAGTACCTGGTAGGAGAGCAAAGGGGCTGCAGAGTCACCACAGACGCTCTGTGCAGGAGCCAGGCTGATGCAGTACAGTGGACAAGACCATCAGTGTGCAGTTTTGCAAGGTAAAGTTTCACAGCAGGAGAGTACCAAAAAATGAAGAGTAGATGTAATAATAATCTGTAATGCTGCTTGAAATGATTGGAAAAGTCTCCATTCTGGTTGGTTACCTCTGTTTTGTTTAGGTCGCACTGCCTAGAGCTGGTGTTGACAATACTATTCATTTTGTAGGTTTTGGTTTTTCTCACATTCAGGGAGAGGAAATTGTAATATACTCAGAGCCTGGAACAATTTTGTCTTGTTTATTCCCTGCTGATTAGCAGCATAAACGAAACAGACCTCAGCTGACTTGTATTTACATACTCTGCTGTTTCAGTAGAGAACAAAAAAATACAGAGTGTATCTGCTCTGGGCAGCCTCTCCTGTGCATGCTCTTGCCTTTAGGCAGGTCTGTCTGTACGGGTCACCATGGCACAGGTTTGGGCTCTCACCCTGCCCTTCCCTGGGGGAAGGGACTCCCAGCATCTGCCCACGGATGTCTGTCGGGGTGAGGGGTGCAGCTCTGCAGATGGCCTCTGCCTTTCTCAAGGCTGTTCCAACCAAAGAGCAGGGCAGCTGGAACACTCTTGAGGAGACATTTTGAGCAGCCCCTTCCCTCCCCTCCAAAGCTGATTTTCCAAGGCTACCCAAAATGATCCTCATCACCCAGTGCAATGGCATGTGTATTTTGGGAGAAGGTGTCTCAGTGGTGACTGACTCTAGCACATGAGCTTGCGCCAAGCAAGAACTGCAATGCAAGCACTCCTGCCCAGTAGGGACATCCACGGGCAGCACAAGAAGGACTCACATAGAAGAGGTTTTGCAGTCTGGACCAGGCAAGACAGGGGCCAGCACAAAGACAGAGATGCTGGGTGAGGTGGAGGAGCAGAGAAGATCTGTTCCCAGGTCCTCTCCTGTGTTTTATTGTCTCCGTTTTATTCCCTCATGATGGTACTGACCAGAGAGAAGGGGGAAATGCTGCTACAGCCTGTTTTGGGGTTTGTGGCATTAACATCTGCTATGTTTATGCAGGAGAGAAATGTGTGGGCAAGGCAGGTTAGACATCTGCTAGAAGACATTGAGTGGGACAATACAGATCATGCCCATTGATGCCAGGGTGCCAGGCAGGAACACCAACCTCTGAGTGATCCATTGTGAAATATTTTTGGATATACCTTAGATCATACTTTCAAGACATAGTGTTTCAAGAAAGACACTCAGCTCCAAGAAAGAATCTCCACTTACCAAAGGAAGAAAGTCAATGAAAGGGAAAAATAGAGGTTAATGATGGAGAATCAACAAAAGCTTCTGGGATTTTATCAGCAGTTTAAACAAACGCAGCCCATATTTTTAATGATGAAGAAGACCTTCACACAGCAAAGACCTTCAGAAGGATGAAAGTGTGGAGAGCAATTAGGTAGGAAGAAACACTATTGCTATTACATTCAAGAGGAGTTTGAAAGCTTCCTAGAAGTAGTCAGTAATGCTTTTATTCCTACTGCAAGATAAACTGGTTCTTTGTTGTTCACAGTACTCCTGAGAAAATCACACTGCCTGCAACCTTAGGAAAATTATCCCCTGTGAAAGCCCAGCAGGATCACACTGTGTTTTTGTTCCTGTTTTAACTTAGAACCTTCAAGACAGAGCAGGCTGCAAGTTTTGCCTTATGAGGGATGGACTTCTTCCTTAAGATTCTCTCTAAGACCTGAGAATGGACTTTGCTGCTCCTGAACCAAAACTGTGCCTTCATTAAAAGAATTTTCTCACAATGTGCATGAAATGGTGAATGTACACAGAACAGAATCACAGAATATGCTGAGTGGGAAGGGATCCATCAGGATCATCGAGTCCAGGTCCTGGCCTTGCACAGGACACCCCCAAGAGTCACACCATGTGCCTGAGAGCGTTGTCCAAACATTTCTTGAACTCTGTCAGGCTGGTGCTGTGACCACTGCCCTGGGGAGCCTGTTCCAGTGACCAACCACCCTCCGGGTAAAAAATATTTTCCCTAATATCCAACCTAAACCTCTACTCCTGCCCCTCGTCCTGTGCAGCATGGACCTGCTGTAAGGCCTGGCCAAACAGTATCTCCTGCCATCTAGAGGCTTTCTGCAAAGCCATGAGGGTATTGCCCACACTCACACGTGACCTGATCCTCAGGCTCAGTTGAGAGCTTCCACAAGTCACATCTGGAAAGCATGTGCAGGAACTACTCACAATAAGAAACCAAGGTCAGAAATTCTTCATGGGAGTCTAGGAGACTACACTCCTTGCCTGCTTTTGCCCTCAGAGCCTCCCTCACTTCCTCACAAATGATCATGTATTATCTGTGAGCCAGCTTGCAACTTCCGTTTAGGGAAAAAAAATGGTTGGTTTTTTTTTTTTTTTTTAAATTTGTTTATTTCCTTCTCCTTTATTTAGTGTTCCACACCTGGAGTCCTCTGTGCTCAGTTACAGGTCCTCCAGTACAAGAGAGATATGGACATAATGGAGAAAATCCAATGAAGGGCCATGAAGGGGATGAGGGAACAGGAGCACTTCTAGTATAACGAAAGGCTGGGAGACCTGTGACTTTTCAGTCTGGAGAAGAGAAAGCTCAGTGGAATCATATCCCTGATGTGGTGAGTAACAAAGATAGAGCCAGGTTCTTCTCAGTGGTGTCCAGTGACAGACAAGTCAATGGGCACAAACTCAAATACAGGAAAATACATTTAAACAAAAGTAAAATATTTTTTTAGTGTGGGATGATGGTTAAACACTGACCCAGGTTGCAGAGAAACTGTGGAGTTTCCATCATTAGAGATCTTTAAAATGCAAGAGAATATGGGCTTGCTATAGCTAACCTGGCTTTCAGCAGGATAGGACTAGATGTTCCTCAGTGGTCCCTTCCCACCTCAGCCATTCTGTGAATGTAGGATGATTTTTGTCCAATAAATAAATCCACTGTGGAAAATGTCTGGACATTGAACTTTGTTTTTTGTGAAATTTTGGTTCTGGTTTTGTCTGGCTGCATAATACAGTGGTTGATATCATTCATAGACTTGTACATTTCTCCAGGTTGGAGGAACCTTTGAATTTCAGATCCAATACACTTGGACCTCAAAGCAAGGCCAACATCAAAGTTAGATCAGGTTACTCATGGCCCTCTCCAGGCCAGTTACGAGCACCTTCAGGGATGGAGTTTTCCCTACCTCTCTGGGCTGCTGTCCCTGTACTTGGTAAGTTTGATGATACACACATTTCCTTAATATTTCTTGGAATTTCTCGTGTCGCAGTCTGTGTCTATTGCCCTTCAGCCTTTCAGTGTGTGTATCGCTCACAAAAGTTTGGGTCCATCTTCTTTATGATTCCATTAGGCCGTCTGAGATATCACCACCAGGCAAGCCTTCCCTTCCCAAGTCTGAACAAACCCAGTGCTCAGCCTTTCCCTATACACCCTATGCACCAGTCCACTAACCATCGTCGTCACCCTCTCGTTGATGTCCTTCAGCTGGCCTTGTACAGGAGATACTCCATGTGCAGGCTCTCCTCTGCTGAAGAGAGAAGTACATCCCTGAGCCCACTGACTGTGCCCTTGCTAATGCAGCTCGGTCTGTGGCTCAGCTTCACTAACGCAAATATGTGCTTTCTTGGCACGTGCCATGCGGAGGTTCTCCAGCTCTTCTTCTGCTGGTCAGGCCATGTTTGGAGCTGGGTGACACTGGCACTGGCGACACAACTGGCCCTGAGGAGTCATGGCAGCTGATGGTACCTGAGGACCTGGCCCCCAAGCTGTCACCTTTGACACTTGACTTGCCAGTATTGACACCAGGATTTTTGCACTCAGCTACAATTTTGGTGTTATTCTCTCCAAGTGCTCATTCTCACCAGGGTCATACATTTCACTGACTGTTGTGGTGCAGTTGGCAGAGTGATGTGGCACAAGTCCTGTGGGAGTGCTTCCTGCTTTATGGGACACACAAGCACTATGAGAAAGGGAGCAGCAGTACAAGGCATGGCTTTGTTTTCAAATGTTACCAGCTAAGGGCCCTCAGGCAGACTGGCAGGGCTCTGTGGGTGGGACTTTTTAAACATCCATGGATGCCAGTTTTGCCTTAGGAAGCGGAGCTGGGCTACTGCCACACTGACCTCATTCCCTTCTGCGTTTACCTCTTCCTCTTCTGCCAGAGGAAGACAGCTCTTCACTTGAATAACTTCTATCTGCCTGGTGAGAAAAGAGGACATGGGTTCTGTGGACAGAAAACTGTACAGCTCCTCATAGAGAGGAACTGCAAGGATCATTTCACATTGTTCAGAGGGTTGGGCTACCTCCCACAAAGGCCTTCTATTATCTTTCCAAGTGACACTCAGTGCTTCCTTCATCACCAAAGAGTTCCTCTGTTCACATGCTGGGTCCACATGAAGGGCTTTGGCTGCCCCTGAGAACCCTTGCCATTTGTCACATGTTGGCAATTGTTTCTGCTGCCTTTGAGGCAGAAATCCCAATTCTCACAAAAATATGGTACAGTGATCAGAGATTAGCGTCTGGAACTGACCAGGCCAGACAATGCTTTGAGCAGCTTGCTTGTCTTTTCCTCCCCACCCCTTGCTCTGTTGCGTTTTTATCCCTTTCTTTTTCAACTCTGTACAATTCCCCACTAGGCAGGGCCCTGGCATCTCTCCACCCCTGAGAGACTTGGACTGGAGGCAATGCAGGCCCAAGCTGTGCGAATTTTCTCTCTGTGGGGATCCTCCTCCTTCTCCTCCATCCTGTTCCCTCAAGGTCACTTAGACAAGAAAGCAGGGGTGGTGCAACACCCCTCAGAGCCTCTGAAGGGACATGGCATTCTCTGAGCTGGCGCCAAGAGCTTGAAAACCAGATGCAGATGTGGTGTTGCCAGTAAGATGGGCATGGGAGGAGAGCTGAGAGAGGAAAAGACCCGTTCCTCTCCCATTAGCACTACCCAAAGTTGTGTGACACTCTCTGATACGCAGGGCAGCCACAAAACCGTACAGCTACTTCAGTTTAGAGGTGGTTTAGCTCCCAAGCGGTCGTGCTGCTTCTCCTATGGTGGCATGGCAGGGCCAGTGTGTCATGGGGACAGTGGGGAAGTAGGGAAGGAAAGGGGAGGGCAGCCCATTGCTCAGGACACTGACAGGGCCTTGGAGAGAGGATCTGGATGGGCCATGGCTTTCCTGACCCACATGGCTTTTAGTCACCTCTGTAATCCCACCACCTCTTAGATGAACAAAGAGCAAGATCAGCATCATCTCTTCAAGAAACTACCTCATATCACCATAATATGTCTACCCTATGCACAGGGCAAAGGAGGCAAATGTGTCAATCAGATCACCTCGCACAGCACGGAGGGCTTACCCAGACCTCAAAGTGAAGGCAACAGAGTGCATACCATTGTACTTCATGTGTTTGCCTGCTGTGCCCTACTGCTGACTCTGCCCTGGCTGGTTTAGCCTCAGAGAACATTTACACTGGAGGGGAAGAGTGCACAATGCCCTCCACCCCTATCCCGGCATGGCCCAGTTCCTCCTCAGCTGAGGCTGCAGGAAAAGAAACTATCTCAGTTCTTCACCCACAGTGACATCTCTGAACGGGACTGTCCCACCCTAAAGGTTATTTCCAGCAGGGAATGCAGGAACCATGTCTCTTCAGATGAACAAATCAGAATTTACCTGTGTTCTCTGAAGATAAAATGCAGCTCTTCTGCAAAGCTGCTCTCTGGACGGTCATCCCAGCCTGTATTGCCACAAGGACCAACATGTGTGACTTTTCACTTCCCTTTGCTGAACTGCATGAGTTTCCTAACATCTCATTTCTCCAGCCCATAGAAGTCCCTCTTTTGAGCAGTTCTCAGCACATAAACCACTCCGAGCCCCAGTTTAGTATCAGTGGCAAGGTCGCTGATGGTGCACTCCATCCATGCACTCCGTCCCATTGTCCAGGTCATTAGACCGTACTGCACCCAATACTGTCCCCTGGGGGTGGCACTTGCAGCCAGCTGTCATTTGGACTTTGCGCTATTTTTGATCGCAACCTTTTGAGCCTCACAACACAGTTAATTTGACATCCATCTTAAAGACCAACTCTCCAAGCCATACTCCACTAGTTTTGCTACAAGTGGACAGTGAGAGACCATGCCAAGCACTTTACAGAAGCCAATGACATTCCCTTTTCTCCCTCGTGCACAGAGGCAGTCATTTCAACAAAGACAATGATCAGGCTGGTCAGGCATGATTTGCCCTTGGTAACTCCACACTAGCTGCTACCCATCTTCGAAAGGGAACAACACATTCATATGCTTCCAGTCCCTTACAAAAAGTTGACACTTAGTCCTGTCCCAAGGAGGACTTTTTGAAAGCTAACAATTTGTCACTTAGATTACTCGACACAGATGACCAGAAAGGATGAAATAGAAATGGAACCATGTATCATAGGTTTATTAGGGAAAATAGTTATACTTCAAGACCATATATTTGGCACTGTACTGAAGTAAAAATATGAGAGAAAAATTAAAATGTTAAAATCCAAATCATCATGAAAAAGAAAATGCTCTTTTAATCACTTTAATTTCCTTTTTTGCTCCCATACAATTTAAAATAACTACAGGAAGCAACTCAAGAGGTGTTAGACCTACACTACATGTAAGCTGGAACAAGAGTGAGAGATGGACCAGAGTTTGGATCTGTCCCCCAGGTTACTGCTACTCTCCCAGACTGCCAGAACAGGTGAGTATTACTAACATGAGCAAAGGTTGTTGAGATTTTACTATGAAACATTAAGACTATGAATGGTACTGAAGAAACCATTAACGCTACATTGCCCAGAAGGACTACAAAAATTGTACATTATTACAAGCTTCCAAATGCCTTCTAGTAAAATAATCATTTCATTCATGTCACTTTCTGCTTTCTGGTCTCTTTGGAAGAGAAGTTGGTAGTATTTAAAAAGAAGTGTATCCCAATTTGTCCCCACGGTCAAATGAGCTTCCTGCTAGTTGACTACTGCATTGGTGGCTTGGGCTTCTTTTCAGAGAGCAAATAAGTTAAAAGCAGTTTCTAATTTCCAAATTACTCATCCTACGCCTCTGCACAGTAACATTAAAGATACTGACAAGGAATAAATAACATACAAAATAAGATGAGAATGGATTGAAGGAAAGTTGCACTAAAACTTTTAAATAGTAAAGGATAGAGAGCTTAACTGATGCTGATGAACTGCTGTGTATGTGTTTTTGCTGGACTATACAGTGCCAATCTAACATGGATAGACAGGTAAAATCCCATTGAATGTCCAGTCCAAAGGCTGCCAAGGAAGTGGGACACAGGTCTTGATCAATAATTCCAAATGTTACATCAACAGTACTCACAAGAAGAATACAGGTCTTTCCTTGGTTAATATATTGTGCATAGCAATATTTCAAAGAATTAACAGCACCTTTTACATAAAAATTCCAAACATATTTATCTAGTGAACAAGAAGATCTCAGCATCTCTAAGAAGTATTTCTGCAGATGTACAGTACTGTATTTATATAGATATAGATACAGATATATCTCAAAGTGAATTTACACTGTGACCTGGCGATTAGTCCAGCAGTGGGTGAACCCACAGGGTAAGTCTTCAGGAGAATATACCGCCTTTGGTGGGTGGCCAGTTACATGGCATGATTGCATAGGGGAGCCCTGTCGGGCAGCAAAAGACAGTTTAGCATCCCATTAAGCAAGCACAGCATGCTTAGGTCGTTCCTGTAAGATATAACAAACTTCCAAATTTTCATGGCTAATACAGTTCTAATTTTCACAGGTTGCACACATTGCAACCTTCTCTCTGTGCCTTAAAGACACAGAAGAGGAAGGTAAGACACCAAACTTATATCCTATCCCTGCTTCCAAGCAGAAATCAAGTAGCACCACAGATTTAGGCTGGTAAAGGGTGTCCATGTTTGTCTTCATGAGGGTTTCTTGAGCAGCTGGTCTTCACTGGTTTGCCCCATTTATCTTTTTTTTTTCCATTTTCCAAATCAGTTGCTCACAGTCCTCTGGTAGAAATCATTTTAGAAGCATGGTCTACCTAAGACAGGAAAGCAGACTGCTACCATTTCCCTGGGATGGGCACACCACACTCATACCAGCCCACATAGTAGTACGGTGTTGTGTATCCAATGCGTCCAAATGATACCGGCTCCTGGCGGTACTGGCGGTAATACCCTGTCGGGAGAAAAACACCTGTTTGTATTCCAGAACAAAGACACAGCAATTTAACAAAAGTAGCAGAGGCAGTGACAGTCAACCTCACAGCACAAACGAAAATTTATAAACTGTCTGGCAGGGAGTTGTATCAAAAGGCTATTGGCTAGCCCTGGTATTTGGCTGAGATCTTTCTTGAATGATCTAACTCTGGTCCTTCATATTTCTTGTAGTTTTGATTGGTCTAACTGCTCAAAATCTCTTTAACTGTTGTGTAATGCTGTGGTCTGCCAAAGAGCTTCTGCATTTCACTCCAAAAGGTGGGCATATTTCAGTTGTGTTTATGAAGTTTTAAGTCAGTTTCAATATATGAAGGACTCTGGGGCAAAAAATACCATCAAATCACATTATCTCACAGGGCTTAAGAGACTATTAGCAAAAGTCAGCTTTTCACAAAACAAAAAGGTACCATTTCGTGCAGTAAATACTGAGTTAAGCCCTCCCTTCCCCTTTTAATTCATCTGCAGAAAGAATGTGACTGCTTAAAGCATTAGAAGAGGTGCAGCATTCTTGTCCGCATAGCTCGTGCATTGGAACATCTGAAACACTCAAGGCTTGTGCCAATAATAAAACTTTTGTGCGCTCTCTATCTCCGTCTCCTAGACCTAGTATATACACATCTGGATTAATCATCTGTCTTCTGAGCTAAGAAGTGCAGTCCTTCACAGTGATATATAAATATCAATTACTATTTCAGTGTCTTCCTGGTAACGCCACCATGCAAAGAATATCAACACATAATTTAACATGGAAACCACTAAAGCTAACTGAATAATTTAAACCAGTAGATTTACTGGAAAGACTGGCTAACTTCCATGATTGGTTTCATTTTGTGAAGCAAGCTGTCACCCTCTTGGTTATGTGAGGTGAGCAGTTTGCTCAGAGGAACTCCTCCAAGGTAAGAATTTTCCCTCTGAGACAAGTATCTACCAGGCCAGAATAAAAGTACTGACCTTAAGTCACTAGACATATTCCTTTGTGGTTTGCATTGAACAAAACAATAGAAATCATTCACAAAAGCTGTATTTGCAAAGATCTAGCTGGTCCCTTTAGGCACATGGAAGAGGTTTTGCACCTTGATTCAATGAGGCAGGTCTTATCAACAAGAGAAAGGTTTCATAGACCTATACAATTTTTTTGTTTGCTTGTTTTTGCATTTTGTTCCTGCATGGTATGCGCATCATATGCCCCTCTTTTTCTGCCTCTCTCTCTCTGCACCCACAAGTCCTCTGGGACTTGCATAATCTGTTCTCACTTACTGCATCAGCTGGACTCCTTGGAGAGCTGCCAGCAGCTGCCGACAGAGCTCCACTCTGTGCTCTGCTCCTTACCCCTTAATCTTACAGATGGGATAACAGGCTCCTGGCCAGCATCCCACTCCCCCGTTGCTGTACCTCGGATGGTGGGCAGGGCTTCAATGTACGACTGAGGACCCGTTCTTCCATCCAGGTGTGAATCCACAAATTGGCAGTGGTCCTCACCCCTTCCCCAGCTATCCCCAATGCTGTAGAAGGTATCTGAAGAGTGATACAGACAGATTACTTAACTCAGCAATACTTTGGGATACTCTTTACCACCAGGAAAGCAGGTGTGCAAGAAAGCAGGAAGAATGTTACAGTGACACACACAGTATAACCAATGAACAGTGACCAGAAAGAGGGAGAATGCTACCTTCACAGTATGGAAGCAAAAATTATGGCAAATAAATGGGTTACAGCTCAGTAAGGAGTAGTCCCCATTTTGCAAGTCCACAGGCAGTGCACCACAGGTGGAGAGAATTTCAACTGAATTAGTTGAAGTGTGTAACGTGAAAGTAAAAAATACTCCATATGTCAATACCATTAGTTTGACTTCAGTCTCAAATGAAAATTAAAAGCTGTGGGGCTCTCTTTCTCTAAGAGACAGGGTGTTTATTTCTAATTATTCAAACACTGTATTGAAGCTATACCAAGGCACTACAATAAAAACACACATTAGCATAGTCTGAAAGGCCATTGAGACAATCCCATTACCCCAGATCAACAGTATGGAAAGTTTTCTTAATTATCTCTCAGGCAATGCATCTGTGTAAGAGGTACTGCTAATTCTTCTTGAGAGAATGACTCCCACAGAGTGGTCACACAATTCTGCCACATATGAAATGAAGAAAACCAGAAGAGGAAGATAACAAGTAATCATGTAGTAGGAAATTAATCTTGGTGCCTACCTTTCAGGTCGTCACTGAGGTAAATTTTGTACCTTAAGGAGTTGCAAAGAACCACTCCTACAAACTTGCGGTACCAAGTTCGTTTCACGTACTGCTTGCCAGTGCAGTCTGAGTAGGTGGGGTCATATTTAAAGGTGAATGGGATCCAGATAGGCTCACCACCTTGTAGAAAAAAATAAATTCCACACTAGGGACAGACTTTAACATTTCAGTCCAAGTTTTGCAGAGGTTAACATCTAATAACATGTTTCACAAGACGTGCTGCAGCAGATTCATGCATGACTTTTTATTCAGAAATAGTACTTCAAGAAAAAAATATTATTAAAAAAAGTTAGAGACTTCATTAAATCCCTTTTAGGCAGTAGACAATAATAAGTGTTAAAATGATTAAAATATGATTTCATATACTGAACCACAGCTTTAAGTAAACAGCCTTAATTGTTTTAGTGAGACTTCTTCTCTACCTAGTATTACACAGTTTCTTTTCTTAACACAGCCTGATCTTAGGTCTGACAGTGACTTGCATTTTAAGACTAAGTATAAAACATAAGCCTTTTACAGAAGAACAGATGTTAAGAACTCTGTGGTGAGCAACAGCCTGTGAAGTCTATTCTTGCTATTTGGTTAAAAAGATCATATCACAAATGTACTTTTCTGTTTTGTTTTACCAGATTATATCAAAACAGATGAGTTTCCAATAATAGACCAGTGAGACCTTTCCTGGGGAACTCTGTTCAGAGCACTGCTGCAGATAAGACTGCTTAAGTGTATCGCAAAAGACTAAATATTCCTACTGGCTTACCTAAATGTTTGCTTTGTACTAGCCAAGACAATATAATTTACTCTGAAATTGCTGTTGTATTAATGTATACAGAATGATACAAAAAGCTTCCAATGTGATAATTGGTATTTTTCTCTCTAGCTATAGCCCAAAGCCCTGTTTTTACTCTGCTGTTTCTAGGTGATTTACAAATGAGATTGAAAGTTTCTTCTGTTAGCCATTCTTCCTCTCACTAGGCACATGGAACAAGTCCTGCAAATGCTTGCATGTGAGAAGCAATCACTGATCAGCAGTCCTCAGAGACTTCCGAGGACACAAAGAAACCAGACCAGCAAGCACAATAAAATGGAGAAGGAAGGGATATACTGGACATTGTCTTCATGAACAGTGTAGCAAAAAATCCAGAACCAATCATTTTAACTCCTTAGGAAAGCTGACGGAGCATAATAACCATGAGGTCTTTTTTCCTGCATCTCTTCTGAGAGCAAGGTTGGTCCCAGCACCAGAGAATCAGATCTTCTCATTAGGGGCTGAACTAGCTTATTGCAAATTTGGAAATACAAAGTAAGCTCAACAGCTTTATGGCATATCATTCGGGTCAGTGACAAATCCTTGAATTTTTTTGCATTTATAAGGGCATGATGATTTGTACAGATGAGCACAAGAACTAGAGAGAGAGAAACCTGATCCTGCTATTCAAGCTGTGCTTATGCAACTGAAGGACACAGACATAGAAATAACATAGTTTATTGCTTATTACCAAACAATTAAAGCTGTTGTACCAGGGAAAAAGATGGGCCAAAATCAAGTGCTTATTTGAACATATCTTTACAAGACTTCTTTTCAGAAAACAGAATAAGGGGTCCTAAGACAAAAAATGTTTTGTGAATTAGTCCCATTAATTACTACCTGTTCCTGCTTAAAAATGTACCTAAAACTCCATGTTTAAATGTTTCCAATTACTATATTCTAACTGCACAGGTGTTATGCACTTCATGAATGAAACAACAGAGTAAGACTTACCAGGTGGCCTGACGATGAGGAGAGGATTGTCTAGAAGAAAAAAACAAATAGAAAATCTACTATTTTGTCCCAAACCTTGTTTTATAACATGAAACATATGGAGTCACTGACTGAACATTTTCAATAAGGTGCTTCATCCTATGATGGCATTCTTTACTGAATATTCCCATCAGCTCAAACCTTACACTTGCAATAGAAGAGGACACTGAATTAGCAATTTCTTTCTCTTATGGACTATTCAATCACTGTAACTATACCACCTGGCCTTGCATTTAGCAACTGGTTTTTGTACTTGTGCCAGCTGCAAAACCACCTTTGTCCATGACAAACAAAAGATCACTGCTGCAAACAAAACTTTAAATTTGGTGTACGTAACATGTTAAATAAAGCTCACAAAGGAGCTGATTTTGGATCGGAAAATTAGGCATTCAGGCTCATATCCTGGCAGGTTGGAAAAAGGTCTGTAAGATCAGTGAGTCCACTGTCAACCCAGCACTACCAAGTCCTCCACTAAACCTTGTCCCTCAGAGCCACATCTACATGTCTTTTAAATACCTTCCGGGATGGGGACTTTACCACTTCCCTGGGCAGCCTGTTCCAAAGCTTGACAGCCCTTCTCTAGACACGTTTTAGCACCTCAAACTCTTCCTTGTAGTGAAGGGCCCAAAACATGAACACAGGACATGAGGTGCGACCTCATCAGTGCCAAGTACAGGGGCACTCATTGCCCTGGTCCTGCTGGCCACACTATTGCTGATACCAGCCAAGATGCCATTGACGTTCTTGGCCACTGGGGCAATGTCAAATATTATGCTTGGATTAATACTTGAGCCTCTTATTCATTTAATGAAAACCTGAATACATTATCCAGGACCATTGACTTATCTCACATTTCTGTCTCCCTTCCGTGATGATTTACTTCCATGTTTCTTAGTGGAGCTTCTGAAGTGAGCACTACAAAGTAAAATCAAATGAGCAAAGGCAGAGACTGTGTAAACCCCATGCCATTAAAAGGACAAAACTTGCAAGAAACAACCAGACCTTTCACTCAAGTAAAGACTGAAAAATTTGTCCTTTATTATTCAGTGGAGTCACTGGCCTCTGGCTCGATGGAAGTAGAAGAAGAAACAGGCAAAAAATGCTCATTTAACCTACTGTTTTTAGAAGGGCGTGTTGCTCTTGAATGTACTATTAGCCCTGTAAAAGAGCAGCATGCCTTGTCAAAAAAAAAGAACAGAGAACTTTGCCCATCTGATGGAACTATTGCTTTCTGTGTTTCTTCCAGAGACAACTGCTTCCAAGTATTTAGCTGTTCATAATTAGGAAACTAACTTACTAAATGTTTGGTCAATCTATCAAAGACATTACACTTCCCATTGCTTCTGCATTGTTGAACATTAGTAGCCCTTTGTATTTGAAATTCAACTTCCTGTTCCCCTGGAGCTGACTGTAACATCACTTACATTTTCATTGTGGCATTAGGAGTGCGTATTATTTTCCTAGCTTAACTGAAAACAAATAATTAAAGTAAAAAAAACACCCAACATAATCTGAAAGCAGCAAGTCCAGAATAATCACTG
The DNA here is from genome assembly GCA_013397755.1 of Cnemophilus loriae. Classification (NCBI taxonomy): domain Eukaryota; kingdom Metazoa; phylum Chordata; class Aves; order Passeriformes; family Corvidae; genus Cnemophilus; species Cnemophilus loriae. Next base: position 591,004 of record VZTF01007531.1, read on the forward strand.
ATATTGGCATGCTGGTTTCAGTCATTGCCCTGCCACATGTGTTACCACAAGTTTTGAGGTGAAAATAAAAACCAAACCATACCAGATTCTGTGATAAATGAGACTGAAGAGCTAACAGGCCCATAACCAAAGGGATTCTTTGCTTGGACTTTAAAATAATACCTGAAAAAAGAAGAGAGGGGAAATATTATTAAAACAGATTCCACTGCAATGGCTAAATTATAAATAATACTAAAACAGGGTAAGAATCATAGCAGAAGAATTCCACTGAGTATCCTTTGCATTAAATGGACTTGGATACTGAGCCAGAGTATGAGCTGGCTGTTACAGACAAATGTCTCCTTTTTGCAATTGCTCCCATGCATACTTTTGGAACACTTTTTTATGTATCATCTCCCTTCCAAAAACCACATACAACAACATCCACTTTCTACAAAACAAGTAATGGCAAAAGACTAAAAGAAAAAGTTGCGAGAAAATCAAAATTCTGATCTCAGGAACAGTTTTAAAACAGATCAACTCCTAGGAAAGCAGTGGAGTAAACTGCAAACTGAAACTGGATCAGATTTATATGAGATCAGAAGCTAAGCTTTTGACCTTCCTGTAAAAACTCCAGCAGCATTAAGATCACAATACTTGAGTAACAGAAGAAAGCATCACATGATGTCTTACTGATTTCTCCAAAGTGTTTAAATCACATGCTTAACTCAAAGTACATGACTCACCACTACAACTCCATTCTTTGCTCAATAGAAGCAAACTTATCCTCACCCTTGGAGAAAGATACATGTAAGTACATTTTTAGTTCATTTCCAAATACAGTAATTTTTGGTTGATGCCTACCCTGACATTTTTTTCCCAGATTTATGTTGTCTTCTTTTCCTTTTATATTTGCATCAGTTCAACAGAAATCAACTAGAATGGAAGATTACTTTAAAATTTCCAGCACAGCATTTTTTAAATTCCTGAGTTTAGGTTTTTCTTTCTTGCCTGCTTGCTCAACTCCATTCTTGTAAAGAAATTAATGAAAAAACTAAAAATTACTGTGCCTCTGTAATATCCACATAGCATTTGGATCTTTATTTACCCTCTAATCCAAAAGCAGACATCTCCAAAAGCTCTACACACATAACAGGGCAAGTGATTACTTGCATGGATGGTTGCCACCAAGCACTGGATTACCTCACACGACAGTGTCCCACCCAAATGGCAGGCCTGATGTACCATAGCTGGTGAAAGGGAGTCTACCCCATCAAAAACATCAGGCTGCTCTTCCTGGTGAAGCTCTCCCCATCCTGCACAAAAACCTGTCAGTGATGCTTCATTTTCATGGGCCACACTGAGCTGAGACACAATGCTCATGCTTTACCAGGCAGCAGGGAAATTCAACACAATCCTGTTACAAGAACTTTGCTGGTTTCAGTCTGCCACTCGATATTTACCATGTTACCATAATTACCATTACTTTCCTGTACCATCAGCAGTTCCTCTCGGACTTAACCACATAGCAGGGCCTGGAAGGCCTCCTGAAAGGGCCCTCTCTGGCCTAAGCACAGCTAAGCACATATGAAACGACTCACAACGATAAACCAGAGGGGACATGGTTGAACCAGCCCTTTGGCAAAGGTGATTTTCTTTTCTTCATTAAAAGGAGTATCTTTATCAAGTTAAGGAGAACTGCTTTGCCTCAAAATCAAACCAATCTTTATGAAAAGGCTGAAAAGATGAGCAGATAAAATCCCTCTGTCTTCAGCAGAAGGATGGCAGTCACATGACCCTGGGTTTTCCCATGAAGCAAGGTGGTTATCTCCAGGGTATGGGCCAGGGCATCTTGTTTACTCCTTAAGAATTACAGGTAGGTTGTCTAGGTGAAATCAGTGTGGAAGCTACCGGAATTGAAATATTCTGGACTTCATCCATGGCACCAGATTTACCTTATACCTGTGTCGGACCTGGAGAACATGCATGGTCAAACCTTCTGTGGGACACATTCCCATGTCTGCATGAGGAACGTGTCCACTGTCCCTGCTGTGCCCTGCAGCTGATACCAGAAAACTACTCCACTATTGCTTTCTGCAGCCAGTTCTGCCTTTAATTAATGAGTATACAATGCTCACAAATAACTCACGGCATTTTTTAAAAGACACACATGCTGTGGCAAAAAGAAAACTTGCCGAACAGCAGAATTCAGCAAGGCCGTGCTTTTTGCTCATGCCCAGCACAACCCTCTTGCTGGCAGAAAAATTTGCCCCTGTTTTTAACTACCGACCTGGCTCTTTTGTATAAAAGAATGTTTAGCATGTCTGGGGAAAGAGGCGAGGGAAGGCAAAAAGCCTCCCATTGCTTCTCCACTTCTGGCCACCCAAGCAGAGCATGGCAGCCTGAGCACTGCTTTAATCCCAAGTTGCCAATGCTCTCGTGGGGCACCTGCATCCATCCACACCTCCTTCACTAGCACTTTTGTCACCTGGTTTGGGACAGGGGTTAGCAGCATAAGCCTGTCCATAGGGATGGGACACAAAGCAGCAATTCCTCATTCTGGCTCCCCAGAGAGCTGCAGCACAGCACCAAGCTTAACTGACTTAGCTCAGTGTTTGCTATAACTGCTTTAGAAGACCAGGAGAAAAATGTTTTCCAGCTTTTCCATAATGCTTCAAAGCACAGTGGAAAGTACGGATACCTGACTTCCCACTGCCTCCAAAGAAGTATAATCAGATACCACCTTTCAGCACAGTGGCACTGTCTGAGTAACCCTTTCAATACACTTAATACACATGTATCGATGGTAGCCTCAAAGCATTCCCAGGAGACATATGAGTGCAATGATCCCCCTCTGAAACAGGAGAGGGAGCAGCCCAAGAACCTCTTGCACTTATTTAAGTTGGGAAAAACACACAGTTTTGTATCCAATGCATAATGCAGGAACTGATTACCTATGCAATCAGGACAACTGTGCATTCAGCTGTCCTGTTACTTATATACTAGACTGCCTAGGACACATGATCGTTTATGTTGCCTGCCTGACTGTCTAAAAAAAAACAAGTGATGAAGTCATGAGTACATTTTTCTTCACTAAATTGGAAAATTGATTCCTAAGCCTTTACATACACAAGAAGCTTCTAGTTGTACCAGAAAGAGAGCCAGATCTCATGACTTGCTGACCTGTGATTTAAACATAGACAATGCTATGACTGCTGTATTAAGAATGTCAATAAAATAATGCAGTCAGGATATATTTCTTTCTCAGACATGACAAATAAAAAAAGAAATTGCCAAAGCCATTCTAGGTCCAGGAATCTGACATTTTCATTAGTCAGAATCCTTCAGCAGACGAATTTGCCAGGAAATCTCAAATCAGTATAACTCCACTGGTTTTCATCACACAAATACAGGAACAAAATTTGTAATATATAATTTGATTTACACTTTGCTTAGGCAGAACTGTATGAATTGTTACCATTAGACACAGAAGAATCACAACAGATGCAGTACCATTTGTTGTTCATTTTCAATACAGACAAGAAGTATTTCCCTCCTACAAATAAACTTCCTTTGAGATTTTATATACCAATTCTAGTGATACGTCAAGAAAGGACATAGGGAACTGTAACAGGGCACTGAATTTATAATATGTTTTTTCATTTAGGCTACATGACTAATCGTTCAACATACCTGTCATTTGGAGCAAAATTATTCTTTGACTTAATTCAAGGTGGCTCCCTTCTGTTGGAATTAAATAACTGGCACTCACAGTGCAAAGTGAGATAATCACTCAGCATGATAATTAGGGAAGCAGCTTTTTAAAAAAAATTACTTAGCTGCAAATTCCTTTTTCCAGACTTTCCAAAGGCATGCCTGCATGGATCCTCAGCCCTGCACTCTGTTCAGTGGCAGGCTGAGATGGCAGAATGCACCCGCGCAGCAAGGGCTAAAATCCTCCTCCTACAACTACACCATTCCTCCATAAGAAAAATGTGTAAATCAGTGCCTGCAAGTTCACAGGCTAATGCAAAGTGTCTCCCTCCATCTAAAACAGCCCACCACTACATCCCTCATCAAAATTTACAACAAATTTCATAATAAGACATTAGAGCCAAGTTGGAAGAGGAGCTTCCTACAGAGCTGGTGTGAGGTAGGTTTGTGCCACACAGGTCCACCACTTGCACAGGACAACGGTTTCATGGACATCTTAACTCTTTTGTGTGGCCCTGGTGGCACAAAGCAGCCAGCTGTGGTTGATGCTGCCTGTTGGACATACTGTGGCTTTGTTTTAATGGAGATATATAAAGGAAATAGAAATTTTTGGTGCGTCTGGCCCCCTGAAACAGAAGATCCAGGCTCTATTTGCAGTTGTAAGCCCTGAGTAAATGTTTGAGAACCTCCTATGAAATACTCTGTACAACACTGGAATTGGTAGCAGGCACTGTGGGATCAAAATATCCCCAGATGGAACAAAACCCAAGTGGACAGAGAGAAAGATTTCAGAAGACATGGAGATATGGTGGTGAAGGATGGTGTTTTAAATCATGAGACCATCTAGCTACTCCCATCAGGCACTGTCACAGGTTTCCTAAAAAAGGCAGGGAAAAGTCTAACCATGCTCAGAAAGGAGACTGAAATGTTTATGGCAAGGATTATAATGTTTCTGACTGCAGAAGACTGGATTTAATGGTCGAGCAGATGCTGTCCAGCCCTTTGCATCATCTTCTGTGACAGCTGAGAATTAAGGTTAGGGAAGAGACCTTGTCAAAACTACTGGTTTAAAGATTTAATATGGTTTAAAGAAATTTTAGTGTTTACAATCACACATCACAAGGAAGCAGCTCCTGTGCCCACTGAAGCTGACCAGAGTTTCACTAGTGGAAAAACATCCACTTCTCAAATGGAGGTCAGACCAGGCCTCAGAAGAAAACTTATGATACAGATTAAACATAGATTTCCGTTTTGTTTGTAAAACCTAAACACCAGGCAGATGTTTTCCAGGATATGCTGACAGCTTGAAATCTTCTCTGGTGCTGACTTCAGCCAAGATGCCAACCTGTTTCTCATACAATGCGCATGCTGCAAAATTGCACCACCCACAGCCCCTTGTGGGACGCCCAGCAGCCAATAGCATCTGCTCACAGTAAATGACTTAATCAAACATTTCTCACAAAATGCACTAACAACGCAGACACAAAATTTTTAGACTACAGCTTTTGTGCCATATTTTCTTAGGCATGGGATCTTTTTCTAGTGGTTAGTGAGTTATTTTTAAGACAAAAGGTATGCAATCAATTCAGTCTGTGGGTTTGGAGAATGTAAATGAGAATGGCTGATACACATAATTTCTCTGCTATAAAGATCCCTCCTTCTCCACCACAGACCCCACATGAAGCCTTTATTGCCTTCACAGAGCATACAATAGGGGCCAATGGATTATACCACCTTCAGGAAGATGCTGGTGAAACAATATGCTTAAATAAATACAACTCGCTTGAACCTCCCTACCATGAAAGAGAACCTTAATTCGACATGACAGTCACTAGGTTCATGGAGATGCATAAATCTATAACCTTGCTGTTCCTATAAAACTCCGTTCAAATACAGACAAATTGTGACCTTCTGAAGCCTGGAGTTAATGTACATCTCAGAGATGTTGGCAGCTCAACTCCCACCAATTCCCCTTCACTAAGTGTAGCATGGACAGCACCTGCAGAACTCCTGTAAGCTTTCACTGCAACCACTCCTTCTGGTGTTCTGGAGCCCTTTAGGTGCTGGGTATGAGAAGCAGAGAGTTATCTCTGGCCTTCAACACTGTCTTTTGGGCATCAGGAGAGGGAGACTTGACTGAAAGACTGAAGAGGTGAGGAGCTTCAGCTGGAAGGTGGAAATGGCACAGAAGCAAGAAATGGAGGGCTGCAGCCAGGAGAAGCTGGGTTGTAAAGGCAATGCCTCCCTGGCCTGCATGGGAGACAAAGTCAGAGTGGAGGAGTGAATACTCGTGAAGGGGAAAAGAGAGGAGGGCATATAGAGGAGTCTGGGATGTGGAGGCAGAACTACTTCTAGCAGCAAGAGGAGAGTCATTTAGGGAGTGTCCTCAAGTCACAAGGATGTAGATGTACAAAGCCAGAATGGTCTGCAACTGCTTCCATCACTATCTAGGAACAGTGTTTAGGAGATCTCAAACCTCTTCCATCTTGTTATAACAGGTGAAACCCACAGGAAGCTGTGTCACATTTATAACAATGTTTTGTAACGAAAGCAGTAGCAGATGTAGAGCATACCACTGAAGCTCTCCACTGTGAAGTAATTTTGCTTTAACACACCATGAACCAGCCTTAAAGACTGTCACTAAGGTTTAAATTACCAATCTTCTGAATAAACGGCCTTTTTTTATCTCTTGGATATGTAAGAAAATGCCTCATGAAGTCTGTGACTGACAGTAGCGTAGACAGAACAGTAGAGGATAAGATGGACCATATTTTCCTGTAACATCTTATTTCTGTACTTTTAACTCTGTGGGTGCTTTGAATGTGCTTATACTGCTTGTCCATAATTAGCATTCTCCTGCTAATTTTCCAGGTCTTTGACACTGCAGGTGTCCTCTGCTGAATATGTCCCTTGTGCAACTGTGTAAGGAACTGCTGCTGAAGTTGCTCCGGTTCTGGCTCTCCCAAGGAGATGTCGTGTCCTCAGAACTCTTTGGTTAAAGGGAAATCTCTGGGGAGGAGAGAGGGGAGTGCAGCCCCTTCTTAACACGTACTGTGATTTCTTGGTGCTTGGATGTTTCCAGGACAGCAGGAGCAGCTGCAGGGGCAAACCTGTGGGAGTCTATGCTGAAGTTTGGAGAAGTGTCATAATGTGGTCAGAAAAAGTATGCCTAATCATACTTGACACCCAATTGGCTACACTGCACTGGCTTTTCATAATTTATTGATCTTATTATATAATTTTATTTATTTAGGTTTTAGATGAAGGCCATGATCAAAGAATTCTGTTTTCTAGGTTGAGGTTCTCAATCAACTACTTTTGACCCTCATAACTTTCCCTTTGCCTATGAATTGTCTTAGAAAGAAAAGATCCTTTGGCTGACACTGTTTCTTTCTTCTGCATTGTCCTAGCACAAACCCTATGTGCCTGTCCAAGCAGTCAATCCTCAGATCTGTAGCTCACCATCAAGTAAGGCATGCTAATTCCAGCCCACAATCCCAGTGCATCTCTCCAGTTTGTGAGAAACACAGTGCCTAAGAGACTGTAGACTGCGGCATGTGAAGGGCCTAGCTCAAGGGAGCACCAAAAGAATTGCAGGCTCCGAATTTGAGAGACAAGAATGTGAGACACTGAGCATCTCTCTAAAGGAGTAATTTTAATGCAGTCCCTCTGTAGCTGTTTATTTTCCCCCCAGTCGCCACATATTATTCCAATATCATGTGAAGCATGCATTCTCGTTCTGCCATTTCAGTCAGATTTTTTGTAAGGTAAAGACCTAAAGCTCCTGCCAAACTGACTTCTGAGCAGTTGCCACAGCCTCACTTTATGCAACCAAGCCTTCTCTTCCAGCAATACTCATGTGAACAGAAAGCAAAAACAGACTAGTGGGCAGCACTTCCCTGGATGCCCTTAGGCATCAAATCTTGGCCACACATATGTTGGAATGGCCCACATCACATTAAGTCACATCATGGGTGTGTTTTAGTATATTTTACTTTTCCTGCCAACATTTCATTCAGTTATGCAAAAGACTAGAAAATGCATTTTAAACCAAGATTTTCTTAGTTACTGATATGTGTTTTCATACACACAAACATATATACATGTACAGACTGCCATCTGCTCCAGGGTTAATATGGTAAAGATATCATATTATTGTTGTGCAGTTTATAGAACGATTTGCTGTCCAACAGAATGAGTAAAATCTAAATCAGATGTAAATATTTATACTAAGACCAAGAAAAACAATTGACAATTCTCAAAATTTGTTTTATTTCCTTAACAGAACTGAAAAGGAGTGGATCAAATCCTTACCGTGTGTTGGGCTTCAGATTCTCAATTGGCAAGTGAGTAGACCCTGCAGTCCTGGTTGACCACTTGTTCCTTAAAAAGTCATCATAGGATGCACTGTAAACCAGATAGCCTGTAAACAGGAACGAGAAATACTTGTCAGGATTCTAAATAAATTTTAAATAAATTATATCCTTACGTGTCACGGTAAATTTTTTTATGGATTAAAAGTAGTGGAAACATCTTTGAATATGAAAGTGGTTCCATGCCTAACTCTCCTGGAAAATCCTGGCCTAAAAGAATTTCCTATCATTAGCTAATAATGGTGGAGCATTACATCAGAGGACAGCACCCAGTTGTGAATTCTGATTTAGAACACAATGAAGGCAAAGAGATGACAGAGGCAACCCATTCACAGTTTTAAGTGATACACTGACTGTGAAGACAGTAGTACAGCCAGAAATACCAGAGGTTTTTCAGGGAAAAAAAAAATTAAAGTTATACAAAATTTTCAGAACCTTGCTTGTCAGACTGATATTTGATCAAAATTTCAGTAAAACAAGCTAAGCATAGCCTGGGCCCCAGATTCTCAGATAACTGACTGTGACAATTGACATTATTTTCCTACCGAAAAAAAAAAAAGCAGACTAGAAGACCACGAAGCCAGAAGCCCCTCCACAGGAGGTTCACTCCTGTAGCCACACTCACAGCCAGGCAGGTCCCAGACCAGGTCCAGCCATGCAGTCACCCCTGCTTGGAACAGACTGCAGTCAAGTGGGAAAGATGCTCCAAAGGCAGGCCCTGGAGCTGGCTGCAGTGAAGCTGAGGGCACTACCTGGGGGCAGAAGTGCTCAGTCAAGCAAAGCACTATTACAGCACCACGCAGGCAGGATGTGATGCCTTTACAAACACTGTCACAAAATCAGTGCCAAAATATTGAGCTATCTGGACCAACAAGGGCTGCTCAGTCTGGCACTGAGGGATAAATAACAGACCTTTCTCACTCCTCAGAAAGTAACTCACCTCCCTCAGAAAACTGCAGAGGAATGAGAACTTAATGAGCCATCAGCTCAGTTTAAAGTAAAAATTGCCCTTTAAGAAAACCTTCCCCTTCTCCACTCTCCCATCAAGAGAGAAACCCTCAGGATACCTGTTACCATGTCTCCTTGAGCAGGTTTGGCCCAGTCCACAATGACAAAGGAGTGACAGCCTTCAACTGCTACAACCGTGATGTTGTGAGGGGCTTTCAGGGGACGCTGATCTTTCTCTCTGAAGTCATTGGGAATGATTTCATCAAGGCTCTCCACCTGGAAATGCTCCAGGGCCTCTGTCAAGGAGCAGGGGGCTGCTGGATCCTTATTGAGATAGGTCACATAAGGAGCTAGAAAAGACAGGGAGGGAGACATTTCGTTAGCAGTTTGAGGCCTGCCAGAGTAGCATACAACTGGCAATTTCCTAAAAAGAATCAAGTTTTGTGGTGCATTTTAAAATTCTTTACCTTCCAGAAACTGCTGCCAACAAAGCATGGCTCACAACCAATTCGACCGATGAGCAGGGGGAATGGGATGCCAACATTCAGGTTTACCCCACCCACAACTGTACCAAATTATGCAAAGATGGAACGACTATCGTTGCTACAAGAGGCAGAATAGAGCAGTCTGACTGCAGCACCCTCCATGAGAACATGGTTCTTCCAGCTGCTCTGGAAGGCGGGATGAAAATGTCACCCAAATTCTGCCTTTCCACACATGGGAACACATCCCTGCCAGGGCCTTCAATCATCTAAGACTTTACAGGTCTAAGTGGTTGGTTCTTACACAAACATCCCGAAGCTGGAACGAAACAACAAAGAAGCATGAAGAGTAATTCCAAGGTGAAGTCCAACCAGTTTAAAGGGATTGTTGTGGTCCCCTGGGTACTAAGGGACCAGGAGTCATGAGTTACTATCTTCCAGGCATGTGCTCCCAACCTGTAACTTCTATTTTTAAAAGCTTTATACTGACTGGAATTGCACTTCAGTTCAGGAAAAGATTAAACCATCTTTTTATTGCCTTAGAAGTCACCGTAACATTCAAAGTAAGGACTATAAAACTTGCTTTGGAAATGTTTATTCAGTTGCAATAATACAATTCATTGAAATGGTAATATTATTTCCCTAGTGCCTTGAAATGTTCATAAACCAACGTTTCTTGGTTTATCTTATTGGATTTCATGCCCTAAAGGAATTTTTTCCAGATCTTGCAATGAAGTTAATTTTAGCCTCTCCAGCTAAATGAATCAAGAAGCACTGTCAGTGAGAGAGCTGAATAGAAACATCATGAAATTGTTTGGACAGGGAAACTGAAGATGCACTGGAAAAAGTTTTGGCATATATAAAAACAAATCTTTTACTCCAGCAGCAGAGTTCCACTCTAAGCCACATGAAGCTTGTGGATATTGGAAGGGAAGCCAAGACATGTCAAAGATGATTCTCCATCTCCTGAACTCTTTTCTGAAATGCCAGGCGAGTCAGCGGCTGACCTGACCTCAGTTCAAGTGCCAGAAATATGTAAAGGGCTGCAGGGGGTGTCACCAGCCTGGGGTGGAGACTGGAATGCAGTGCCCTACAATCTCCAAATCCCTCTGTTCTGGCCCCCAGCTGCTTCTCTGACAAAGAAGCAGAGCAGCTCTGAAGTCAGTGCTGCAGCACCATCCTACACACTTGAATGGTTCGTGTACACAGGAGACATGGCTCATGTAATGGGGGTTCCTTCACCAAATGCCTTATACTGAAAAACATTCAAATAGTAAAATCATATTTATCTCTACCGGATTTATTTTTTTTGAAAGTTCATATCCAAAATACCATTTATTACTTGACTCTGAAGCACCCTTTTAACATACATGCTTGTGCAAGTGGATGAAATCACTTGGGTTGAATAGATCAGTGGAAAAGAATCAGGTCCCCCAGAGGAAGACTCACACCTACATGGAAACTTGCACTGCTGGAACTACGGATGTGAAGTTAGGTGCAGTTAAGCCGAACTAAGCACTGGTGTAGACGCTCCTGCTCTCTTACTAACTTCAGCTAGACCAAATACAACACACAGCACAGAGTAGAGCACTTAACACTGAAAAAAGTACAGCGAGATTTGTACTGGTTCAACAAAATCATTGTGGGCCCACACATAGACATGCAAGCATTGAAGCAAAGAAAAAAGTACTGCTGTTTGGGTTTCCAAGGTGACAATCCTGAAAAGGACCATACACAAGTCTGCTGTGTCTGCTGGATGTGCTTGTGCAATGGTCTCAGCTTAAGGGCTGGCCTTCCTGGAACAAGAATTCTTTGCAGCACAAGTAGTAAGCTACAGAAACCAAAATCCTTACCAGTGAAGCGTTTCTTCCCAGTGATATCATATTCTGACACAGGGCCAGTGCCAACAACACTGGTCTCCGGATAGACAACCTCCAATTCTGTCGTCGTAGAAGCGGTGGTGGTGGTGGTGACAGCGGTGGTGGTTGGTGGCAAAGTGCTCTCAAAAAACTCATAGTCTTCAGAGGAAACATAAGATGAAAATGTTAGCATGCTTCATCTAATTTTGGCTTAACTGTGAGAAGGGAAACATTTCTGTCACCAGCCACGGCCCCAGAGGAGTGCCACACACCCTGCCCTAGCTGCTCCACACTCTTTACAGGCCTCTAAGTCGAGGCTGGTCGCACCTCAGCCTTGCAATGGTTTCTACCAAACTGATGGACAGTGAGGATGAAGTCTTTGCCTTAGAATACTCACGTCATTGCTGACTTAGACCTCATTCACACAGTTAAACATGATGACAATTAACAAATGTATTTGTACAGCAATATCCTGAATGTGCATCTGCCACCTTCTCTCACAACCCCCAAGGGAAGATGTCACAGTAATTGAATCCCTGGCCAAAGCCCTCAGATGCCAAAGGAAGTAGATAAGGGAGAGAAAAAAACAGCTTTTTAAGAAAACTCTGTGTTGCAATTCTAAAACCCTAGAGGTAGTTCATACTGCTCTCAAACCCTCCTGCAACTGGAGATATGGAGTCCAGTACTTGCCATTTGTGGTCCCTCCAGGGCCATAAAGGAAGGCAAACTGCCCCACACGGATCTCATGATGGTCAGTCCTATTGAATTCAGTGCTCTTTGAAAAGCTACTGTACGACCTGATTGGCAGACAAAATGAAGGGAAAGTAGCATTTGGCATCCCTGCCATGACCTAATGCAGGCTGGGGAACTCAGCTCATGTCTTTGAGTGTTTTGTGCTTAAACTTGTAAAGCATATGCTTTCTGCAGGTGACCAGTACCTAAGCGGAGGCCTGGCAAAAGACCTGTGCACTGAGGATATTCTGCCTGCACAGAGATGTAAGGAACATGGGATATATGTCTTGTGCAGTTTCTAGTTCATCCCCTCCTCCTAAATGTCAGTTCTAAATGTCAGTTTCAGTATGAAGTGATCAGATTAAAAGTACAAAGGTCTATGATATCTTCCACTCAGCTGCTGCACTCTCTTTTTAAATGTTTTGCTGTTGTTGGTTAGACTTAAGATCCCAGCACTACAACCACAAATAAAAAAACTTTCATTGTTCTAAAGCCATAAATTCTACTAAAAAGCTTTTTGTTTAACTGAGGTCTGTACTTATCCACTTTCACATGCAGGGGCAGGAGCAGGAATTTGAGGATTGAAAGGGATAGAACATCAGATGTCACTGATGGCAGAAAGTAAATGCTAGTTCCAATAACTGAGAATTTGCATTCCCTACACAAACTTACAATTAAATGCTGAGACTTGATGCTTCCTCTTCAGCTAAGTTTTGTATGTCCTTGATTATAATATCAAGATGGCATGAATATAACTCTGAAAAAATATTTCCCTCTTTTCCTTTAATCTAATTTCAAATCTCTTTGGTTTAAGCTCCACATGAATTAAGCAGATTAGTTATTTTATATGTAGGTGATCTCATTCAGTATGAGCATGCTTAATTGTCTAAATGCAGACTACACATTAAAAAACCAACTCGCTAAGGTATTTCAAGTTTCCAGGGCTCGAATGGTATTTGGATTTTGTATTTTAGAGAAGGTAATTGACTTTGACTGGGTTGGAGTCAGAAGTTGTACCAGAGAAAGTGAATCCAGGATTGAAGCAGTGTCTGTATGATACAGCTGTGAAAGTAATTTACTTCCTCAATAGGTTCCTGTTAGATTGCAGGACTGATAGAAAGGGACTTTTATGTCCAGAAACAGATGGTTTTGGACACTTTTTCTTCACATGTGATGCAGAACTGTTTTCCAGCTCACCACCACTTGCTTAAGCTCCTGTTTACCAATCTGCCTCCTTGAACCCAGTCCCAAAGAAAGAAGACAGAGAAAAAAGCAACATGCCACTTGCAATAGACTTCTACAGTTAAACAGTACCATCATCATATATCACATATGCCTCTGGAGTTGCTGTCACATCTGAATCCAGTCCTGAGAATGTATCTATTGAAGGAGAAAGAAAAAAATGCTATAAGAATTCAATAAAATAATTCTGGAATAACATTTAAAATAAAAATATTTAGCCAGTTGAATTGTAAAGAAATAAGATAACTGCCTAGTTTTCAAATAACGCAGTGACAGTCCGCTCTGCATATTGAGAATAACAGATGAGAAGCTCAGTGCAGTAGTCAGGAGTTTTGCTGGGGGAAAATGGGCTCAGGGCTGCTACACAAAATTAGGAGTAATCATCTTTCAGAAGCTCTGCCCCAGGCCCTAGCTGCTCTGGAGCAAAGGTAGGCTGCCAGCAACTACATAATGCTCACATCTGGATTTGACAATATTTTATAGTCTCAGAAGCAGCAAATATGAAAATATTACATGCCAAAAAAAACCCAACCAAGCAATTAAATATTTCTACCCAAATATTTTTGCAGAGGTATAAAAACAAACAGCCCATACAGCCATGACATTTATAGACCATGTCAATGGTCTTGCAAGTAATGCAGCCCAAAAGGAATGGATTTGTAGAATGCAGTAATTAGTGCTGGATTCTCTGGGGTTTTACTCGGCACTAGCTCTACTCTGATCCTATGGAATGGCTGCCCATTACAGATTGGGCCACACAGGTGTAATTCGGAAGCACTGCTTCTGCTTTAGTTTCATCCAGCATGAATTCAGTTCAGGAAATAAGAGTGAGATTGCTCCAAGATGCAATTGAAAGCATAGCAAGGACAGATGGTTATGAGGTGCACATCAAAAACACTCTATTTATCCACTCCGAAACCCAGTGCAAATGCACCAACAGACTTCCCAGCTGACTATTCCTTTCTATTATCTCAGTACCTCTGCAGGACATGAATCTAGCACCAGATACATCAACCATCAAGTACCTCAGCTGTTGAATCCCGAAGGCTTTCCCATACACTCTGAGGAAAGCGCTTCTCCACATGTTATTCAGGGAAGCCAAAGAGCACACAAAGCTCAGAACAGTCATAAAAAGCCATGCAAACAAAGCAAAAGCACTGTGCTGTGACCTGACAGGTTCCATCAGAAGTTTCCAATGAAATGCTGGGGCTGGGGAGTGGCCAGCGTGTGAACAAAGACAAGAAAAAGACAGCTTTGACCTCGGGACACTTCACATACATTGGTAATTGTAATACTCAATATGGAAGCAATAGTGTTATTTTTACTAAACCAGTACTGCAAACAATGCAAAATTTCAACTGCCAGTGTTAAATAGTTCACAGATATAATCTGAATGATACATTTTCATTTTGCTGATTTATTTTTAGAACCAACAATTACTGTGTAACTGCTTTTTTTCTCCTAAAATAATTTTCTTTTAAACACGCTGTGTGATTTTAATGCCAAAATGAGCTTTAAAACACAGGAAATGAGTTTATTCTTGTCAGACTTTCATATATTAGAATCTGCCATTTCCTCACAGTAGACTTCTGCAGCCACTCTTCAGAAGATGATCCCCTTGGAAGTCACTTGACTTCTCTGAGGGTAGTCAGTCACAAAGTAGATTCTTTGCTGAATTCTGCAGATCTACCCACAACTGGCCAACATCAACCAACATTTATAATGTAGGCACTTATCTTTCACTGCCTACATCCAAGTAAACAAGAGGATCAGATATGCAGAAATTTGAAATCCTTCATGGGCAGATTTCAACTCATCCATGCTTATTAGCTAGTAAGTCTTTGGTCTACCTACAATCCAGCAAAGCTGAATTTCATTTTCTATTTTTGTACTCAACTTCAGTGTCTGTGCTTGTTTAGCATTAGCTGTGTCATGGTGACCACCGGGGTACTTCCCAACAGACCTCTCATTTCATTATTTTCTGTACATACACCAGCTGCAGTTCTTCACCTTGCTCCATCTCCCTTCACTGAAGCTCTTGAGTAAACCCTGCCTGTAACAAATGAGGCCAACTCTTCCTACGACCACTTGCCGCAGACTTTTGGCATCTGTAAGGACAGTCTTGTTGTCTTACTTGTCTTACAAAATCCATCACTTGATTTTATCACATGTAACGTGTGGTTAAGTTTCCACCTGTTTTTTCCTGTGTGAGTTCATGAATAAAGTTTATTTGATTTCACTTACAAATCATGCTTGTGTGGCCAAACTCCTCCTTGAAAGTTAAAGACTGCTGAATCTAGTGAAAAGCTGACTATAAATTCTGCTGGATCGAGAAAAAATCCTGCCAGAGATAAAAGAATTTTCCAAAGCTTAAGTAGAACATTTGGCTGTGGGTTTTGGCGCTTGCAGCCCCTGTCTGTTTGTGAGTAAAGCACTTAGCAACAAATATCAAGCTTTGGCAGAAAAAGTATTTCACGAAACAATGTGGAGTAATTTCTAGACTCAGATTAAAGGGAAAGACAAGATAAAAATATAATTTAATATAATTTGGAAATGGTCAAGTGAAAACTGCATTAATTGTTTTGATAATTCAAGTAGTAGTTGTTTACCCCTCTTGAAATATACACTTTACTTGTTAAACAATAACAGCCATCCTTAAATAAATACCACAAAGATCTTTTCTTTTCA
This sequence comes from Cnemophilus loriae, assembly GCA_013397755.1. Taxonomy (NCBI): domain Eukaryota; kingdom Metazoa; phylum Chordata; class Aves; order Passeriformes; family Corvidae; genus Cnemophilus; species Cnemophilus loriae. The sequence goes on from VZTF01007531.1 coordinate 607,021, forward strand.
AGCAAGTTCCTTTGTGGAACAGGCAGGTTGTTTTGCTGTGTTTATCTAATCCTAAGGCAGGTCGCTAGGATTTAAAAAAACTGAAAAAAAACCACCAAAAAAACTCTTCAGAGAAGCTTTCAAAATTGCCAGGTAGGGACTAATATTGCTTAAGCTATATACCAGGTAAGAAGCAGAAATCCAGCACCATCTTGTCCTTTCTGTCTTCCACTGTGAGGCATTTGCAGACCTACTGTCAAAATGCCAGGCAGTTTATGAGTTACTTAAAGGCCATTCTCATTGAACACACAGCCTGAATAAAAACTTAGTTTTCATTCATGCCTCTAAGTTCAAAGATTCAGCAAGCCCATCTGGTAGAAGGCAAAAAAATACAAGCAGAATTTTTTATGTGTTCAGAAAATCACACAGCCCACAACTCTGCTAAACGTAACACCACATAGGATTTTGTTGCTCAGCATCTGAAGCCTACTTTCAGTTTAACCCCAGGCATACTTCATGAATTTCTACTGTTCTTATATAATGTGTATTCTCAGAAGAGGTTTTCCAGGCACCAAACAGCACAGGCCAAAAAAGAGGAAACATTACAGGATATAATCAACATTCAAGATAAGCAAAAGGAGCTGGCGAGTGTGGGAGGGATTCTAACTACCAAAAATCATGGTTCCCTTTAGGCAACTTTGAAAGTATGAGAATAACCATATATAACAATATTTGCAACATTTCTGTAAGTACAGTTAAGAACTATGAACTTTCCATAGGCAAAAGCAAAAATCTGCATATAAATATTTAATGATTATATCATTTTTAAATACATGTTTGTGTGTGTACACATCTGTGCATATGTACACGTGCAAGCACACTTCTATAAATGCACACTGCCAAACGTGGTTAATTGTTAATAAATACTAACACTATAACTCATTGTAATTCTACCTGCACAAAGAACTGACATCTCTGACTCATTAGTTACCTAGGACAGCTGGTAAGAGAATTTTGTTTTCTGCTTCCGAGATCCTCTCTCAAGATGCCATCCTTGGACTCACTGTGAGGTGCTGAAGCCACACCTTTCCATATCACCGCCCTTTTCACAGTGATAGTTCAGCTTCCTAGGCCATGATTACGTGACCTACTTGTAAATCTACTCTGACTTAAGAGATACAGGTGTATGGGAGAAAGGTAAAGGGGTTTCATTACCCATTAAAACTGGCTGCTGCAGTTGTCAGACATCTGACTGCCAACATACTGGTAGAGTTATGGCTGTGCTGCTATTGCCCATCAGTAGACCGAGTTGAGGATTACCTACAAGTGGGAAGGATAAGGGCTACCATGGTGCTCCCTGATCTGGTTTGGCAAAATAAGCAGCTAACTCACTTGCAATGCAACATCCAGGTGCTGAAAGCATAAAACGTGATACAGAACTGGCTCAACACCCAAAGACTCTAGTGCATTTATATGTGTTTACTTCGGATTTTAGTTTGGCACCACAATCTAAGCTTGTATAACTACAAGAAGGAAAAATGTCATGCACTAACACTGGTTTGTATTTTCAGATATTACAGAAATAAGTGTACAACTCTCTGCCTTATCTCTGCAGAACCTGGGTTGCCTTTCACCAGCTTCATCTGTGCTGTGCTGCATTCCTGATAGACAATCTACCTCCAAGGGCTGGCAAGAGAACAAGAATCTCACTTTGCAAATGCTGATTCCACCACGGCTCAAAAGAGACACTTTTTAGAATTCATTGCAGTAAATTAACAGAGAATAGACAAAATGTATAGTTCTTCAAGGTCCTTCCCTGACCTGAAATTGAATGAGAAAACCTTTTATGTAAGTGCTTTGACCACAAAGCTACTGCCTATATTTGTGCCACTGTGAGTGAACATGTGTGATAAGAGTGGATTTAACACAAGGTAAGAAATTTCCTGAAAAAAACACAATTCCACAAAAAACTTCAGCTTTGGTGAAAGTTGGCATTTTCCAATGAAAAATTATGTAACACCCAAACCCTTCTTCATATGCTCTAATCTCAGCTCCTACCTTATCAAACGGACCAAAATCTTCAGAGGTAGATTCTTTCCCATTCTACATCTGTGTAACTGTGCTGTACAAATAGCACAGACATGGAAATTCAAGCAGCACAAAAAGGAAATTACCTTCTGCATTGCACTCTGGCAGGCCATCAAACCCCAGGAGCAAGTTGCCTTCATCATCATACTGTCCGTAGGTGCCTGGAGGACAGGTTGGTGCGGGTTTCTCGGTGGGTGGGTCAGTGGTGGTTGGTTCAGGAGTGGTGGTGGTGGTGGTTGTAGCAATAGTTGTTGTAGTGGTTGTGGTAGTGGTTGTAGTAGTTGTAGGTATTGTTGTAGTAGTAGTTGAGGGAGTGGTAGTTGTTTTCTTAATCATTTCAAGACCAATCAGAGGCTTTCCTCCAAGGCTTATTATTGGTTTATCTTGTGCACTCGCTACAGGTTTACTAAATCTGCTATGTCCAAACAAAGGCAATCCATCAGGACTCACCATTGGAGCACCCTTTTCATCTAAGAGAGAAGAACAAAACCAAAAAATTTCACCATTAATCTGCTTCAGGCTTACAGCATTAAGCATTACTGTGTTCTATCACAGTAGATGCCACAAAAGCATTGAATACAGTGAATACAGCCTCCTGTAACTAAACTGACAGAGAAGGAGGGTGTTACTTAGGAAAGAGCCATGGCTAAGGAAGATGGAAAATGGTTCAGAAGAACCTTAGATAAACCACAGTGGTGTTCACATTTTTCAGTTGTTTGATAAACACTCCAGGGAGGTTTCATTTCAGAACCACAATGTGCAGACAATGACTGCATTTCATCTAAGTCACTCTCATAACTGTTGATGAAATGTATGATGAATCCATATTCTGCTCCTTAATGTCAAATGTGCAAGGAAAAACTGGGATGATCTGGCAAGATGCTGTCACTGCAGATAAACTTGTGTGCCAGATTCTGGATACTGTAAATATTCATGGTAGCCAGTTTAATAACAGGCACTGAATTTGTCTTTGAGAGATCTGTACAGATGGACTGACATGCAAACAGCAGTGCCTTCAGAGAACACACAGAGGGTGTCTTCCTATTTGTGGTCGGTTTTAGAAGAAAAAAATGAAACAAACACATCCATATGGCTGGTACAGTGCTAGCAGTGGGGAATAATTATTTCTATGTATACAAAGATATAAACAATCATCAATCCTTATTCTAATCATCAATCCTTATTCTGGCTCAGTTCTGCAGTCCTTTCTAATGCTGATACAAGTGCGATGGACTTGAGTGATTCTTGCTGTACTCTGGAGTCCCACAGTGTGACTCAAAGCCTCTCCAGGCCCTGCGATGTGCAGACTGTCTGGTGGAGACTTGAGGTATGAGCAACTCCAAATGGCTTGCATGGGACCTGGGGATGCCTGAAGCATTCAACAGCTCAAAGACTTATACCATGTGTACAAAAACTGTAGGGCTTTTTTCTGTAAGAAGGAAGTTGTAACTTACCAACAATTGTACGTCCATCCCCTCCTAATTTCACTCGGAGAGGGTTGCCTTGGGAATCTTGCAGGTATTTTCCTTCAGCATTTAACACTAGCCCTCGGTCAAGATCTACAATCTAAAAGCAATAGATGGACTCAAGTTTAGCTAACCCAAGAGGAGGTGAAATGAGATTTCACAGCAACAGAAATCCTGGGAAAATTCAGACCTAAGTGTGATGTTCAGGAATGGCTACAACACACTTGAACTTTTAAAACTAACTAAGTGTATAGTAATCACTGAAATATCACTGCTGAAGAAAGCAGATTCCCAGAAACTGGGCTCCAGAGCTGCACAGCCATATTCATATCACCTACTGTAGCTCTTGTGTGCAAAGGAGCAAATCTCTTTATTTTCTTGGGCTGCACGACTCCTAAGGTGAATTCCTGTAATACTGATTTCAGTATGACCCTGAGTCATTTGGAAGATGGGATTTAGAATTATGTCTAACCAAACAAAAATTAAAAATTAGACTAGTTACTTTATATTGAAACAGCAGTGAAAACAAAGTAGCTAAGATTTTAATCGGGGTAGGAGACTGAAGAAAAGCCTCTGTCTCATAAAACGAATATATCTGAGAGCTTGGACTGAATTCCAGAGCTAACTGCAGTTAAAATTCAGTCCTCATTGCTATTTCAACCCAAAATAGCTGAACTATATGCTGTTTTAACTTGAGGTAACAGACACTGAGCCACAGAACACAAAAATGCAAAAGGTGTTAAGTGCTAGGAGGAAACTGGGAAGGCGACAGAAGCAGCAATTCCAGGTTGGCAAGACAGACTTACATCTGGTGCTGAGGAAAAGACTGCAGCAGGAAGCACAGCAGATGATGAGATCAGTCTCTGAAGCCCTCCAGGCCCCAGATCTTGCTTTACAAGGTGTTCATCCTGCTTGCAGCAATGCCTTCCCCTTGTGAGGCAGAGAACTGCCCCTTGACATTCCAAGGACCTTTCTAGCCCACTTTCTGGAGTCCATTTGAAGGACTTTGGGCATGCTTTTCAAAATGCCTCCCTTGAATGTGACACACCTGATGCACTTTTGTATGTTCCTCTAATGAAAATGGTAAGATTGAAGTGGCCATAAAATAAATGTCTTTATGTGTCATGCCATGTGCGAGCAGCTCTACCGACACCAGGGAGGCTGATCACAGACTCCTACTGCTCAGCACTTGGGCAAACATGCAGGAAGCACCCGTTCCTTCCCTTGCTTTCCTTGGTTAAAAACTCACTGTAAAAAATGTTAAAAAGCAAGGTGTGGGCATGTAGGCAGCTTATGGGACTTTCCTATCAATGGCATCTGAGGTCTTCTGCAAATACCTCTGGAAACATGTCTGTAAGAATGGCAGAACCTACGTAAGTGCATTTAAAGCATCGTGACAGTTATGGAGTCACTTTTTATTTCAAAACTCTTGCTCAGGAGCTTCTACCTGGAGTGCAAGTCTGGGAGAAGCATTGCTGAACACGTCTTTCACAGCAGCTATCCCAGGCAGTCTCCACTCACACTGCACAGCAGACAAGAACCTGCTGCGTCAGGAGTCCTTGACTCACTGGGGAGCACAAATCTCACTCACATTTTTTTGACGAAAAAATCCTTCTCTAAATTTTACAGGAGTTATGTTACAGCTTAAAATTCAACTTATCAGGATTTAAATTTAAAATATTAAAATAACAAACCCCAGAATCTGTCATTAGATTTCCATGGAACAGTGGAAACTAAACCACTAAGTATAGCTTCACTTTACAGCTGCATTGACTGATGACACTGCTTGCCTGTGTTTTCTTAATGAAAATACAAGTACAATAAAAGGCCAAAACATCTTGAATTTGGAGAGAAGGTCACCCTACCCACTTTGTTCCTTGAGGGCCATTGATTACTTTCTGTCCACTTGGTTTTCCATTATTACCAGGGATTACTTTTCCATTTCCATTTCCATTTTTCATTGTAAGATTTGGTCTGCCATTATAACCTGAAACAGGGAAGAAAACACACTATTCTGAAGCTGAGAAACTTAAAAGCCATATTTTAAATTGCAAGTAAATGCATTTTCTGGCTGATCTGAATATAAACAAGAGCAGAAAGAGCCCTCACCACACTCCACAAACCACGCACTCTATTTCTTCTTGGAGCAACTATTGTGTCACTTGTCAGATTTCTGCAGCTGACACGAGAATCTGAAACTGTTTTTTCTGAAGAGGTTAAACACTCATGGTTTGTCTCTATCATATTTATTTGGTCTCTTTCTTCCCTCTTTTTTTTTTTTAAGAAAGCAGGGCAACATTTCTTGATGGCACTGCAGTCATTAAAATATTTTTGATCTTTGTAAGCATTTCAGAAGTGGAATGAGGGAAGAAACCATCATTAAACACAACCACTCATTCAATCCTAATCTTATACAAAGCTGTAGTGACAAACTGAAAGGAGAGGAGATAGGAATTATCTCTACACCTATATTTTTTTTAACCTGGAAAAGGAAGGAATCTCCGTCTCTAGCTGAAAAACCACTGCTAAACAGAAGCACACTCAGGTCAGAAGTAGAGAAGCAGTAGCACTGAGCTGCAGGCCCCCCAGCTCTGAAAGGGCAACAATTTTCACATCTTATCTCAGAGACTTGTCTCCAGAAAAATATAATGGGGAAAAAAATATATATAGACTGAAAAAAAATTAACTGAACACTTGCTGGCTAAAACTTCACAATTGCACTGCTAGTAGTAAGCTTATATAACCTCCATATAGAAATCTGTTCTTTTTTTCATGCCATACATCTCATCCTGCATGGTATTATTCATGTATTATTCTACTCCCATCTTAAAGCTCTTTAAGCTGGTGAACCTCTACGTAACACTGAGTCTGACTAAAGCATATCAGATGCAACAGCCCAGCTCACAGTCCTCACTGTGTAACAGTGAGGCCACATCGAACAAAACCTACAGATGGCACAGAAAGTATTTACTAAAACACTCAGGTCACTAAATACTATTCTGGATGTCCATGCATTGGAGGGCAAAAAGGTATTTCTACCTAGCAAAGTCACTGAGACTGTCAGGGATTTTCCATAGGTGACATGAGGAATCAATACCTTGCTGTGTAGTGGACCCTCTATTCTACTACCCAGGTCAGCAGATATTCTGCCAGAAAGCAAATCTCTAACTCTTGGGGTAAATCACAGCCATAAAGGTATTAGATGGCTTGGCTGTGATGGGCACAGTCCTCAGCAGGTATGGGCAACCCTGAGCTGCCACTTAGAAAGAAGAAGAAAGTGGCTTAAAAATTCATTAAAGAAAACATGAATTCCAGGGCATCATGAGGAAACACCTCACTGCCTAGGCATGGGCAAGGTGGTACTATGGAACCTACAAAGGCCTTTTAACAATCCACAAGGAAGAGCTACATACCTGAGAGGTTGTCTTATTCTGAGTACAAATGGGCTTTCAATGAGCATTCGGTGAAGTCATTGCTCAGTAAGAAACTTTTACAATTTAGCACCTAAGTCTGTTCCCCTCTCTGTAGATCACGGGATCCTGAGCAGATCAGATGACAGAAGAAAAGGTCTGGGGCACCACATTACACCAAATAGGCAATGCCCTCAAGAACTGGGCTTCCCAGGAACCACCAAAATAAAAAGCAATGCATTATACTTAATAACTGAACCTGCATCCTGCTGGAGGACTTTTTACCTAACTGCTGATCTTAGGAAAAACACAATTAGTGAGATTAGTACAACAAAGGCAGGATACCTGGTCTATAAGGAGGTCTAACAAATTGCCGCTGAGAAGGGCTCCCTAGCCTGGAGTTCAATAGTCGCTGACGAGGAGACGAAGTGGAAGAAACTGCTGGAGAAATGGTATGTGTGGTGGTAGATACAGAAGAACGTGGCCAAACAAAGCTTGGTTTAGATGGGCTATGCTTGTTAGAGGACTGAGTAATCCTTGATGCTATGGCAGAGCTTCTTGGTAATTCAGGAGAAGACACTTTTAATGTTGAAGGTTTTTCCATCTCTTCCTCTTCAGAACTTACTTTGTGAGGTAGAAGAGTGTCCATAGATTTTCTTTTATTGCTAGCAGTGTCTTCATATACATTTTTGTTACCTCTAGAAACAGAAGGGGACCATTTTGCTGCCAAAGATGTGGGTTTCTCTCCCACTTCTTTCTGATCATATTCACTGTAATAATCATCTTCTTCATCAGAAACTGACTGATGAGATTTAGATGAAGAGGAGGAAGGAACTTTTTGAGGAAGTTCAGTGTTAGACATTTTTGAAGGCAACAGGCCATATTTCTTCTCTGTTTGGGAAGCCGTTCTTGTAGCAACTCCTGAGCGAGAAGGTAATGAAGGACGAGCTTGTCTCGAAGTGGGTGACCTTTGATTATGCTGGTTGTCTTTTGCTGTATCACTGGCAGAACTGGAGTCTGGCTGAGTATGTTTTGGTTTGTGGGAAGGCACCTGAGAACCTGGCTGCTGTTGCTTTGATCGAGATGAACTTGAGCTTCCCTGAGAGACAGATGCAGGTAATCCCCTAGAAGACGACACCTCTTTAAGAAACACAGAGCGCCTGCTCGCTCTGTCACTGCCCTCTGTTCCATCCTCATCATCATCTTCCTGCAATTCTTCAATACTTTGGGATGAGACGTGAGATGGGAGGCGCCGGCCCCTTGAATGCAGTATGGAAGGACTGGTTTGTGCCCTCTGTGAAGGCTCTGAGTGGGAGGTCTTCTCCACTGGAAGACGAGAAGAGAACGTCTTTCTAGGCAAAGACTCGCTTGGTTTTGATTGAGCAAGTGTTTCTTTTACCTCTTGATTGCCCTGCTCCTCAGGTTTGTATTTCGAAAGAGAAGAATGCAAAAGAGAATGCTTTTCTGGAGCAGCTGTTTGACTTTGTTGTTCTTCTGAGTCAGAGCGGGGTGATTTTTCACCATGTGTCTCTCTGGGGTGAGAATCAGAATCGACCTGAGGATTTCTTCTCTTGGAATAGATTGCTGAAGAAGACTGCCTGGAAGAGGGCAAAGAAGGAAGTACGGGGTTTTCATCTTGTGAGTCCTCCCTATAATTCTTATCAACATCCTTTTCCTTGGATTTGGCACTGGTGGAGGAGCGAGAGTGAGGTGAAGTGTAACCAGGAACAGCAGACCTTGATGAAACTGCTGCCGCAGCTAATTTTGAATCCTTCCATGTGCGGGAACTGGAGCCTGAGGATAGCCTTGTTTGCTGTGACCTAGAACTGGGCTGTCCTGCTCTGTCCTCTACTTCTTCACTATCAGACTCATTATGGCCATCATGAGCACGGGAATCTGCTGATTTGGATTGGTGTGAATGACCTAGAGAGCCAGACCTACTGCGATGGCTTAAGACACCCTCATGAGAGGCAGCAGACTGCCGATTTGATGGCAAGGCCTGGCGACCAGTCTCTGAAGTTTTAGAAGACACCTTCACCAGCGTGGGGTCACGCTTCCCTTCCACATTACTCACAAGACCATTACTTTTGGCGGGCAGAGGATGGGAAGAGGCCTTAGAAGGCATGTTATTGTTGCTCTGCCTCAGCTGCTTTGTTTCATTATCTGTGTATCCAGGAACGGACGAGGCAGAAGTGTGTTGTGCTGATGATGGTAACAGTGCTGGTGGCTCACGTTTCTCTGTGCTCATCTGGCTTGACACCTCAGATGTGTGGGTTCGAACAGACATCCTCCCTGAGGCAAGGACAGGGTGGACTGGCCGACTAGGGGACAAGGGTTTAACATTCCTCCTCTGGTCCTGGGCTTTTGGTGGTGACGCTGTAGCTTCCTGGGAGGAATTGCGATCACCTGTCACCTCAGTGGACTGGAGGTCAGGTTCCAGCTCTCCTGTCTTTCTAGAAGGTAACTGAGATTTACTTAGGACCCCTCGAGTCAAGATTTTGTTCTTATATTCAGAAAGAAGATTCTTTTTATCACTAACACTAGGTGAATGAACAGACAACTGCTTAGAAGAAGGCGACGGCTGGGCTTTTGAAGAAACAGAAGAACTTTGAGAAGGAGATGAGCCAGCATTCCCAGTCTTTTTAGCCTCTGACTTATCTTGAATATTTGTCTTTTGCTGAGCAACTGAATCCTCATGAGCAGCTAGGGGCAAAAAAAAAGTGTTTGTTCACAACAATAGAAGATGCACAAAAACTGACCAAGAGAAGAAACCACCCAGGTAGCAAGAACAAAACAACTTATGAGAATATGAGACAATAATTATTTCTGTATTAACCAGACTGTGGAGTCCAGCTGAGCTAAGTTTTGGGTTGTAGGAAGGTACCTATGTGGAATTACTGTAGCTTGGGTAAAACTTAGACCAATTAAAATCAAATATCTAAAATCAGGGACCGCAACACCCTTTCTATGGAACCAAATCTTCAGCAGAATATTGATGGCATGGTGCTGCATTATCCCATATAAGGCTGTGGCCCACCTTTTTAGCTAACCCAGCAAATATTCTGTCCCTACAACAATTACTTTTTGGCAAGAGCTAAACACAAGGAGTAGTATCTGAGTAAAACACTAAGTGACTTTCAAGAGAGGGAGCTGTCAGGAACAGAGCAGCCAAAGACCCAGAGCATTGCATTCTTTGGCCTTTGCATAACAAGAGTACATAATGTTGTCATAGAGCATGGCATGCATTTATTTAAGAGGCTAAAATGTCCATAAAGATGTCCTTTTACATGCTGCAGAGTGACAAACACTTATTTGGACAATATAGTGATGAAAAGAGCAAGCAGAAACAGTATTAAGGAAGTAAAATCCCACAGGTCAGACAGAGTGCAGAGGAGTTAAGTCAGTAAGAATTAACACAACTGGGACCAAGTGAAGAGTGGGTGAACTATGGCATTGGTTCATGGCTTGGTGCTCACCTGCTGGGATGGCGACACTGAAGGCTTTTGACTGAGGACCCGGTCCCCTCCTGTTTGCGGCACGAATTTTGAAAATATAGCGCTCCCCGGCCTGCAGACCATCTATTATGGCTGATGTTGTAGCTCCAGAGTAGGTGATGGACTTTGCTCCAAATGGCTTGAGAGCCGGGGCGTATGAAAGAATGTATTCTGAAATGATTTGGCAGACGGTTGGAAGGAGGAAACTGAAAACAGTCCTGTTTCCAGCGGACAGACTGTATGGGTAGGATGAATTAGAACGTGCATTACTAAAATTAATACACTAGCAATGCACGCCGAGTCAACAGCTGGAGTATAAAGACATGAGAGAGAGATACACGTATATATGTAGGTTAAGCTGAATATTTGTTCTTATTCAGAAGAGATACTTCTACCAGAAAATATCAGCACTGAAGATTTGCCAAATGGTAGCAACATTATGTCTGTCCAACAAAGTCAAACTCTGACACACTGTGCTTAACCAGAGCCAAACACCATGGCAGAGAGAGCAAAGCAAGGTCTGGTTGCCACTTTGAAACCCACCCTGCTCTCACCTTTGAGTTTTGAATTACTGTGATACCTGTGCTCTGTCTTAGCTTTCTGTATTGAGAGAAATTTCACCCCCATAAGAACAATTCTGGGCATGAAGAGGAATGTTCCCATCATACTCCCAAGGAGTGCAGGTGAGATCTCAGACATGTGCAAGCTCTGTTTTCTTTTCAAATCCTTTGTAAGAGGCACAGGTATCAGACAAAACCAGGGTTTTGATAATAAATTTCATGGGCTGCCAGCTTTCTCTCTCTACACAAAACCCCGCAATAATACCTGAGGAGCCACAGTGCCACAATGAGGAAACTCTATAACATAATGGCATCTTTAAAAAAAGGACATAATGGCATCTTTCTTTTCTGAAAGTGAGCCCATATTAATTTTGTTAAGAAATAAGCCATGCATAGTTCATCAAAATCAAGGAAAAAACATCATCAATTTTTTATATGCAAATACATGTAATGCTCCACTGAAAAATAAATCAAGGTATCAGAAGGCATGGTAACTTTTGAATGTTTTTTCTCTTCCTTTTTTTACACAGGAGTTGCTTCCATTGCAGAGACACTGGTGTAGCTTCTGATAACCCTCAAATGGCTACTGGGGACTATTTTTTCCCATTATTTTAATATGTGGTATAAATACATAAAAGGACAGGGTTGAAAAACAAAAGGATCAAAAGACAAAAATTCCTGATTACCACATGCTATAAAAATGACCACGAAATGCTAATTCAGTGATTTTATTTAGCCAGTAAAAATATCTTGTCATTTATTTAGTTTAAAAATAAGACCTCTCCTGTAACACTTCATACTCAACGATATATTAGACGTGTATAAGCATTCAGCCCTTGAATATTAGGTATCTTTGAAATTATTGCCTTGGATGAATCATCTAATAACAATGCAGACAAAACTGCACAAAGGAGTACAGATCGGTCAAAATTAGGAGCAGACTTGAAATATCAGATAATGTCCCTGCATGACCCTACTTACAGAAATAATGATTCTTGGACACAATTGCAGCTCCATTGAAGCAATTGGCAAGAATTCTACTGACTTAAAAAAAGGAAGAACACATGTGAAGAACACATAAGGTAGGTCTTGCAGACTCGGTGTACCTCCCTCCAGGTCAACGATTTTTCAAATCCTGAGATGCTGTAATCCTGATAAGGGACCTCCAAAAATTTGTGTAATTTGAGAACACAATCCTTTTAGCCACTGAAGAACAGGAAGCTAAAACATCAGCCTCATTTTCAGAGGGAAACAGGAAAAAAAATCCCAGAAAGAGCTTTTTTTTTTCTTTAATTCTATGCAAAAACATAGCCAACTGGCAAATTATCTTTATGACTATGTACAATAACACTATAGTACATAAGATTTACGCATGGTATCTGCTGAAATCAGATTTGTGCTTGCTTCTTAAGCTGAGGATTTCCTTCCATGACAAACTAGAAATAAAATACAACATAAATCCACTCACTTTCTTGGCAACTACCCAACTTTTTCTTCTTTAACTAATTCTTAAAAATCTTTCTGGAGACTTCCTTCTCAAGCCTCATTTTGACCTGCTTATTAATGGAAGAAGAATTAAAATGTGCATGCATGATACCCCTGGAACCTCTGTGACATCCCAGGCAGACAATAACGGTGGTTTCTCAGTAGCACTGTGGAGACACTGGGCTGGAAACATGAAAATCTTGCTTGAGTTTAATCAAGTGAAAAAATCCTGGCACAGCCAAGGTTCCAGCCGACTGCAGGGCAGCAGTCTGCCTTCGAGAACACCAGCTCCTTGAGGGAGTTAGAAACCAACAGTGAAGACTCACCTTTGACTTTTCCTTCACTCTCGGGAAGAGCATCCCAGGATGCTGCTACAGAGGTTGGTTTCCCCTTTAATGGCCAAACATCCAAATTTTCAGGTGCACTGGTGGGAGCTGGGAAACAGCCATACACAGAAGAGGCAAGTAAGAATCAATACAGCATACACCTTTTGCTCCATCATCTCATAGCAGAGATTCCTATACAGCTATTTCAAAGATAAATGTGAAGAGTACACATGGCTCAGGTCCATGCTTGCCTCTGTCACATCTCTCTCTCAGATTGCCATAGTGAAATTTTATTCCATATTACTAGGAACAGGAGGTCTGCACAAGACTGCTGTTGTGGCTTAGCTGGAATGACACAGTAATTTGGTTGCTATGGACCACTTCCCTGTACCAAAGGGGCCTGACAGCTTCTCCATGCTGAAGGGAGGATTTAAATTTGCTGTCCACAGAGAGGAATGGAAACCAAGTTGCTCTTCTCAAAGGAAAGGGCACATCTAGCTGCAGGGGTCCAAGGTGCTGGCCTGTTCCACAGAAATACCTAAGCCATCTCCCCCTGTTCTCCTCGCACCACAAGAGCAGCCTGGTGTGCTCTCCTGGTGTGCTTCACTACCACAGGGATGCAGGCAGCAGCACTGAGGCGTTTCCCATACTCTCAACCCTCTGCTGCCCCAAGCAATCACTTGGCTTGTTCCGGCTTTCCCTCAAGTCGGCCCTATTCCATAGCTCAAAGCCCAAGACTCGTGTTACCCCAAGGGCCCTTTGAATACATACCTGCCTCTGGGGTCCGCTGATAAACAGACACGCTCCATTTGCCTTCCTTTTCTCCCTCCAAGATTTGGATGGCAAACTCGTACATAGTGTCTGGCACTAGATTCTCCACCAGTGCCCGCCGGTTGGACACTTGCTTGTAATCCCACCTTGCCGATTCCCCCTTTTCCCGATAGCGAACATTATATTGCCTGGCATCAGAAACACAGGAAAATAAAAGTTCGCATGTGGAAGCCCAGCATTAGCAGAACCAGAGAGGGACAGGGATGCTTTGCCCTCAAGCAGCCAGCTGGGGCTTAGGGAGGAACCTACCAACGTGCAAACAACAAAGTACCAACAACAACAAAACCCAGCATATTTTTTCCTTCCTCTAATGGAGTGTGATTGCTTTCACCCCAAAGGATGGACCACTCTTTCAAGACTCTTACACCTTCTTCCCCGGGGGAAAGCTGCAGGATTTTCTGAACTGAGCCAGGCATCCTGGGGGGCTCCACACCACCATCTCGCTGCCCCATGGCCATGAGCATGGCCAGATTGTTGGCAGGCCCTTGCTCCCAGAGCAGCACCAGTGGCTCAGTTCCCACGTGTCTGCCTACATAACTGCTTCCACAAAGAAATACAGAGCATCTAAAATTATTAGTTTTCCTGCTGTGACTCTCGGGGTATTTCAGCACCAGTTTGCACAGCTCTTCAGTGTTCCCAGACTGAGCAACACAATCCAGTGCATTCAGATCTTTGGCAGCTTCCAGCCCATTTCCTTGTTTGTTTTGGTCTCCAACTGCTGCCGCATGCTGCTACAAGCCAAGCTAGCACACACAGGAGCCCCAGCCTGCTCAGCCTCAGCTGCATGAGGCTTCTGAAGGGTCAGAGGATGCAGGATGCGATGATGGGTGTCTTTCCCACTGCAGTGATGCTTCCTCCACCCACAATATGGTCATCTCGAAGCTGTAGTCTGTTTTGACAATCCAACTCAACACCTCACCTCTGTGGGCTATGCTCTGTCCCCCACTCCTTCCTTCCCCATGCACGCTTGGGGATTTGCTGACTGTGGTGATACACCAGCACTGGAACACCCCAGGTGGTGCTGGCAACACTTCAGAAGAGATGTAAACCTCTGTAGTACAGCACTCACACAGACCTCTAAATGCTAACGAGCAGGGCACTAGGAGGGAAGGTAAATTATTCTCATATCCAACAGCAATTAAAGAAATGCAAAAGCATTCAGTAGAGCATTGGCAGCAATTCCCCTTCAGTACCCATTTAAGAAACCCAGGGCTAAGTACCTATTTGCTGCAACCTTCCGCTTTTCATACAGTGGGTCTGTCCAAGTAACAAGCACAGACTGAGAGGACATAACTCGAACAGTTACGTCTTGTGCCACCTCCACCTCTTCTTCCTCTGAAATGGCAAAACAGAACAGCTTATCATTAACAACACTGGAGTTCTCATAAAAAACAGCAAATGTCTTCAACTGATACTATAATATCCACACAGCACAGTTGAATTAGAAATACAGGTGGGAGTGGAAAACCAAGTACATTGATTACTGATGGTATTTCATGGAAAGATCAGTTCTTCTGTTAGCTGTGTGCCCGCAAGACCACAGCATTAATACATTCTACAGCCCTTCAACATTCTATTCGTCCCCAAACTGTTACCCACAGCAAATGTTTTAGTAACATACTGATATTCACCAACTCTGGCAAACGCACTGCTAGAGGTACCTGGAGAGCAGAAATTTTGCCTTAAAGAAAATTTTGAGATTTTAAAAATCCAGTTTGATTTTGAAGGGCAATAAAACATTCTTCAAAGGTTTTTTCACAAGGGAGAATTCATGCATATTTTATATTTCTGAGTGCTTCAAACAGGTTGTTTGAATTCAGCTTCAATTTTTTTTATGGTATACAAGAAAAACGAAAAAATTCACTGAAGTGCGCTGTTTTGACATATCAGAGTACTTTTTGCAAACAATTTACAAAATTTTAAAATTAAGTGAAACTAATTTGATATTTTGAGGTTTTTAATTTTGATGAGGTTCCCTTTTCTATCTGTCCATCAGTCTGTTTTAGTCTAGTCTATCTAGTGGCCAATGAAAGATTTATTACTTTTCCTTACTAGTGCAATAGTAACTATTTCCAACTCTCCCAAAGGCACAGAATGTACAAGGCACGACCTTCTAGCCAGAGTTTTATAGACAAGTAACACTGGAAAAAATATTGATGTCTCAGGAAAGGAAAGGAGCCAGTAAACTCTGGAGGATGATCTCATTCTCTAGGGATCTTACTCATGTATGACTGAATTCAGGGAAAGATTGCCCTTCTCTTCAGCAAGTGGCACATTAGCCCAAAACCCAGCACTACCTGCAGAGATGGCAGGCAGTAGGGAGGCACATTTCCCCTCTTCCAATCAGGTTTTTAACACAGGTTTCTCAGACAGTTCCAGGTTTTCCAAGCCAAACAGCTACTATACAAAAATGGTTAAGAGGACCCATCTACTACCCACAAGTGGCTTAGGAGGCCTATTTACAAAGTTTTGCAATGGGAGCACCTGAAGAAAGAAAGTGAACATAAGAAATGGATGGGCATCACTTCTCCAGAAAAGGTGTGAGATGGGATTTCAATACAGTTCTGTTCAATACAGAACAATTCACAGTTCTGGCATAGGTGTTCATGACCACTGAAATATCCTAAACACTTTGCCATTCCCATGACATTCATATCACAGTGTGAGGGGGTGAAAAAGCACACTGGCATGGAGATGACTCAGAATCTCACTCATCCTTTTTTAACCATGGCAGCAGCATGTAATAACTTCTTTCCAAAAAAAAGTGAAAACTTTTGTTGACCAGGTTGACACTTCTGGTAATAAATCCTTGAGAAAAGGGGTTATAGATCTGAGAAGAAAGAAGGCATATCATTTTGGGGGTCCTGGCTTTGATTTAATCAAGTCTTGTCATGCAGTTACTGCAATGCATAACATTTGTCAGTAGATAGAGAGGAGGAGATTAAAGAAAAAAAAAATCAAACAGAACCTCAGAAACTCAACCAACCATTTTACAGAGTTGTATTATTTTATTAATCCTGGTTGAATTAGAGAATTGGAGACATCCATCAAGCTGTTTACCACACAGAGAAAAACCTAGTAGCTCCAGCACCAAAAGACTTCCAGTGTAAAAATCACAAAGCTATCTCTTTGCATCCAATTGACTCCACTCATTGACACTAGATGTGAAAGAAACTTACCTGTGACTTTTCTTTTAGTTAAAGATGACCTATAGACAGGTTGGCTCCGTCCTTGTGAGCTCCTTGATGGCAGCGAAACCACATGAACTGATTCAGATGCTGTGCATGCAGGGAAAAAACAGAAGGTTTCCTGTAACCTTTTTCATTTAAAAGAAAGAATGGATTTCAGAGCAGTCCCACCACACACAAGCAGAATTTGAGCTATGGCTCTTTCCACCTCTTCCCTCTGCTGTTAATATGACAAATTTGCACATGGTGTCTCTTTAACATAGCATCAAGTTCTCCTACAATTTCTGCCCTATCCTCTAGGTAATACCCTACCTCTGCTAAGATACAGAACAAAATTATAACAAATATTTCCATTTGTAGGAAGAAGGGTTTTTGATGGCTAGGACAGCATGTGATGTGTGCTCACCTAGCAGCCACAAGGGACTACAGATGTGTGCTAGCCAAGCCAGCTGCTATCAGGAAAATCTGACTCACCTAGTTTTCTCGCTTCCTGGTTTTGTCGCTCTTGCGGCATCGGAGCATAGCTCATCCTTCGGCTGCTCTCTCCATATCCACGGGGATAACCTTGGGATCTGCTGCGTGGACCTCTGAAGCCTGCTCCATAAGGTGGCTTCCACCGAAAAGGTAACCTGCCATCTGGAGACTGGGCTCGCACTCTCAGAGGTCTGCTGGGCATGTCTTTCTCTTCACAAAATAAGCAAACACACACACAAACCCCATGACAGTTATTACGAAGCACATGACACGTACTGCAGTCCACATATGTCTGTTGCAAGCACATCTATTAAGATTAGAATAAAGGGCATAATTTTACAGCTTTTTAAATTTTTCTGTAAAACCAAATTGGAGCAACAACAAGCTTTCCAAGCGGGGTGTACAATACTCAACAGTGTCTTTTCCCAGGCCCTTCAGACAGACTGGTGCAAGACCCTGAAAGTGAAAACATATCGTAATACAAGGACTCCTGCCAGAAACTGGGGATGTCTTGTAGTTTTCCTGTTTAAATCTTTTCCTTTTCCTTTTTTTAAATGCCCTTTCCCTGGTTCAGGCACACCAGCACATTATTTTTTTGGCAAGTGCCAAATTTCAGTGTAAAATGAAGCACAGAACAGTTTTACTATTAAAAGCAGATTCTTTTCTCCTAAACCCATCTCTAGCGGTTCTGGTCCTCAACAGACTCATATCGAAAATGTCTGTTCTGCACATGCCTCAACTCCTGACTTCCCAAACTCCCATTATATGATCCCTTGAGCACTGTAAAAGGTACCTCATGCAAGCTGGGTAGTTTTTAACATTTGCTGACAAGTTGGCAGCGTTCTTTGAAGAAGTGACACTGACGCAAGGCTTGACAGGCCTCTCAGTGAAAAAAAATTTCTTAGTATCCAATCTAAACCTCCTCCTGGGCAACTTGAGACCATTTCCTCTTGTTCTGTCACTTGCAGCCTGGGAGACGATACTGACTCCCACCACCGGCTACAACCTCCTTTCAAGCAGCTGTAGAGATTAACAAGTTCTCCCCCGAGCCTCCTCTTCTCCAGGCTGAACAACTCCAGCTCCCACAGTGTTCCTTTATAAGACTTGTGGTCCAGATCCTTCAGCAGCCTTCTCTGGACTCCCTCCAGCACCTCTATGTCTTTTTTGTAGTGAGGGGCCCAAAACTGGACACAGAACTCAAAGTGTGGCATCACCAGTCCAAGTACAGGGGTATGATCCCTTTCCTGGTCCTGCTGGCCACGCTATTTCTCATACATTTTCCTCACGTCCAACCCAAACCTCCCGAACAGCTACCTGCTGCTGCTGCCCAGCATTACAGCGCTACATGTGCCTTGCTCCCACCAAGAAGTGACTTTCTTGCATCCTCTCATCAAGGAGCAGCTGGCTGCTGAGAGATGTTTCCCTGTCCTCCTGTTTGTCAGACTGGGCCAGCCCCACTCCCTCAGCCTCTCACTGGAGCCCATGTGCCATTAGCAGCCACCACATCCCCAGATCTTCACATTTCTCCTGAGCATCCCAGCCCTGACTGAGGGGACTAACATCTCCCCTCGACCAGCCATGCTCTCCCAGGTGCCTGCGGTGGAAGCACACTGTGCTGGTTTCCTCTCAGCAGCCCTGTATGTTCTGGGAAGAACACTGCAGCCCAACAGCTCTGCTTCCCCAGTCAAAGCTGCAGCTTTCATCTGCAATTAACACAGAGAGTTGCAAGGGATGAAGGATACAAAAGGAACCAGCCCAGCCAGAGTGCCACGTGGAAAGTATTCAATCTAAAACAAATGTGGTTTTAGGCAGAGAATT
Organism: Cnemophilus loriae; assembly: GCA_013397755.1. Classification (NCBI taxonomy): domain Eukaryota; kingdom Metazoa; phylum Chordata; class Aves; order Passeriformes; family Corvidae; genus Cnemophilus; species Cnemophilus loriae. Next base: position 626,140 of record VZTF01007531.1, read on the forward strand.
GTATTGACCCTAAGGCTGAATGCAGGAGATCAGCTGAGATTTTAAAACCAGGGCTTTCCAAGGCTTCAATTACATTCCTCATGGTAGCACCACACTCTACTACCCATTTTTCTCATTTCGCTAGTTAGTTCCAGTTTCTATTTATCATTCCTCATCACAGTTTGACTGGCAGGAGTCTGAAAGCACCCAAGATGGAGTTATCAGCAATAGTTAAAATGGCATTGCAGATAACTGCTGATCCACCAAAAATAGCTTTTTTGTGTGAAGTCGGTGCCAGGCTTTACAAGAAAGGCATTTCTCATTAAAAATGAAGAGGAGCAGCAGGAGCTTACCACAGCCCAGGAGAAATCTGGTCGGGATAAGGCTGAAGGCCCTGACCTCAGCCACACAGAGGAAGAAGATAAAGCTGGGTTTACACCTCCTCCTACAAGTACCTACCAAGCTGCTGTCCCACCATGTTTAGCCATGCCAAAGGGTCGGCGCTTCCCAGTCAGAATGACATTTCACACTCACTAAGTCCCCAACAGAGTCACTGTCTTCTGCAGTCACAGCCCCTGCACCTCAGCATTCTCTTGTCCTGGTCTCGTCTCCTGCTCTCATCTTGGCTCTTGGAAAACAATCTGGATTTCCACAAGGAGGATAACCCTGAGACTGTAGAGACTGAGCAACAAGAAAGACCAGAGTTTTGTCTTCCTGGCCAGGCTTATTCATGTTCAAAAAAATCCCTCAAAACCACCATCAACAACAATAAAAACAAAAACTTCACCAAAAAAATTAAAACTGTCCTAAACAAGCTACACTCACCACAGAAGGGATGGGAGGAGCAAGTAATAAATCCCATGCATCATTTAAGTCATTCAACTCCAAAGGTAGCCCCTTCCTGTGGGGAAACTGAACTTCCCAGGAACAACAGTCTTAAATAGTCTTAAAAGAACTAGCTACCAAGTGCTTGATTGAACTTAAGGTTGAGTTTTCCTCATCTGCCCATTATTCACCCCTGTAAATATCTCTCAGTATTTTTTCTCTTTTGTTCCAAAACTGATTTAACAGCTTTCTGGACTTCCACTTTGGTTAAACTAAATCAACTGGTAATCATCTTCAGAACTCATCTAAAGAGCTACTTGCAATTACATTAAAATAAAATGCTTTTCTATATTCTGGAAAATGAGAAAGAGTCACTCCCTTGTACTCTCTTCAGTGTAGAAATCCAACATTACTTAGAACTGCAGGAATCTGTGTACAGTATCTTGGCCCCAAAAATTCAGGGTTGATTAAAGCCTTGGTATTGACTTTTCACAGATGAAACGTCCACTAGTATTGCCAAAATTTCTCTGTGTGTCAGTACTGTAGGAAAGCATTTTACAAATTATGTAAGCCCAAAGCATGAGGTCTAAGCTGAGGGCAAAACATCCTCTGAACAACCACACAAGGAGGCAGTTTGCACTTGCCAAATCATACAGATTCTTCAGAGGGTCTCATCAATTATCTAGCAAAGGAAAACACAAAATAGCTCCAGAAGAAAAGGGAAGTACTGACCCCTAGCAATCAATCTATAACTGCAAGGAAAAACATACCAAGTGACTCAAACCTAGCACAAAAACTAGTTGAAATTTGAGGTCACAAAAAATCAGGCATTTCAATTTACCACCACAAGTCCAGGTACAAATTTTTCCTTTTGCCTTCCATAGTCAACAAAGACTTTTCTACACTTTGCTTCTGTGTGCCATAACTTCAGGACTGGAAAACTGGATCTATAGAATGTGTTCTGCTGCAGAGATGACACATAACTTGGCACAGTCAGTAGACAGCATCCATATAGTTTATAAACAACTATCAATCTCTCTTTTCACTTCAGGCTGAAGTCTGGGAGCCTGAGTACAGTGACCCAGCCACAGGCAAAGAAACAGACTGGAGGCAGACATTGTAGCTGCTAGGAGATAACAAAGTAATGAGAAAAGGCCAAAACGGGTAGCTGGTAAATGAAATCCTGCAATGAGCAACTTGACCGAAAATCAACATAGTCTGCCCTGCATGCGAAATTGAGGGACTTTGGGGGTTTTTTAACAGGCAAGGTGGTGTTTTGGTTTTTATTATTATTTTAAATTAAGTTCTAAGCATCAAATGAAACTTACTGATTCTGAACCCTGTACTTGAGACTACTGCTGTTTTACCAGAAAAAACAGTATGAAAGATTAAAGAAAAAGTGCCAGACTGCTCAGTTCATTCATCCTCCTCAAAGAGTAGATCACCGTCTTAAGAAATCCTTAACTGCTCCCTAAGCCCAACCCATTGTCCTCTGAGGTAAGAACCTTGCACCACTGACAATCTGCAATCCAGTTTCAGAGCTGAGCAACTCAGTTTGCAGACACCCTGCAGCTTTCCTCTCAAAACCCGCCACCAGGACTAGAAAAGTACCTCAGCCAGATGTGATTTCTAGATTTCTGAGCTATTTCTTTGGGAAACAACACTCCGTATACTGTGCATTTCCATAAGCGTCCAAGCCCTACCACCATGAAGATGTCAGCTGTACTTGTAGCAAAAAATGATAGTTAATTAATGAACAGGAAAAAAAGAGACACTATATTTTGATTCTTTAGCTGGCAATTCTAAATTTAATTCCATTTGTGAGGTAAGACTGTTCGTAAAACATTCACACTCATAAAACCTATTGTATTGGCCGCTCCTAAATGTAACTGCTTGAGCGGTGATGTTCAAGTTCAGGACACACATGGCAAACACATCCTAAGGCAACTCTACAGGTGCCTTTTGGGCAGCTTGTGAAACCAAGACAGGATTCTGCCCAGGGGTGCAGAAAGACTGAGGGATGCCACCCCCACAGAAAGCACATGAGAAGCCAGGCAGTAAAGCCCCACACTCACGTGGCAGTGTTCATGTACTGGCTGTATCATGGTCAGACTTTCACCAGGAAAAAGTTTACTGTTTTCAAAAATACTTTGCAGCATGATCACTTCCTTCTTCTTCATGCCCCTAACAGGTGCTCTTTTCCACATGGTGCTCTTCCAGTAGGTAAATCCCTTTGTACATTGGCTTTAAGGGTTGAGGCAATTCAGATACACTATCATATTTTTTCACACAATTTGAAATAGATTATGAAACAGAGTGTATTTGAAAAGGTGAAAGCAGAGCTTTATACTACCAAAGCCAGGCATCTAAAGCTCTGTAGTCCTTTGTGCAACTTAAGGCTTTCAACATTTGTTGATAATTCATGAACAGGAAAAGAAAAATGTCATTTTACCGTAACTGAAAAGCACAGGGGAAAAGAAACCTCTCACATTTTCCATCCAGCAATCCACACAGGTTGCTCTCCTCCTCAGTTTTATATTCGCTGACTGTCACCTGTCACCATACAGCTATTCTCAAGCCATATCAGCAGAAAAGGAAAGAAGAAAGAGGACAGGCACAATAACACGGGAAGATACTTGTTTTTCACTGAAAAATTAATGCCCCATGTCACTTAGGCAAAGTGTTACTTGATATTTTTTTTAAGTTGATGGTTTGATCCAAGCTCGGTTGAGAAAATGTGAGCAATTCCACCAGCTTCAATGAGGGCTGGACTGGTGCCATCCCAAAAAGAGTTCACTCTGCAAAGATATTTCCTGCAGTGGGTGAGCCAGCTCAAACAGTGCTGATGTGGCCCTCTTAACTGTGATGTGCTGACTGCTCTAAATGCACAAGACTTTGGGCTCAATGATTTTCCTCAGACCTGCCCTGGCACAGAGCAGAACACAAGCTTCAGCGGAGATTTTCAGAGCACTGCAGCAGTTAACATGTGTAAAAGCCTAAGTATATGGCCTATATGACCAGAGAAAGCAGGACTGAAATGGGAGAACAAATCCACCCTGAGGCTTATTGGGTTGGTAGCTCTCCTAGCATTTTAAAATGCACTGTTAAACTTTTCCCTGTGTGGGCTGATCAACTCTTGTGATGCCACTAATGTATACACTCAGCATCAGATCTCCTCCCGGAAATAAGCTAATCAGTTAAAGCAGTAGAGGCGAGCGACATAAAAATCCTTTGTTTCTTGCAGAAAAAAATAAAAAATCGTTTAGCACATTTCCACACGCTTCTGCTTGGCACAGAAAGCAGGGACTGGAATGCTTTAGTTCCTGCAAAGCACAATGGACTCTGTGCCATAATTCATTGGGCTCCGGTCAGGAGGTTTGGGCAGAGGACCAGTATCCAACAGTAATGTCTGATTTAAGGAAAGCAATTTATTATACATCTGTAGAGGAGTTACCTGGCATCCGGAGGACATTCTTTAAATTGACAGCGTCAACAGAAGTTTCCCGTGCTCCCTTTGAAGAGCTCTCTGAATGCTAAGCACAGTGGACCAAGGCGTTTTTCAAACTCAGGAATGTAATTCTACACGATTAACACGTGTATTACGACTTAGGAAAAACCAACAGTGAGTTATTGAAGGCTTCACCTTCTCCCAGTGACATCAATGAACAGGCTTCTTTCTGCATCAGTGACCTTTGAAGGGAGCCCACTGAGGCTGGGCTATGTCTGTCTCTCACACCCACTGACTTCGGATGCCTCACATCTGGGTTTCTCCACTGATCAAACCACTGTGGTGGCAAAGGTCCCCAGGAACCCCACAAAGGCTGTCAGAGCACACTGTAGCCATGGCACTGGTGTGCAAGTGCCCATCCAGGGTGTTATCCAACACCTGCCTGTTCACTGAGTTGGAGGAAAGGCGGTATTGGAGTGACAACAGCTTTGGGGGCTCCTTGTGGGGACAGAGCAGGTGAAACCAGCTGGCAAAGCTACAGGGTTGCCCTCACCATTGCCGGCTTCACCCACAGGCTGAGCTGGGGGACTCCTTTCCAGTAATTTATTGGGCTATAATTGTCTGTCTGTTCTCTCTGAAGACTGCACTCTTGGTATCTTGCCCTAATCATGATGTTGCTCATCTACATCTGCTAGTGTATTTATACAGGCAAAAACTTTAAACTGCAAGATATCATCGGTGACCATGTTGCTCACCAGGCAGGTATGGGCACTACAAAGAACTCCAGCATTGAAACAAATGAAGGGCACAGTCACTGCAACCACATGTGAGGTATGGACAACAGATATGTGGTTGTGCACATTCCTTGGCAGGACATCCTTCTCTTGTCAGTCCAGCTGAGGACAGAGCTGCCTTCTAACCCAGCTGCCTTGTAGGTGTGACTGGTTGGTTCAACCAGGCATCCCAAGTGATGGAAAAGCTTCATTTGTATCAGTGCAACCATCCATAGTATATCCCTGGGCAAGGGTTTGTCAGTCAAGATTTCCAGACAAAACCAGCAATGTACCACACAGAGAAATGCAGGGATGGATTAAGACCCACCTGTGGTTCCCTCTAAAATGACAACTACAAAGACACGGATAGTGCCTCCAGCCAGCATGACAAGAGAGTAGAATCATGACAGTCGGCAAGGGAGAACTGAGACTCAGTAAGTTGTGCTTTGCTGCATGCATTAACCAAGCAACAAAAATTTATGGAAACAGTTCCTCCAGCTGGGCCCAGAGCTGCAACAGCAAAAGCCATCCATTCTGAGCCATACAGCTCCTAGAACACCACTGTTATAATTTTAAAACTTGCATTTTCCAGCTTTCTCTTTCCACATTCTTCTCAAGAGATGCTGTGGACAGTTATGCCTTAAAAACAGCCCCCTTGCTTTATTTTACATAGGTGTGCCACTACAGCATACATTTTTCACTTATAATCATAACTTGGAGACTGACATTAGTCTCATGAGCACTTAAAAATATCCCTCACCACATGCATTTGAGTTCTTTGATTCAAGACTTCATTCAAAGCTCTTCACTGCTCTCACAGCTTAAACACTGGTAGTTCCCAGCTGAAGCCTCGGTAGCACACTTTGTCTCCAACTTATTTTGAAACCTACTCCTGCTCTGGAGGGAGAGGCATCAAGTCATTGCTCCTTTATGTCCAATGAGAGAACAAAAACCACTGACAGTCCAGAAGAACTGAGCAGGTGGTTTTCAAGCTCTCCTGGCTGCACAGCTGTGACCCTGGGGCTCCTTGCTGCCACCCACACTAAAATGCATGGCCTGGGCTCCAAAACACATGGTTTACATCAGGCCACTGTTTTAGTTCCTGGAGAAATCCAGCCCACTGCTCAACTCAGCAGCCACTTCTGGGAGAGTAAAACATGAAACCTATTCCAGCAGCAGGCCTCCTGAAAGCTTCCAAACATAAGGCAGTGAGATGGATATGGATAGATATAGCATACTCCGTAAAATCAGGCACAGGATGTAGGGGTGTGACCCTTCTAAAATAAAATCCTCAATCACTAAGAGAAAAGAGAGCAGCATTTATGAAGAATGTACTTTGTATGTCATAAAAACTTTAATTATTCCCAATTCCCTAATAAGTAAAATACGGAAAAAGCTGAACATTTGGCAGAACTATCTTGGAAGTGTTTTCAAAACCAGCTACTCCAAAAACAGCACTGGAAGGTGGCTTTTAAACCTGTCACTCAAACTATCCCTTTGTCTAGATACATTTCCTCCACCTGACTGTCTAATACTAAATCACATTGATATTAGTCTATTTTTCTTTGGTATTCTTGTCAGTGCATCTTCCAAGGTCCTGGTAATATTAGCTTGCTTACATTTGAAGTCTTAGAAGTTCTTCAGCTGGTGAAAATAATTTTGTTTCAGGTGGATTGTTCTCTTACAAGGCTTAACCACATCAGCCAGAGATACTGCCAAAATGACTGACAATATAAGGATTTTTCTTCCTATGCAGCACAGAACCATAACTCTGACTCCAGCTGTTCCTTGAGAGTCCAGAAAACAGTCAGAAGATTAGGTAGTATCATCAGCAGAATTAGGCTTACGGCCTTTAAGTTTTTGATAATAAATTAAAATCAGATCTATAATATTTGACTAAGTTTCAAATGTTACTACAGGTATCCTTTCAATCTTTGTTTACTGACTTCAAGTCTAACCTTTCTAAACTTTAAAATGGAAGACTGTAAGGAGGGACTGGATGCCTGCGGTACTCCAGTTTAGCTTGAAGCTCCCTGTCTTCAGTGGAAACCTCTACTTTATCATGCCTGTCACCAGAAATTTGATTTGCAAGAAGGGGGACTCACTGATTTTACAGAGAAACAAGTTTATAGCAAAGCTCACCTATTTCTTTTACATCAATGAAGAGGAACAGCTTGAGTGTCAATCGATTGATAAAGCCACTGATCACAAATTATTCCATACACACCCCTTCGACTCCTCATCTGCAGGATAAAGGGAATATTAGTGCTTCTCCACTGAAATGCACCTGAGGTTTCCCAGTGCTGATGCTGCACTGCCTCACAAGATTCCTGGCTGTCTCAGCTGGCAGCTCCTGTGACACTCAGATTCTTCCTAGTGTGCAAGAAACTCACATTCCTTGGATGCAGTGGACATTCAATTGGAGAAATAGTACAAATATCAACTCACAACATCTTAAGCCTTGCTTCTGAGATAAATCAGAGCCTGAGGCTGCTTTAAGTGGTGCGGTCTGAATTTCATCTGACTGCAATCACAAACATGACAAAAACACAGGATAAAGTTAAAACCAAGCTTGTTTTCCTCTAGATAATCCTTGTACAGGCTGTCCTCTAGCCCTAGTCAGAAGTTCAGTGATAGGAAGGAAACCTGCCTGAGAAAATTAGAACATGAACCCACACCAAGCAACTCATGCCATGGCAAGACATTGTCAGGAACAAAACACCCCCCTTCAAAGTCTGCGTCTTTCCATGCTGTGGTCATGACTGTAGCCACCTCCAATTTGTTCTTGTTTTCATATTCATGTTCTTTATTTACTATAAACTGCAGTAACTTCTGTGTTTCTAACACTCTAAGATGAAGCACACACTACATCAAAACCATGTCAGGAAAGTTAAGAGCAAACATAACATTGCCACAAAGCTAACAGTCCTACAATTTTGGTTAGTTTCCGCTTTAAAATTAAGGACACCTGACTTACACTACTTTTTAATGCGTATTTTTGTTGTCAAAGAAGGTATTGAAAACACACTGTCCACTGAAGAGAAGTGGACAGCACAGAAGAGAAACCCACAACACAGTCCTGAATACTTGAAAGCCACACCTTCCCTGGGACATCTCTGACTTCCACCTGCACGCATGCATCATCCTCACACTCTCCTCATAGCCACCTCTGCAAAGGCCTTAACAGCATTGGCCCTGGAAAGACAGCTTGATCAATGTTAAAGAAGCCCATTGGTATCACACCTGGTAACACTCCCCTTAGTGGAGAGAAGTGGGCTTTAAGCACAGTTCACATTGCTCTCTCTGACTGCAGGAGAAGGTGGGAGAAAAAATCCCTGAGAGATTCCAAAGGCAGCAGGATCCCCCTGAGCAACTCCACGGCTCCTGAGGGTAGACCCAAGGGCACTCACGAATCCATCTGTCACTGGTGCCTGGGGCAAACTCACAGGTTTCAACAGGCTCTTCCATGCAAACTCCTGGAGAGCAGGGCTCCCCTTTGCTCTCCATTACCCCATTCTACTGCTTGTCCCTCACACATTTCAAAGTCTGTCAGAGGCTACTCAAGCGCCACTGGGAACCCTGGCAGGATTTTGGCTGCACAACCCATGATGAGCAGCAACACTTATTCTCCTCTAACAACCTGGCAATTTTGTCCACGACAACTGCAGAAGGTGGCATGAAGACAACAAAAAGCTTGCACCAGAATGGATGTTATCCCTCTTGTAAACTATACTGACTCCCACACTCAGAGCTGCCACCTCTGACACACAATCTCTACATGTGTTTCTACGACAAAGAATTGACTGCTGGTACAAATGCACATGGTAAAATCCATCATGGCAGTAGGAAGAACCGACTTCAGCTGCTAGCACTGCTCCATTGAACCGAAATTTCTGGTGGTTTCATGAAAACCTGGAATAAGACGGAATATTTGCTCAGACTGACTTAGTCTCAGTGGCTTTCTCACATTCTGTGAAGCTGCCACCGAGGAAATGTTTTCTTTACAGATTTCCACATCAGCAAATATATGAAGAGCTTTCTTTAAGTGTAAGGTGAAACTGACTCTTCTCCACCCACAGCCGATGCCCACACGGGTATAGCTAGATAGGAGGGATGACAGGATTACAAGCCCACAAATGCCCTTCTCTCCAGCACTGACAACAGCATGGAGCTTGCATGACGCTACTCTGTCCAGACTGGATGTGGGTACTGGGTGTGTGAGCTACTGCACTGCAGCTTACCCACGTTTATTCTCACCCCTCATCTGCAGGCTTGCAGATGAGACAGCTTGTTTCCCTCTAGCTGGACCTCAAAGGATGCCCATAGGCGAGGTACTAAAAAAAGAGGGAGCATTGTTTCTAGGCTGTCAGGCATTCCCTCCACCACTGCTCCCTCCTCCTGTGCCCACAGCCTGAGGTAGCTTTGAAGTGGGTTGGCAGGGGACACAAGTCAGAGGCAGAGCATGCGCTTCTGTGAGCCAACCGCTGTCCTGCTCCCCGCAGCTATGCCCATAGATCTCCAGTAAGGAAAACACACCTATTAAAATTGCACTGCTCATTAGGAGGCTAACTAAACCGTGGCAGCATCTTTATGCTGTGCACCTGGATCATTTCTTATGAACCTAAACCTTCACTCCATTGCTCTCCTTTCAAATCAGTGCAATCTCGTTAAAATCAGTGGCATGTTACAGAAGTAGTCAAGTGAAGAATGAGGCCCTGCTCGTTCAAAGGCTGAAGAAAACATGGTACATAATTATCCTGACCGAAGATATGGAGGGAAGTCACAGCAGGCAGCACAGTTCTCTTTCTGCATTAGCTTTCACTCCAACCTCATCAAGCAGTGGTTACCAACATCCGTAAAGCACAAAGCTTCACGTGCTTCGCTCGTATTATTCACTTTATCTGAGAATTTTATTTTTAATTAAATACTTCTATCCAAACACCCAATTTCCTTCCAAATTTCTCTCAGCTGTTGGTTGCTGGGATGTTTCATGGACCATCCTCAAAGCAGGAGACAAATGGTAGTGTATAGCCTATTCTGTATTGGTTTGTGACAGGTTCTGGGAGGAAAGTGATAACTCTCAGTCCTTCACACCCCCTGAAAAACCTACTCATCTTTGGGCAGTTTAACGCTCAGCAAATGCATTACAGCCGTCATTTGTGGACACAGCAACAAGTGTTAACCAAGCCAAAACTAGTAAAAAAACTCATGGCTTCAACTGTTATTCAGAAATCTAGGGATTTTGAAAATTTCAGAAAACAGTGATTTTCACTTACACCAAAAAAAAAAACCCAAAACTAAAAGGAAAAATATGGTCAGTAAGATATTTCTGAAATGAAGATTGGGTTTGAATCCAAAGTGTTGGCAATCTGGATGCTGTGGCTCTGCTTTTAGTTCATTCATTTATGCATATCACAGACTTCAAATCATCCTCAAGCATTTGAGGGGGTTGGTTTACACCTCTCTCCAAAACCACCTCAGTATAGATAAATATACTCCCTTACCCAGTGAAATAGCACAGATTTTTTAATCTACTGGAGATTCATATGTTTATGTAAAGTCTTTCCATTCTATCTCTAGTTGAAGTGCATGTTCAACTTTCCATTAGAAACTGCCAAAAATGCCTCAGACTCACAAAGTCAGAGAGCAGGAATTCAAGCTTCATCATGCATTGAAGGAAAAGAAAATTTAAAACTCTCCATTTTTATTTCACATTTCAAAGCCTTTCATAAACCAGAAAAGTTAGTTTCCCAAGGTACAGGTTTGCTAAGAACAAAACGCAGGTTCAACATTAAGTCTCTGCCTGGGAGTTAGCAGCTCTCAGAGATTAAGTTTCTTGACAGAGACTGGAAAACATACATCTTAAAAAAACACAGCCTTTGCAGCTTCCTCTTAATGGAAAACGCAAATAAAAAACACTAAAATATTATTTATCTATCTCTAATATAAAACGGCTCACGATTCACGTCCTGAAATCATACCTGGTCTGATTCTTCTAAGTAACTTCATTCCACATTATTTATTGCAAAAGCTCTTTCAGAAAGTACACACGTAGCTTTGTACCCTAAAAGGGAAGCTGGTGGCACACACTCCAAGGCTTCCAAAGTGCAAAACTTATAGATCCTAGGTAAAGTGCAGGCTAGGGAAATGGAGAGATTACTATTTTCACTATTCTTAGGAACTCTGCATTAGGTTGGGCTCAGACAGGCACAGATCTTCATTACTGATAAATTACTTTCTTATTTCATTTCATGTCCAAAGAGCAACTTTCTGCAGTCATGTTCAGAGCAATGTCTTCATGCAAAGCCCTGGGCTGTTTCACATGTTACAAGCAGTTCTATCATAGCTGAGCAGACAAAACTGAGAGACGCAGCAGCAGCCACTTGGATTCATCTCATGATTTGTACTGGGAGAGTTGGCAAATATTTTACCCAGTTAATACCCTTGAAAAGCATCTGAACATATCAAAAAGATGCAGTCACGGCTCTGCAGGTTTGTAAAAAAGAATCTATGCCATCTTCCTTGGGTTAGCCCAGGGATATCTAGAACTGAAAATACACATATCTACATTGGTTTGGTCTCCAATGTTGAGGTGCAAGACTTGCAGCTTCTCCCCACAGAGCACAAAATATCCCTGACCAGTGGAATATACAGCAAGAGGAGCCTCTGGGGAAGAAAATCAATTCCTCCTGTTAACAAAGCCTCTGCGAAAATCAGGACAGCAAGTCTCAGGAAGGACTTCCAGAGTCTTTAACACACTATAGCTAGCAGCCTGCTAGACCCATTTATTACCAAAGTCCATGGACTCCTATTTTACGTTATTCATGTTTGGTGTTTGAACACCCAAAGTGGGAGATTTGGAAGGAAGGATGCAGTGGAAGGGTGTATTGACGCAGCCCACACTCTGACTGCTGCTAGGTGACCTGTGACACGGAGCTGGCACTGGTGCAGTTCACAGGAATGATGCTCTCTAATACCAAAACACCCACTCAGCACTGCCCACTCTGCTTGTGAGCTCTGACCCACCCATCACCAACGCTGATGACCTATAATGAGGTGGTGATGAACAATAATTCCCCTTCTCTTCAAACCCAAGCTCCTGATGAAAACCAACCCTCCTTACTTCTATGGCAGTGGTATCCACTACTGCCACAGGGCTTTGGCTAGGTCTGCATGGCAAAGAGAGGTTACTGAACAGAGTTATGGGCAGCCTGAATCTGGGTGTCCTCTGTGGCCAGTGCTGGGGAAGCAGCCCTGCAGCAACAGCAGAGACAAAGTCCTAGCTTGGATCCTTCAAACCAAGGCTGGCTGCTAAGAGCAAGTCAAAGAAATTTTCACTATTTTACCAGTAGCTTAACCAACTTGCTACCGTTTTGTGGGTTAGCCATCTGCTACCATTCAGTAGCACAAACATTTTGCTAAAGCTGCAAAGCTTCCTGAAACATAGTGATTTCCTTCTATACAAAGGGGCCTCAAATTACTCAAAAGCTCCTACGGACATTCTGAAGTTTCACTATTTGCCTTCTCAGTTTTTATAGGGACTACTTGCAACCATAACAAAAGTTTGGAGGTTTAAAAAATATATTTATACAGCACAAGTACAGAAAAAATATATTTGCAAAAGGTCCAACTGCTGAAAAAGCCAAATGGTTCACTTCACATTGCCAAAAACCTTGCAAACTCTATGTCTAATTTTATGAGGCTCTTATGCTTGGATTCATAGGGTCTGTTTCTGCCACCCTTACTACAATTACTGGCAGCTTGTTCTGTAAGGGTCCAATCCTAAGAAAAATCTTGCTTCTCCCAAAGGAAAGCAACAGGTAGAATGGTAGGCATGTGGTAAAAATAATTCCCCATCTTCAAAAACACCACCTTTTTTTCAGAAACATCCATACTAACTCATCAGATACTCCGATGCTTATGCCCACCAGACCCTGAGGTCCATCAGTTATCTGAGCTCTCACTTCAGCTTTCTCAACTGAGCCGAATCTTTCCCCTCTCCCTGCTGGTGTTAGAAAAAAAAAATTCTTGTTTTCTCGTGTATGTCCTTCTCCCTTCCCTCTGCTGCCACACACATGGACAGTTCCATCCATCCACTCCCAGTGGGAATTTGGACACCATCCTCTCCCAGACACACTGCCACTGTGCCGCTGTGCAGGCATAGCTGTGCCCACACCGGGCTGCCTGTGACTGCCCTGTGCCAGCACAACAGAGGACAGCTGGTTTGTCACCACCACAAGGAAAGACTTAAGCCAATTCAAAGACATTTCTCTTTTAATTTCAGTTAAGTAGTGGTTTGAAATCTGTTTCCATCCCTCCAAGGTTTCACACTCATTCCCATTCCTATGTCACTTCATCAGCTGCAGGTTTCCAGCCTGACCTGCATGATGTGATACCAAACACAACCAGAATCCCACAATGTCTCGTACCACTCATCATCCCTCCCTGAGGGTAATTTAAGCAGCTGTTTTTGCAGAGGAAAGTAAATGTGTTTGCAAAGGTAAGTAAATGTGTTTGCAGAGGTGTCTGGCCCCCAGCAATCAGCACTGCTGAGGGGCATGGCACGTCCTGCACTGGGAGCTGACTTGCTGGGAGGGCAGATGAGGACCACACATGGTCTGAGACATCTTGTGGCAATAAACTTGTGCTCAGCAACTGAAACCCAGCAGCTCTGACCTGACTGGGAAGGGCTTTCATGAAGACATGTATGGTGCCCACTGAGCACTCAGTTCCCTGACTCCCATTTAAGCATGTACTCAGGCTCTTGGAGGACCGGCTTGACTTACAGTAGCCATCAAGAATGAAGAAAAGGAACTCAGTGCACTGGCAGAGCAATCACCACATTGCAAACAAAATGATACATCACTGTACACATCTAACATGGAAATTCAGCTTGCTAATATTGCTGTTTAAGGTTTAGACTTTCTAGGTTTTCAATACTGTTGCTGTGCCATAACAGAAGAGCTTTTCTGTTTAATTCCATTTTCTCTTGGCTTTGTTTCTTTGTAAAGACAGCAATTTCACTTCTGCATACATTCAGCTTTGGAAACTGTGCAATTCACAAGCCATCAGTCATTACTTCTTGTTTGGAAAATTTCAAGTAGAAGAGAGCAGGGTCTTAGCTTGGGCAGTTCTTCGGCACTGCAGCATGGAGAAAGCATTCAACTCATTTTTAAAGCTGGGCCAGTGGAGCTCAGGAAAGGTGAGATATCACTTTGAGTTTGTCTTAGACCTTTGAATGAAACCAGGCCTTGTGATCCCCAAGCCACCTCCCCCGTAACACAACCTTAGGAACTTATCAAATACATCTATGAAAAATACATGCAACCTGAAATCAGCCTGAAGTCTCAGACCAGCAAAGCCAAATGGAGCATTTCCATCACTGCTATTTGGTTTTAAATTCTTTATAGCACCTCTGCTTTGGGAGACCAGAAACATCTAAGTTTGCCCAGTGGCAAAGCTGGGACAGAGGTTGCCACAAAGCTCAGCTGATGCAGACAGCAAGGCTGCAAACACACAACCCAGAGCACCCACTCCTGCAAAGTGCAGCGAGCCCTCGGCCAAGTCACCTGATCGCTGCTGGCTTCACACTGCTGCAGCCTCTTGGCGCCTGAGCTGCGGGGCCATCTGCAGTGCATCCAGTGCTGAAGACCATGCAATTATGTCACCAAACTCGGCATGGCTTCAAAAGGTGATGAAAGAGAAAAACATGCAGACTATGTGAAAGTGCACCTCAATTGCTCATGCAGGGCCAGATTCTGATGCCGTTACGTATTTCCATGGGGCTGCCACATGAAGCAAGACACTACCCAGCAGGAGTTACAGCTCTCTAAATCCAGATCTCCATCTATCTGGCTACAGCCTGTGTCCTGCAGTGCTCTCAGACCTGCCCCAAGATCTCAGCAGCAAAGGCAAAATTAAATGCTGTCTTCCCGAGGCTGCAAACATGAAGCCTGGCTACTTCTCAGGCTGCGGGACGAGTGCTAGGGGTGGGCACTGGGTGCTGCTCCCACAGTCCTCTCCCTTGGCAACAGGAGCATCCAGGGGCTCTGAGAGGGTTGGCCAGGCAGGTGGCAGAGCTTGGGTTGGTCTCTGGGTATCGCAAGCTCCCAGCCATGGCAGCATGTTTTGCAGGAGTTACATCTCCTGCTTTCCATTATGGGAATTTTAAGGCAAACTAAGTAGTTTTTCCCTGATGCCAGCTAAACCCTTCTGTACACCCTTCCAAGGATGCCACTCTGAAAGAAGGGATTAAGCACTTCATAACAGAATACCAAGACAAATTATGTTGACTATTTAACTTTTCTTATTTCTGTCTTCTCTTTAGAGACAAGGAAACACTAACATTCCAGCTGCAGCAGTCCTGCACTTTTTCTCAAAAAGAAGTTTCAGCCAAAATATTGCAGTCAACCATTTAGTAAACATGACAAATAACCATTTGAAAAGTGGCCTCTTATTTTACAGCAAATGAGTATATTAAGAACCAACCCCTCCAGTGGAAAAAGAATCAGTTTAGCGCAGGAAGAATACAACAGTCTGAAAGATTTGCTGGAACCAGGACCACTGCATGATGCCCAAGAGGACTTAATAACTATGCAACAGTGAAATAGCTGCACTAGAACTGTGAAATATGAACACAATTCACAGTCCTCAAAGAGTCATTTACTCTATTTAATGAAGAGCTGATTTGATGACTGAGTTACTCACTGAAGAGGGGTGATTTAAAATGCACACTTCTCCAGACCACTTTTTAATATGTACATAGTTAAATTTGGATGTACATTTTATGTGTTCTTCCAGGATGAGGAGAAGCTTGGACTGCCTTCCTTACCACAGGATTTCAGTATTCCATTCGATGTAACTAACAATTTCTCTTTGTTTAGGAAAAGCTCTCTGTTTAGAGCACACAATTTCTCCATGTCTTGGGTCTTTCTTCCACTTTTCCTTGCTTCTCCACTCCTTGAGACTATTTGCTTTAAATCCAGACCTTCCAAAGGCAAGCACCTATACCAAAATGGAGACAACATGCAGGCTGATTTCAGAGGCACTGAAGAGCACTCAGCTCTCACCACAGCACCGAGATGTGACACAGACAGGGTACACAACCCAACCTGGCACACGGGAAAAGCTGCTGTGTCCCACTGCACAGATGTCATTTATGAAGAGCTAACAGTGGGCCGGAGGTTACAAGATCAATGAGAGTGAGGTACAGTGACTGCTGCTTGAGAAAGGTACAATTTAACCCAGAGAGATTTTAACCATCCTGAAAGTGCTGTGAACAGTACAAAACATGCTGAAGTTTAAACACACATTTGCAGAAACTCTGAGTAGGAGAAAAAGACCTTATATGACATGCCAGACAGCAGTTCCAGAGAACTGGGGAGGAGAAATTGCCATTTCCAGAGCTTCGTGACCCAGCAGCCGCGTGCCTTAGGAGGGCAGGACACAGGACAAGAGGTGTGGAGAGAGATGGGTACCAGGTCCCATCCAGGAGAGAGGAGGCAGAGGGAGCTCAGTAGCCTGCACAGGTCTTGCCGAGGACCAGAAGCACATGAGCTGTCAGCACAACCTCTCAACTCCGCAGGCAGATCAAGACCACGCAATGAAGGAGACACTGTGTAAACACTGTTTGATGTTGCTCTTGTTAACTCTGCTACCGGCATAGTAGTTAAGCACTCAACCATGTGGTACACTGTGGAAAAAGTTATTTTTCATTACAAGCTTGTCTAAAGTTTAAAGAGGAACCAGGTAAAGCAGACACTTTCCAGGTGCTTGTGCATCCCCCAAAGGAAATGAATACAATTACAGAGGTGCTGCAGGCAAAAGCTGCTGGTGCCTTAAGTAAGAATAAATGTGAGAGCTGGGATCAGAGTGTCCATAGCCAATCTAGCCAGGTACAAGGGCAGTGCAGAATCCCGCTGGTCTAAATGCCTCTTTGGTGAGAGGCAAGCAGTGGAGGTGCAGGACTAGACCACACCACCCCTCTAAATCCCTAGGCGTCCAGGGTGTGGAGGAAAGTTAAGAAACGTGTCCTGAGACTCAGAGAACAGACAGCAAAGCAGAAGATCTCAGCGGTTCTTGGGTTTTTTAAAATCTTGTGCTATTTAAGCCTCTGTCTTGATCTTGGCAGTGCTTATTTTGGCACTTCAGTCTGTGAACATTCAACACAGACTGTAGGTTTTGCAGCCAACAGTGCAGCAGAATAAGCAGTATTATAGCAAACACATACAAGAAAATGTAAACATGATTTCAACAGCTGTCTATTGGGTCATGCACAGCAAAGGATCTTTCAGACAACCTCACGTTTCTTCAAGACACCCATCACTCCTCTACTAACCTGAATATATAAGCCATACCACTCCTCAGGGGCTATGGTGTTAGTGCAAACATAGCCAAAACGCAAATTCTCAAACCACATGGAAGCAAAATACTTGGGTTTCTCAGGAGACAGAGGGAAAGGATCTCCTCAGCTTCAGCATCTGCTGCTCTCCTCTGGATTTCACTGCCTCACAACCCAACAGTTAATCCCTCTCTCTTGTGATGGGCAGGGGCACTGGCTGCAGAGGTGAAACCACCTTTCTCATCTTGCGGAAAAATGAAAACACTCATAGTTCCAAGTGAATTAAATTTCAACTGCATTCAAAGGAATAAAAACAATCCCGCAGTGCAGCACACCAATGAAAGTGTTGGTGCTTTAGGGAGTTGTAGAAGAGAAATGACACGTGGCAATTTCAGGGGTAGAAAAAGACAACAGGGAGTGCTGGCACCTGCCTGAGGGATCAGTGCAGAGCCTGCAGGGCTGGGAGAATCCTCTCAAGGCTGCACAAAAGTGGAGTACACGTGCAGCCTGGGGGAGAAAATAGCAGCATGGAGCTTCCCAAGAGGAAGGCACATCTATGTCCACACCATTCCCTCTGGAGAAGTGACCGCTTCTCCTGCTTAGTGCATTAGCAGTCTGTGGGAGACTGGGAGATACACCTAACATCCACGCTCCCTCCTCTTTCCCAGCAGAAAGCACAACAAAAGGTAAATGTTCCCTTGATACATGCATGCACCTAGCTATGGTTCACTTGGGCAGGTGAAGGGGGGAGTAAAGGAATACTAATTTATGAAGACAGGTAACTCAAGCTAAACAAGATAAGCAGATCCTGATACTTCAAAACTATGGAGGAAAAAAGAAGTGTTGATTTGGCTGCAGTTTTTTGCATATTTGGGATCACACCCAGGCTCAGGTTCACTCTAGAGGTCTTTGGTTAGGAAATGGTTCCAGTCCTGATTATACTTGAGCTACAGCATAAATTTAAGAAACCTAATGCCTGGTGCTAGCACATCCCAATGCCAACTTAGCCACACTCCTGAGCACTTCCTCAGTGACAGAGGGAGATGTGTGACAACTCCCAGCTAGAGAAATCATGGGTCCCAGACATACACCAGAAACTAAGCCTGGTGGAAATACTGCTATGCTTCCTTGATGGGAAGACAACAGCCCACCTGCAGACAGCTGCATTCAATGTGAAGCAGATATAAAGTCCAACTTAAGTTATCATGAGAACTTAAAAGTCACATTTCAGTGTCCTGCATGGGAAATACGACCACTGAATGTGTCCGAGGTATATTTTTGGGCAATTGAATGCTCACTCAACACACTGGATCATAAAGACGAGATCCCATTCCCCCTGCTGGCGTGTCTTGGTCTTGCTGCATTATCTACTCAGCCCTCCCTCTAACTTCTCTCTGTATAGATCAGCTTCTGAAAGCATCTTCTTAACCACACGTCCAGCCAAAATCAGTCCATGTGCTGTCTGAAGAGTTGGAATCCCAGACTTGGACGGCACAGGAGCTTTCATACATTTGACACACCCAGAGGCTGGTACAGAGCTATACAGTTAAGCCCATTACAGCACTGTCCTAAATAACTGAGAAGATACATTCCTTAGAGCTAAAAGAAGTGGAAAGTTCTCCTTGGAGACCCTTATGCTTTTTCTGTTTATGTCAGACAGTCTAGACAAGGAAAGAAAATGAGAGTTAGTGCTGCTGTCAGAAAGGCTCTTGCTCTGAGCATAGCCTCTTCTTAATGTTTCTCCCAAATTTCTCCCACTGGCCAGAGGTGGTGCTTGAATACTGTTTGTCTAAGCTAATAAGGGGGGTTTCTATAGGATGACTGTTTTCTGTAGTCAGTATCCATTCTTCCACACATGGGATCTGGCAGCAAGCAACAAATCTCTCCTGGCAATACACAAATGGGATCTGCCCCCTAAGTTGGCTCCAGCACAACACCCTTCTCTTACGCTTTCTTGGCCCAAGGACTGCCACCACAATCCTGGGCACAGGCCTCATACTGACTTTCCATTTTGATAAACAGAAAACAGTCAATGACAGCACCAGCCCAATGCCAGACCCTTACTGGGGAAAAATCTTTCCTTTCTTTCCACAGACAAAAACTGAAGGGCTCTTTCACTTCATTGGAGCCCGTCTGCTGAGCCAAGGCAGCCTCCCTGTCTCCCAGACATGGCACTTGGACAAAGACTTCGAAGTGCAGAATGAGTTTGGGACAGGTCCCCTGGACAGAACACATGTAGTAAAAGGCGGTCAGCGGGACCATTTCAAACACAGCTACAAGGTGTGCAGGACCAAGGGCAGCAAAAATGCTCAGCAACAGCTTTTACCCCCTTGAGAAAGAACTCCAGAACACACTAGCCCTCCTGCCTGAGACTGCACTTGTTCAGGACACAGTCTGTGTTTAGTGGCTTATAAACTGCTCTCTAGACTGGAGAAGGAAAGTGGTGTCCACTCAATGTGGCCAGCACACCAACAAGGACAGGGAGCACACATGCAGCCCACATCCAGTCCTGTACAGCCACTCCGGGGTTAACAGCGCAGTTATTCCCACTCTAGCAGGTTTTGGTGTGCTCCAGAGTTCCATAGCTGGGAAGCACGCAGAGCTCTGTGCAGCACTATGCCAACACATTTGGGTTCGTTCAGAAATTGGCCTAATTCTTACAGCACATTGGTATGGGACTGCGAACAAGAAAAGACTACATGGATATTACATGCAAAATTTTTAGTGAAGTATCCGAATCTCCAAGAATCACTTTAGACATTACACAGTCAGGGCAACAAGAGCCTGCATGCACTCAGCAGTGAACACTTTTCCTCAGAAGCTGTGACATTTCCCATAGATATTTCCCTCACTAGCAGCACACAAATACCCCTGGCTCTCTTCCCTCCTCCTCTCACTTGCCAGCAGGCAGCCCCAGAGATCCAGTTCCCCCTCCATTTACCACTGCCACAAGGGAGCACTATTATCAAACCGCTTCCAGAGTTTGATCTCAAGCTTAACCTGAATGGGCACAGCAAGTTGCAGAAAGAGAGACTACAGTTCCAGGTTAAGCAGATAATTCCTTTCCGGTTGTTTAGCTGCACACTAAAACTCACCAGAAGCCACGGGTGAAATGAAGTCCCGGGCTCTGCCGCACAGCCCAGAGGTGCAGAGAGGGTTGGGGAGGATGCTATCGTCCTTGTCTGGCTCCTCTGCAAGTACACCACAGGGCTGGAGATGGGACAGCCACCATATCCAGAGCCTGGGGGCAAGTGTCCCTGTGCCGTTCTGGCTACTATAACCCCAGCAGATACAATCTGGCGCTGAAATGCCTCCGTGTGTGTGTCTATACCCTGTCTTTAGCCGTGCTCTGGTGCAGACCTTGTGGGCACAAGCTGAGGAGATTCGGTTCAGCATTGCCTGCGGTGCAAAAAGTGCCGCTGGGGCTGCAGTGAACGTACACTGCTTCCACAAGGGAAAGGACGGGGCAGATCTGCCACTGCCTCCCACAACGCCACCTCCAGAGCCGCTGAAACCTGAGGCTGTGAGCCCGGGGAACTCGGACAGCAGCGCCAGCCTCGCCCAGGCTGATACAGGGTTCGATCCACAGACTCCGGCGGCGGGAACGAAGAACAGAGGGATCTCTCCTGGCTTCCCAGGGAGATGCAGCGCTGGGCTGCCCGGTGTCACTGCCGCCAACCGCGCGTGCGGGACTCCTCAGCAGAGCCCAGACGGGACGATGGAACCAGCACGCTGTTGCAGGGCGAAAAAGGCATCCACGGGCTGAAGGCAAGCGGGAGGCTGTCACCCGCCGGTGCCCTCCGCTCGTGTCTGGCCGCGAGCGTCCTTGTGGGCTGCAGCCCTGCGCTCCGGAGCTCCCCGAAGCGCAGCCGAGCCGCAGCGGGCTAACCCGCGGAGGGTCCCGGCCGCTCTCCGAGAGCCGGGTGACCCTCGGTACCGAGGCTTGCCCGGCTTTGCAGCTCCCGTCCCCGCTCGGGTCTCCCTCCGCGCCCGCGGGGGGCACCGGCCGAGGGGCCCGCACACAGCGGGGGCAGCGGCAGGTGCCTCCGCTGAGGCAGGAAGGCGGCCGGCTCGGCCGGGCTGTCCCCCGCGATGCCGCCGCGGCGCCTGTCCCCGTGCCGGGCGGGGGCAGAGAGAGGCGCCGCTGGGCATCCCCAAGCACCGTGTCGTCTGTGAGCCCCCCGCCCCGCGGCACCTCCCCGCCCCACGCCGCCGGGCAGCGACACGCGTGGGGCGGCAGCCGCTCACCCCCGCGCGGGGCAGCTCCCGCGTACCTGGCAGGGCGGCGGGCNTCCGCGGCCGCTGCCCGCAGCATCCCCTGCCTTGGCGTGCGCGCACCTGGCTCCTTCGGGAGACATCTCCCCAAGGAGACGACGAGCTCCGAGCCTGACCCTCAGCACCGAGGGGAATTTCAGCTGGCCCACGCGACTTACACACACCCTCCGTGCTGCCTTCTCTATTGGCCCCTGTGGCACTGCGCCCAGCTGGGGCTGGGTATTCAGTCCTGCGTGGGCACAGGGTTCACTGCACAGAACTTTTTATACCGCGTTGTCTTTCCTTCTTCACATCATCTTTTGTTCTTTCTGAACTTCCACCGTATATCTGGCCAGGGTTTTTGCTTCAGTAGCCTTGCACTGGAGTGGTGCACTGTTAGATCTACAAGGCACTTCACAGTCCGACTTGTCTGGCTCTTCCCACAACACTCCAACCCATATCCTCCATCTACTTTTTGCTGCATTGCTGAAGGATATTTCTGTAACAATTATTAATGAGTCCTCTGCTGTGGAAACTAAGCAAAAACCAAAACAAAACAAAACTAAATGGGGCATAAAAGTTCTTGCCTGCTATGAAGGGAGAGGAAAGATACTGGGGAAAATACACATCATATTTTCTGTGAAAAACAAAGAAATAAACAGACCAAACAAACAAAAGCAAAAATCAAAGGAAGGCAAATAACAGGGGCAGGCTTTGCACAGGAATCTGGCTCCACACCTGCTTCTGCCCAGACGCCAGCTTTGGCATGCTGCTGCACAGCTCCATGGCTGAGTGCATGGAGGACTGGCACAGAGTGGCTCCAAAGTCTCAGGCTACATCTCTGCTGCTGGACATACCTGCTTCTGGGACTCTGGCCCTACTCACCACTCTGTCCCTCCTGGCCAAGCTGCTCGGATTCCCCCGTCCAGAGGAGAGGGATACTGGCTGTGTCCCCACTGGTATCAATGGATGCACAGTATCCTTTGTGCCCTGCGTGTTATATATGTGCATTTTCATCGTGTGCAGCATCCAAAATAAGGTGCAGACAGTGTTAACTGATGAGCTGAATGTGTGTTCATAGCAGAACACTGTAGGCTGCGTACCCTGGTGGTGTTACAGTGGGGTGGTATTGGAGAGCTCTGTGGGACATAGGGAGCCAAACCTGGCAGCTGTTCATCCATACTGGGTATGGGGCAGTCTCCTGCAGAAATGCACCTGGGTTTTGTTTCATTGCAAGATGATCACTGCACTCTGTAAGGAAGCCTGGGAGCAAGCTGAGACAGGAGCTGCCATGCACAAGGTAGGGACTGTAGTCCAGAACTGAAGCAGGAAGCCACACTGAGACAAGCAAAGGGAGTCCTGAGTTGTGGGCATCTCCAGAAGGCTGCGTTTCACCACTCCTGGAATATTTCCTCCTAGAACTTGACTGCTACAGCCTGGGAGAGGCTTTTAAAAACAAAGCAGGATACCAAACAGAAGGAGTCTCTAGATGACAGGGTTTCAGAGAGCTCAAGTTAAGGTACATCTATAATATCACATTTTCAGTATATTACTTTCTGTTGCAGCCTCCTGGCTTTGCATCACACCGAGCAACGCTGGTCACTGTACCTCTCATTGCTCTGAATGGTGCCCCTCCTGCTTAAGCATCACTGCTTCATTATCCCCTTTCAGGGAGCTTTGGTTCTCCCCCTCCTAAGTGGCATTCTCGAGGATGTGGTTCGCAATGCAATAGCATCAGTCATATAGTGAGGAATGGAACGCCAAAGTGCAACTTTCAAAGGCCTTTTCTGGATTATGAATCAAGGACTGACTTGAACACTGACTGGTTAAACACATGCAATTCTCACATGGGACACCAGCTGTTTCTGAGAGAAAGTACACTTCACTAGCAAAGCATGACAGCTAGAGAAAAAAACCCCAAAACAACCACACTGAGAGACCACACTGAATGAATGCAAGTAAACCCGGGTAAAGAGTATCTATTAGAGTCAGGGATCTCAGCATCACAGAAATCCAAATCCTGCCTGTTATCTGCAGCAAGAGCTGTCCTGTGTGAGGAAGGTATCTTTGTACATGGTGGGCATTTGGGAATTGCAGTGGATGTAGTTAATGAAACAAGGTGTCTGTGCCAGTACTCCCTGACAAGGATGTCTGAGCTTGCCCTAAGAGAAAATGGTAACTGGCAAGGCAGCAGGAACGGCCTCAGCATGCTCCTCCAGCACCCACACAGCCTCACTCACCCCCCAGATGGTCACGGGTGGTAGAGGGATCCCCCATGAGAGCTGACATTACTCAGCAGGCTCAAGCCCACTTGCTGCTTTTTAAATCAGAGCTCTGAAAATGGAAAAACCATGGCACTTACCAACTGGAGGCAAAACGGTATATAGGCATACTGGAAAGGGTGAATCTTTGCAGAGTACACAAATCTGGAAGGGGTTTCATTTTCCTCAGTTGTTTCTTCATTGTTTGCTCTATGCAAGTGCATCCAGAGAAGACAGAGGGTTGAACACACAGGGGTGCAGCCATCTGTCTGGATGAAACTATCCACCATGCTCACCTGTATGGGCTGTGCAGTCTTGGAGGTTTTTCATTTAAAAGACAGAATTCCATTGAGAATGTGGATAACTTGGGAAACAACCAAGATGCCATGCTGCAATGAGTATGGACTTGTTCCTGTGGCAATGCGAAATTTGTTTCTTTGCAGGAAAGGAATTTTCTGTAATTTGCCAAACTGATATTAGTGTAGCATTTAAGATTAAATTGTAGCTTAAACCAAGACAAGGGATATTTGGGATTGCTGATTCTTTCTCTCTTGTTTATGCAAATGCTTCTCTTGAAGCCATATGAGGCCAGACAAATAATCACTGTATGCTGGAGAATCCTGAGCAGATGCAATGCACCAGGAGTTTGTTTTCAGGATTTCTAGAAAACTCATTGAAGGAGGTCCTCAGCTGGCACAATCTAGCAGAGCTTCTTGCCTCACCTCATTTCATCCTCTTTGGAGCTCTTTTATTTATAACAGCTAATGGAACAGCTTTTTGCATCTGGCAAACAAGCTTACTGACTCTTGACTTCTAGAATGTTTGTCACTGATGCAAAGGAAAGATAGTTGCAGGCTGTGAGATAGAAATGGTACTCCCAACAGTTTGTAGGGGCAGGTTTACAAATGGAAGAAACAGGCAGACAGAGGCATATAAAGGAAGAATTTTAGTGAACCAAATTGCCCAGATACTTATAAGGAATTTCAAAGGCTCTGTAGAGAGAGTTTCTCTCCTCTGTGATTCTCTACAGCGCTGGCTGCAGCTCACTTGGATACAAACAAGCAGCATTCAGCCCTGGCATCAGCCCAGGTATGGATGTGGCAGCATGGGCTACGATACAGGCATGGTTCAGCACCCAGCAGCTAAAGCCACATCTGCTGTGGAGTGTCTTCTACACAAGCTGCAATCACAGCTTCAGATCCAAGTAAAAACATAGCAGCCTTTTACTAAATTCCAGTGACATTTGCTTTATTTATGCACAAGAAAGGAGGAATGCCACATTAAACACTGCCAAGAAAGTTTCTGACCACTTACTCTAATGGCAACCACTGTTCCACACAATTTTGTTTAAATGATCTAATTGTTTTGTAAATATTTTGCATCTGTTTAACACTAAACCTGCACAAAATGCAAGGAATATTTATATGCACAAGCCTAAGTGTCTATTTTACTCCAAGATGAACAGAAACAGTTTTAAGCATGTTAATCATGTAATTCTTCTGAGTTGAAGTGTACAATTCTGTTGAAGGCCACTAACGGAGAGAAAAGAGGCTGAAAGAGAGCCAGGAAATATCTTCCAGCAATGTAAAACTATGTGCACCTGGTAACCACTCATTTTCCTTGCAGGTTGCCCTATTTCAGTGTGAGCTACAGGTCGGTAGAAGTACAATTAGCTGCATCATGTAAAATAAATGCTCATTTTAAAAGAAGAAGACAGCATAGACGATATACTTGTTATGGGCAAATCACAAGTAGCCAGTAATTTATTTGCTGAATTTTGCCTTTTCTTCTGGTTTACTTGCCTGGAAACAGTTTCTTTAATGTATTTGTTAATTATTTACATTTATATGTTTTGGTAACCCTCCCACTTAAGCCAAAAGAAAGATTTCTGTTGTTTTAATAACAAAATGGTTCAGGCATGTGTTCTTGAAGATATCTGGGGTATTTACCCAATTCAGCTTCTAGGTGGAGATTCCAAAAAAAAAAAAACCTGCCAGAAGAAAATGAAAAGCTGCTTAAGTTAAATGAAATTGCCAGATGAATGTCAGTGGAATCTGAATTCTTGTAAGCCCATCTGGTAGACTCATTTAAACAAAAACTAAAGAGGAGATTATGTCATTAAAGAATGCCTGCAAACAAACAAGGAGTAACTAAAGTTTTTTAGGCATCTGTAGAGCTGGCATGCCTTGTTTCTTGTGTTATGTCTGAAAACATGTATTTTCTATGCCATTCTTCTATAGCAATGTCAGTGTTTTGGCTTTGGTTGAACTCGATGATCTTAAGGGTCTTTTCTAAACTAAATGATTCTAGGATTCTATGACTTTTATGGACAAAGTGCCCAGCACTACTTCTGTTTGGCTCCATTTTAGCAGCTCCTTCTGGATGCCACGTGCCCTCCAAAGCCACTCTATCACTTCCCTCCTCAGCTGGACAGGGGAGAGAAAATATAGCAAAAGCTCCATGGGTTGAGATGAGAGCAGGGAGAGATCACTCAGCAATTACAGTCACAGGCAAACAGGCTTGACTTGGGAAAACTAATTTACTTTATTACAAATCAAATCAGAGTAGGGTAATGAGAAATAAAACCAAAATACCTTCCCCCTACCCCTCTCTTCTTCATCTGCTTATTTTATTCAGATTTTCTCTACCTCCTCCCCCACTGCAGCACAGGGGCACGGGGAATGGGGTTGTGGTCAGTTCAGCACGTTATCTGTTATCTCTGCTGCTCCTTCCTCTTTAAGAGGACTCCTCATACTCTTCCTCTGCTCCAGTGTGGGGTCTCTCCCCCAGGAGACAGTCTTCCGTGAACTTCTCCAATGTAAGTTCTTCCCACAGGCTGCATGAATTGCTGCAGTGTGGGTCCCTTCCACAGGATACAGTCCCTCAGGAAAAGACTGCTCCAGTGTTCTGGGACTGGGTCACAAGTCCTGCCAGCAAACCTGCTCCAGTATGAGCTTCTCTCTCTCTCCATGGGTCCACAGGTTCTTTCAGGAACCTGTTCCAGTGTGTGCTTCCCAAGGGGTCACAGCCTCCTTCAGAGCATTTTGCCCTGGCATGGGGTCCTTCATGGTCCACAACTGGATCTCTGCTCCACCATGGACCTCCACGGACTGCAGGGGGACAGCAGCCTCACCATGGTCTTCACCAGGGGCTTCAGGAGAATCTCTGCTTGGTTACCTGGAGCACTTTCTCCTTGTGCTCCTTCACTGACCTGCATGCCTGCAGAGCTGTTTCTCTCATATATTCTCATTTCTCCAGCTGAAGTTGCGGTTGTGCAATTTTTTCCCCTTTTTAAACATGTTATCCCAGAGGTGCTGCCACTGTCACTCATGGGTTCAACCTTGGCCACTGGCAGATCTGTTCTGGAGCTGGCTGGCATTGGCTCTATCAGACATGGGGAAGCTTCTAGCAGCTTCTCACAGAAGCCACCAGTAATTCTCCCACTCCTTGTCACATACCACAATAGAGGGTGGCAGTAATGCTGCTCCTCTCCATTAAACTCTTTCAGCTTCTGGAGCAAATTAATATTTTTCTTTGAGTGTTTATGCATATGGAGATAGCTGTGTTATTGTACCCTGCAGTTTTGTCAGAACAGTGAATGTAATAATGCCATGTCATGATCCCCTATTCCCCATCTCTTGGTGAGACTGAGTTGATACAACTCAGCCATTGCTGCCTTGCCAAACACCTTTCAACACTGCAACTAGACAGCATTAAAATAGCAGAATATAAGTGCTACTTGTGAAAGTCTTTGCAAAATTTATATTTAAAGCCTCAAGAACAAGTTCCCTGTGTTCCTGCCTGGTGTCACAAAACCCAAGTCCAGCTTTGGAAATGACAACCTAATGAGAAGCAATGTGGGTAAATGAAGAAAGCCCTGAAGCATGTCAAACCTAGGTGCTGTTGACTGCCTGAAGTACACAAACCCCAGCGGTATGGGATCTCTGCCAGTGTGATGCCTGGACATTAATGTTCACACCCTGGGAACTGTCAGGAGACAGACTGATTGACACAAGCTTTGATGATGGGCGCCATCAGAGATGCAACACTGTCTGTCCAGGTTCAAGACCATTTCAGCTGCTAAAGCTCAGTCAGCACAATGAAGTGTCGAGTCCTGAAAGCTTCATCGTGGCAAGCAGCAGTCTGATAAAAGGTGTGTCAGCTTACCATGGCCACTCTTACCATGGGTTCTTCCAAATTAAACACGATTGTGGCTGCTTCTAAAACAGGAAAAAATGCCTCATCCTTCTGTACTGAGCCCTCCACAGTGGAAGAGCACTGAACTCGAAAGGCATATGGAGCGATTCTAAGCTGCCGTTCCTGCATGGTGCTTGTACCTCCGCATTGCAGATGGTAGTAACTTTGAGACATGGGGGAAGAAAAGCTTCCAGCAGAGACTTGGTGAGTTTGAGGCTCTACACAATATCCCGACCTTTGCCATTTTGCCAAAATAAACAGATTTTCATGACCACTCCAGGGGGTAGAGGCCATCTGAGTTGCATGGACAGGCTCTGCAGCGCAGCCTGTCTACATGATGGACAGTTTAGGACTTCTAGACCCCCATTTTCACCCTCCTCTCCTTAACTCCTACAGCAGTCAGCTACTCTTACAGAAACTAGGAGTGTTAAGGACATAGCCCAGTAGGGGCTACCCTTCCTCACTGCTCCTCTGTGCTTGATGAGACCATGGCCAGCAGCTCAGAGCAGTGATTGCAGGGACACTCATGTACTGCTGGCCCAGGGAACGCAACTGGAACAAGGATGGGGATGGGGATTGGAGCTCTGGTCCTGTGATGAAAGAGCTCTCACCAACCTCGGCAGTAACAGGATTGTGAGACGATGTACTTTGTGAATTTGAGAGCCTCAGAGGATTCATCTCCCCACTAATAAATGTCTTCTGGGCCCATATAAACTCCACTGATTTACAAAGCTGTCTAAGCTTGTTTGCCCTAACACTCTCCTTGCCCCACCACTAGGAGCAAGTGACAGCCCATTCTCGATAGGCACCTCCATGAAACTCACATTCCTGGAAACTTAGGAGTGAGAAGTCAACTCTAATTTTACAGCAGAAGAGGATATCTGTTCTCTGAGATCCTTCTGTTAAAAGAGAAGGCTATTGTTATGGCTCTATTTGGCAAGAAAAGAACTAAGATTGATCAATGGTTTGGGTTTACTGTTCCCTTAATGACTACAACTGCTTTGCTCTCACAGTGTTTTTTTAGGGATATTATTTACTCCAGCTTCAGCCCTACCCAGGATGCTTGGAATTCAAATAAACTGCATTGCACTGCATTTTCTGGCAGGCACCCAGTGCAATGAATTTCAAACTAGTGTTTGATTTTGACAGCTACAAGGCAGAGAGCCATCTCACTAGTCAAGACTAATTCTTCCAGTTGCTACACAGCATGACCCTATGAATTCACTGTCAGTCACATCGCTGAGGTCACACTATCCCTCAGTAACAGTACCCTGAAAACATAGTAAAGTGCAGACGGTGATCGGCAGAGCTAGGTGACTTTAAATCTGTGGTATTTAAGACCTGAAATTAACTGTAGGTGTATCTACTAATATTTGGAAGAAAGATAAAGGATTTTCAACCTTTAGGGTGACTTGCATAGACTTGAAATATTTGGAGTTATTTGTGGTTGCAGATCTTAAACAGATAATTGAAAAAGTGTGGGACAGACATGACATTTTGTTAATTAAATAGAAAAGAAGAACAAATGAACTTTCTGAGGTCAAGAAATCGTCCCCAAAATATTATTCACCATTCCCCCTCCTCCCACCCCGATGTTATATATATTTTCAAGTCAGTGTTTCTCAAAGAGCTTTATGAAATGCTGCCTGATGAGCATAAAGTATCACTCAGACCTAGTAAATACTCTGGCCCATGCACAGAGCAGGCTTTTTAAGGCTACCTTTAAAGGTGAATCCTGGCCAAGGCATCCTCCCTCCTGCTCATTTTCCATACAGGAATTAGCCAGAGCCCCACAGGTTCCTCACATGCTCCAAGCAAGTCTCCAGCAACACCGAGATGTTTCTGCTTCCTCTTCTTCTTCAGAAAGAGCCCTCCTGCTGAGCAGCTCCATTGCCTAAATCTTCAAGTCAGCCTGGTGACTGGAAACAATGCTGCCATTGTACAAGCCGATCCTCAAAACATTGAAGGGTTGTGCCTAATTTCTTCATGAATGGTCTTCCTGTCACCAGGGCCATGAAGGCCAGATCCACATGCAGCCCTGGCTGCCACCCTACAGGAGCCGGCTACTCCTGCTCCTGAGCTCAGCAGCAAGCACTGTTGATATTTGGCTCTTAGGACTTGTCACCTGAAGGTTTCCCTGAGATAGGTGCCCCCAAAGTGGCCTGGTGTTGCCTGGCTGATCTCACGGGGGCAGCTCGGAGGGCAGCACTGCCCCTGGGCACAGCTGGGGCTGCCCAATGGGGCTGGAAGATGCTACCAACACAGGCCAGCTGTGCCCATGACCCAGGCACAAGGAGGATGCTCTGCTGAACATGACACCACCATGCTGTGAGGGGTGCAGCTCTCTTGCTGTTGCCTCGAAAGGAAGTTTCTTCAATGCATGGTGGCTCTGCATTCTTGAAGCACCAGTTTGGAAACACGGCTCTTCTGTGGTCTTTGTGTCATTCAGGGTGTTCTGTCATTAAGCTTTGCATTGATGAAGTTCTTTCTCTAATTCAGGGACGAGGTACTTTTATTTGAGACATCTGGCATGGGACTGTGGATGATGGACTGTTGGGATTCAGGTGCCACAAAGGGAGAGGGAACTCAGGCTGTCAGAGGAAGACCTAGTAGTGGTTTGAGCACACTGCGACTGCCGGAGTCACCTCTGAGTGACAGGGACCTGCATTTTCCTCCCCTTCTGTACAGAATTGTAAGAACCTTGGAGTCCAAGTAGCATTTTCAAAAGGTCTTTTCTTTGCACCTGCCTCCCTGTCCTCTCCAGCACTACTGTTTTGTCTTCTCTCCGTTTTCCTTGGCCTAATCATATTTCCTCCCTTTTTTATAAACTTTTCACTCCCCATCCTCAAATAGCATCTCACCATTTCTTCATTCTTGTGGTCATCTTACTTCTTCCTTTTCTTTCCCACATCTTTCTTAGCAATTAATTATTCCAGGAATAAAATGTGGAGAGAGGTTGCTGGGCTTTTCTCATTATTACTAATTCCATCACCTTCCTGCTCTTACTCACCCTCTTCCCATCATCACCATTTCATCCAACTTCTCTACCTGCTCCATCCTGACACTGCTGTGCCATGATAACTCTTGGATGATCTCCCTTGGAGTTCACCTTTCCCTCACATCATTACCTTTCAACCACAGCCTCACTAACTCTCACCTCCACACTGGTGCCCGCCTGATTACCCATCACCTTTCTTTCATTGATTTGCCCCGCAGCTGTGGTCTATATTTCATATAGAAATTAATCCGCTGAAATGGATCTCGCCTTTGCTATGGACTACTCCCTCACTGGTCTGCTTGGCTGCAGTGCTGATATCTGCTTTAGCACTGCCCTCTATGTTTGACTGGTCAATACCAGATTCCTCTAAGTCCCCTCTGCCCTTTTCCTGGATATCATCTTTCACTTATTCCCTCCTCCAGATATGACTGTTTCTATGTCTCTGCTTTCTCAGCTTTCAGCCTCTCTAAAATCTGTCATTTCTTCTCACATCCTTTCACAGCCCTTCTCCTTTCCAGTTTTGTGCTTTCTTACACACACTCCCTTCAGAACATTACTCCAAATCATTTTCTTAACATTCTTGCTTCCTAGCACCCACTGGCTCCACCTCACCAAAGGGTTCTCTTTTTACCTTTCAGACCTTCCTTAGGTGGCCATTCTCAGCCTCTGTCATCTTTCAGCCATTGACGTTGCCTTGCTTTCTCCTATGTAAATTTTCTGCAAGTGACAAATTGCTCTGAAGGGCTGATCTCTGCTCAAGCCTTATCTCTTTAACAAGGTATTCAGTTCTCTCATTTCTGACTCTAAGAAGAACGGTTCCTCTTTCTTCTGTCCTTCCTTCCTCCAGCCCCAGCTTGGAAAAGAGAATGGTACCATGATCTGTCTACCACGGAAAACTCAAAAAAATCCAGTAGAACTCATGAAAATTGTGAAGTGGAACTGGTTTAATGGCATCAACTAGGTCATCTCCACTTTGAACAAGAGCACCCACGCAGACAGAGATGAAACTTAACTAATTCACTTTGCATTTATACTTCCAGGTAATCTAGATTACCTCCACAGGCCTTTGAAAAACCCTCACCACGTCACAGTCATTTCTCAGAAGTCTCTGGTGCCTTGCTCTTGTATGTCTTTCCTTCTTCTGCCTGTAGACACTTCTTGGCAGGGTTAGTCTCTTTTCTCCTGCTGTACAAAACCCAGAAGAACCAGACCTCCACCTCTGTTGGACTCTGGCAGCACCAGAATGAACAAGGTCTATGGCTGGTATGCCTCAGAGTCAGGGCTAAGACGGTGGCAGCACCCCATCCAAGCCGCACTGCAAGGGGAACAGCCACCAATTTTCTGGAAGACGAGGCTGTCTAAAGCAAATCTGTTGCTGCAAGTCAGATGCAGAATTTAATATTTCCTCATACTTGGGATACTTGGCACAGTGATTATGAAAATAAATGACAACCAACTCTTTTTCTAAAGAAGTGGGTACAAAGATAATTTTGATGCAAATTCTTTTCAGAAACCAATTTTCCCCATGAGAATGCTGGCATTTAAATGCATTTTAAGAGCTAAGAAAAACACTTAATTTATTCTTTGCTGCCAGACAGGAACACTGTGATTCAGATTTGTCTCAAAAACTTCCTGAGCAAGTGGGTTTGCCTTGTTAACCTCACTCTTAGTTGTGGTTAGCTTCTTCTAGGTTCCAATAGTGCTTTGAGCCTATTGATTGTTTTTCAGGACAGAAAAGAGATGAATGTTTTGAATACACGTCAGAACTTATCTTCACTGTTCAAAAAGGACACATAATTGAAATAGAGATAAGGCTATTGTTTTGAAATAAAATAGGGAGAAAATTATTTTTCATTTCTTTTTCACGAGGACACTGAACCACTTATTCGGATTGAATAGGTCAAAATTTTTGCCACCCCTCTTGGATTTTGCTATCTTGAGCAAATGATTTTGCATCATTGGTTGGAATGGTCTAAAACTGAAGGAACTAGATCTTCACTGATCAGTGGTGTCAGCACCTAGATGGCTAACCAAGGGAATCTGTTACATTCAACACTGAAGTGATTTCCAGTGCGTCCATTACAGCTTCTCAGCTGAGGTGGTGGGAATTTAGCCTTAGGACAAACAGGGCCTGGGAAAACTGCCCACTAGAATTGTTCTGTCTCTAAAAGGGCAACTGAATATAAAGGCATCATCACTAGTTCAGTTAATCCCTCAGCTGGAAATCACTGCTGATCAGAGGAGTACTGTAGAGAACAATTGCTATACATTTGCTCTATTCTTATCCTCTTTCCGAGGCATCAGCCTTTGGCCATTCCCAAAGACAGGACACTGACAAAGACAGGATCTAGGTGAAACTTTGGTTTCACCCAAAGAAGACATTTCTGGCACTGTGATGTGAGTTGCCACTACAGAGAGAAGCTACTCTGATCACACAGTTTCAGTAGAAAGCTCACATAAGGGCAAGGGGTCAAAATCTCATCCCATCCACATCCTCCAGGAAAATGATCTACATTAACTTCCACCAAAGATAACTGAACCCAAACTGCATCTTTCTGACCCACAAAAGAGCATGAACAAGGGCCGCTCTGAGTCAAACACTCCCTGCATCATGCAGAGAAGGCAGCTATCCTTCCTCCCAAGCTAGAGCTGAGGAAAGCTGAGGGAGGTGCTAGGTTTTCAGTAAAGTACTGTTCAGTATGAATTTTTAATGCTGAGTACATCCATAAAGCAGGCTAGACAAATCTATCCAGCTTCCAGTTATCTACTAAACGCGACCTAGCATGATCCAGACTGGACTTAAGCAACTTGTGTATATAAGCAGAAAGCCATGAGAATGCTCCTGTCCACACAGCCCATTGGTGAGCAGCATCCTAGTAACACGTCACTGCAGACACCCTTACGCACCCCTGCTGCTCTGTCACAGCCTCACAGAGAATTGATTCAGGCTCAACACCTGAGACACTCGTCCCCGAGGCACTGTGGGGTTTGGGTCCCTGCTGTCCAAAAGGCTTCCTGCTACTGCAGTGTAATGATTGCAGCTGACAAGTTAACTTCACGTCAAGGCAGCAGTGGTTTGGGTGCTCTGAGAGAGTCTTCCCTCAGAGCTCGCATGAGCCTAAGATTGCCAAGAGGTGCGTGGAGCCCAGCATCGCAAACCCCACACAGGAATCAAACTGACCAGCTTCTGGCCCATGGGGACACAAGTCAAGGCCAGGTTGGACAGGGCTTCGAGCAGCCTGGTCTAGTGGCAGGTGTCCCTGCCTATGGCAAGGGGGCTGGAACTGAGTGATCTCTAAGGACCCTTCCAACCCAAACTGTTCTATCATTCTGTGACAGGAGTCCCTGCTGGGACGGGGGCAGAAACATGAGGCAAATGCTCCTCTCTCTCCCATTCATTAGTTTCCCAGTAATCCCAAAGAACATCTCTAGCATCTCCAGGGCCACAATGATTCTCACTTTCAGTATAATGATTCTGTTCTTTGATGTGTCTTAGGTGATGATATTTTGGCTTAATTAGATTGTGCTGGTACCAGACAGTCTGGGACCACTAAGATTCCTGAGTGTGAGGTGCTATGTCCTGAGGAGCTGCCATGCTGATCCAGGATTTCCTCTGCAAAACAGGGAGGAGAGAATACACATTTCACTCTCCAGTTGAAAGGACTTTATGAAATTCCTTCAGTTCTAGTTCACTGACAATACCTCAAGCTCCACCTTCTGGTGAATGACTAAAGTGCAGGGAGAGACAACGCTCCGAGTCAAGTTAAAACGAGTTTTCAAGACAATACTATTAAAATAGAAAAATGCCTGATTCTTCAGGAGAATGCACTGATCTTCAGCAAAGTGTCGACCAAATAGTTTTAAAAGGCATCACAGTGTTCTTTAAAAGGCATCAAGTAGTTTTATCATTCTGGATTCCATTTTCTTCACTTGATATAAACTGTCATGCCATAAAATAAACTTTATGTTTCAAGCCATTTTCTCTCTCCTCTCAGTAGTGGCAGTCAGCACAAACAAATCAAAACTAGTCCCATCTTAACGACAGGCTGAGTCATGGGATGACTCTAGGAAGTTGTGAAAGAGCATGAAGAAACAGGGAGATGGCCCAAGAGGGTGCTTTTCAGCTGAAAAGCACCTTCTGCAAAGACGCTTCTTACTAACTCATGCTAACCAAAAGGACAAAGCACCCATTTCTGAAATGTCTTAAATTTACTGAAGAACCTCAGGCACAGATTTAAAAACCCGATCTAGAGATACCACATAAAGCCAAAATCACATCATAATCTTTTTTCCCATCTAAACTACAGCAACTAGTTAGCCACAGTGAAAAGTGTCTCTGGAGTAAGGCAAGATACAGAAACACAATCTGTAATTTATGTATGGCCATTAATAAAGGTGGAAGAGAATTCCAGCTCCTTTTAGCACAATTTTTCAAAGTCTTTAATACCAAGCACCTCAGACTTAACAAGACACTGTTCTAGTCCTGATGTAAATGAAGATGAGAAATGTTCCCAAATAACCCCAGTGAAAGAGGTTGCACAGGAAGAGCCAGATGGAAAGACAACAAGATCCTGTTCTCTTATTGTAAAGTCATCTAACAATGTTGTTTCAGAAATTTTAAAGTCACTCACCCATACCAAGAATAAGGATTATAAGAATATGGTAACGCTTCCATCTATTAGTCCTATTGGAGAGCAACTGAAAATTCCTCTCTTTAAGGGAAATGCTCTAATGATCTATAATGGTCAAGTCTACTTTCCATGTGGAATGAGGCATGAAGATCTGTCAGCACAAATGGAAACGGCTGGCCACCATATCTTGCTTAGGAAGACCATGCTTTGGATCATTATATCCAAATGTGGATAATAATCATATAATGTATACTATACATATAATGTATAGTAATCATATAATGATTACTTCTATCCATAATGTGACTTTCAAAGTTCTATACCCACTGCTGTCAAGAGAGGATGCTGTGAAACAGAACATAAAATGTCTTACAATCTGTGCTGCCCTCACACACTAAAAGAAATATCAAATGAAACACATTTCTCTTCACACAGGGTGACTGCCATCACTCAGCCCAAGAACTGCTCCCCTTTTACTGGGAGAAGGCAGCAGGCAGTGATGATCAGGTGAGTGTCTATGCATAGACAGTAAATTACTTTTCTCTTAGACATAGCTGAACACAAAGTGCACTATTTGGATTATTTATAACAGGGCAAGGGCTGTGAAAGATCAGTGACCTGGTTTTGTTCACACTTTTGTGGGGAGCTAAACACAAATCCAGTGGATACAATCACTGCAGAGGAAATCAAATTAAGGCTTGCAGGTCTATAAGACCTTACTGTTTAAAAAGAAAATATAATTACATAATGATGGGGCACATATCCTCCTTCACCCACCTTCCTCAGTCTGTTGTCTCACCTCTCTACTCAAAACAACTTAAGCTAGACCCAGCTACATAAGCAAACCCCTGGGCTTGCCTGCCCTGATACAGAGGTCTGCTCAGGAGGATGAGCTGTATGCAAATCATTCCAGCATAGGCTCAAGTACTTTCTCAAAGTTCAGAGCTTTTGCTTATGAATCCCTCAAAGCAAAGTGCCTTCTCCGCACAATAAAATTTGCAGTGCCACAGGGGGGAGCTTGGAGCTTATGCTGTGGCTCAAGCTCATCACTTCCAGATCAAGAGAAAAGGACAGCTCAGCAGCATTAACAACTGCAGCCACTGGAAACTCTGTTCTGGAAAGGCTGGTTGAAAATAGTAACACATGCATACACACTGCACAAACACTTTAATAAAGACGTTCCTTTTCAACATGATCTTAGGAGACACTCATTGACTTTGCCTTGAAAAAGCAGCCAACCCCATAACTTATAGCAGAACAGAAGTCTTACACAGTCTTTATTCACTATAGTTTGGGAGAAGACTATGAATGCAAGGAAGACCACATTTTCCCCCAAATGCACCTGTGAAAGTATCTGTTGATTTTCTTTGAACACTTGCAAGAGAGGGAAGCCATTACATTACTAACACCTTTATCTTCCTCCCCACCAAAGGAAGCAAGACATCCCAGCACAGTGCTAGGAAATACCTACCTTTTTTTTACACATTATTTTCGAAATGGTGCTACATTTTACTGCATGTTTATTCATTTCTTTTGTTGGTACGTATGAGCAGGAAGACACATGATTTTAATAAGTTGTACAGCAGCTATTCAAATCCATTATAAAAACATATTCTTATGTAAAGACTTTTAATTAGGCAAGAAATGTGCTTCCTTTGGACAATGGGCTTGGTTCACAGCAATACCTGTGTAATTAATGTTTATTTATTAAAAAAGCATCCCTGAATCAGTAAATGGGGCTATTGACTCTGCTGTAAACCACTATGCCAGTCTGCTTTGGTACCTTTGAAAATGTAAATCATCTACATTTACTAGGAAAAGAGATGACCTGTCTTGATTCAAGCTGAAAAACAGTGCTGTAATTGAAGAAGCCCAGCTCTGAGCAGTCATTGTGTTTGGTGCTGCAGGATGACAGTGTAGCAATCTCTTTTTTTTTTTTTTCTTTAAACAATACTTTCTCATGACCTTAATACAATGAGTTCATGCTACTTGATTGTGAACTGGGCCCACTATTTACAGTATTACCATACATTACCAAAGGTCAGTGTAATTAACAAAATGGATCAAATTCATTCTTTTGGAAGAAAAAAAAAGAGACTGACTGATTTTGCTGGGGTTTTGGAGAGCTGGCTTGATACAGTGTTACTCCTGCACCAATGCATTTTAAACATAAAGAAATCACTGGCTAAAAGGCTGATGGCTAAGACAGCATTTTCAGTGGTAGCATCTTATACTGCTGGAAACTAAGTTACCAATGATATAACATAAGGTAGCAGTGCATTAGTTTAAAGATATGTAAATATTTATTTTAATGCTGCAGCATATAGCTATCATTTTTCACCGCTTTGCTATCCAAGGATTCCTAGTATTACACAAAGGTATTTTATCTGCTTCATTTTTTAGTTTTGGTACTTTCATTCAAAGCAAAGTAACTCCCATTTCTTTGTACTGCACTGAAATAAAGAATCTTGTTTCAGTACATAATGCTTTTCTTATTCTTTCTGGTCTGTCTCTATCAGTGTTTGTTTCCATGAGCACCAAATCCCAGATACTAGCCCCTGGCGTCCAGCTCCCAGTACCCTGGCTCCCAGCCCTCTGTACATACACACCCCAAAGGCACACCAGGCAGCACTGACAGTCCACCTGATGCCTCCAGGCTGGGCTCTGCGGAGCCTGGGCAGCA
The DNA here is from genome assembly GCA_013397755.1 of Cnemophilus loriae. Taxonomy (NCBI): domain Eukaryota; kingdom Metazoa; phylum Chordata; class Aves; order Passeriformes; family Corvidae; genus Cnemophilus; species Cnemophilus loriae. The sequence goes on from VZTF01007531.1 coordinate 664,529, forward strand.
CTGGCACTGCTATCAGACCACTGGGACTTCTGTAACATGATCCCCTTTTCTGGTAGATTCCCATTAAGATTCTACTTGGAATCTGGGAAAGCAGGCACTACCCTGCATTACCCATTTCTTGGGAGACTGCCAGAGCCATTGTGATTTTCTGTTGCTGGGACTGCTGTCATATTCTTCTAAGACTACAGAAGTCCTAAATAAATGAACACAAATCTCCCTCTGATTTCCATCTAAAAAGCTTCTAACCAGGTCTACTGCTAAGTACTTTGCTCTGTGGAGAGTCATGTTCCCAGCAGTTTGGAAATGAGAACACTCAGGAGCAGACAGTACTCAAACAAAAAGGTAAAGACTGACAGAAGATGGGAGAAAGCTGAATTTCCCAGCATAAGCACAGGCCTCAGTAGCGTGTGCTTCTGTAAGAGCTGTTTTCTATTGCACCAGCAAGGCAGCTGCTGACTGCACAGGTCACAGTGAGGTGAGCAATAACTGCTGCACTGTGACCCGGAACAGATTTCAGGTGCAGCTGGAGTGACGAGGTCAGAACAAGGAGAAACAATCAATTCCCATGCAGAGAAGCTTTACCTTAATTCCCAAACTACTTATGTCCCCCATTTTTTTCTAACAGCATCCAGAGCACCTCACTCTCACATTTCATATCCTTTTGCAAGAAATTATTCTACTTGATTATTGTTATTTAGTGCTGATTGTCACAGAAAATTAAGTATACACTTAACAAAAGTCTGCATTTAGGAACTCAATATTCTTTTCACACATGCAGCTACACAACAATCATATGAAGTCGGAAACAAAATATTAGTCCTGTTTACAGACAATGAGCTTTAATTGCTTACTGTGCTCTGTATCCCAACAGTTAATTTGCAAAATACAAAAAAAATTAAATTTAGCTGCTGACATCTATTTTCATGTTAAATTTCCTTTCCAAATATGCATTTTCTCCACATAGATATGCATGGAAATGTTCAGATGCATTCCATCAGAATACAAAAGTAAGATTTCAGTCCTACTTGCTGAAAAAATATCAGCTACTGTGTCACAGCTACAATGCAGGCCACTGCCACTGCCACTGCACTGATTCACAGAGAAGGAAAGGATTTTATCCTGTTCCCTGCCTTTGATCACACCCAACAGGTTATGCGCTCCTGTAGAATGAGATGATGGTCATGGTGATCTGGATGGGTTCCCTCTCCATTCAGAATCATATGCACTAGAATACAATGAGTAACTGCTTTTTATGAGACTGTCTAGTCCTAAACTGGCCACTTTTCAAGTAAAACAGATGAGGCCTACCTACAATGCTATAATTTTTTTAATAGGACACACCCTTTTTGGAGTTGCTCTCCACCTCCAAGGCAGGACATACCTTTTATCAATTAAAGTCAGGCACCTCTTTTGAGTGTGTAATTATTGGCTTGTTGCACATCAGGTAATGAATTTGGTTTTGTGGACAATGCTGTGAGTAGGCTGCCAGGGAGCCCATCCTGGAGGGGATGTGGAAAATGAAAGACACACACCCACACTACCCCAGGAGCAACCTCCTATGGCAGTGCACGTGTTTTGATGTGGATCACTCAGCTTTTGAGTGTGGTGCGCACTGAGGGGCAGTGTGCTTATTTCACCCAGTCTACCTCAGAGATATTAATTAGAGTGTTTCAAAACTGTGAGTAGTCCCAATATTTACTGTGAGTACATGGTCACAATATGACCTGTAGTACTGTGGGTGCCTCTGAAAGGACAGACTAGCAAACAGAATTTACTCCCTTCCTGTAGTGCAGATGCTGTAATGTGTTCTTGAGCTTATGTGTTACAGTTGAACTCATCTAAACAGGATTGTTGCCTTCAAAACAAGGGATTCCACTCCCCAGAGCAGAGAACTTCTGCTTCAGGCCACTGTCTTCACCTCTTTCCAGATCATGCTCTGGTACTCACATTAGGAATTGGTCCAAGTCACTAATCTGCTGTAAAACTATTTCTTTTTTTTTTATTGATGTATTTGTTTTCTGCCAGCTTAGTGGCCTGAATTGACTCACTGTACAGTAAAATGGAACCAGCCAAGGGGAAAGCGGGGAGCAGGAGCTGGGAGTGCAGAAGTGTGTGTAGGTTCATGAGAGCAGGATCTCCTCTTTAAGTAGCAGTAAAAGCAATAGCAGATCTAATAGTACCTTTATAAACAGCCAAGCAGGGAATTTACTTTTTGATGCTATACTGCTGCATGATGGTCCTGGAGACACAGTGGGCTGGTCCTGGGGCCAAGGTCTGCACTGCAGGGCACTGTATTCTGCCTCCATATTGTGCTAGTTCTCAAAGCTGTTTGTGCTGTCATCGAGTGGTTGGCAGTGTTGTGTTGTTTTTGTGAGCTTATTCCCAGACTGTACGTCAATCCAGAATTGATTTCAAGGCCGGTTTTAAGCCATCCATATGGCAGTTATCAACAGAAGAAAGCACTACAGCACACATTACATTTATTATTCTGAAACTTTAGGAGGGATGTAAATGGTACATCAGTCTCATGCAAGCCTGTGCTGTCTGAAATTTAACTATTTACTTGCTACACTAAGTAGTCTTACGTTGCACGTCAGTAAGAAAGCATACTACTAAGGGCAGGCTTTTATCACTCTTTTTAGTCATAAAAGAAACTAAATCCTTATTTCCTTATTCTTTACACTGGCTTCTGCCTCTTATTAACCTGTGCCTGTAATGAAGGTTCAAAGAAAAAACGGCTTTTCACAATTACTTAGGAAAGTCAAAGACATAACTTCCAACTTAAATATAAACCAAATGAAATATAGCACTTCTGGTACACAGCAGCTCAAGCAGCAGTCAGTCTCAATACCACGTACTTAAAAATGTTACATATTCTAGTAATAGTTTAAAATGTCAGGACATGTTCACTGGCAGACTGCTAACCCAAGGAGCCTAAGAGCCTTGCAGCTGAGCCCAAAGGGAAAGCTTGTTATGCTCCCAGCTTTTTCTAGCACTGAGTAGCTCCTCTTTCACCCAAGGACAGTTCACCTACAAAACTGATCATAAGTTATTTAGTTATTGCAAGGAATTTTACCATTTACATTAAATAAAACTGTTACGACATCTGTTATACTGGGAGACTAATAAAAGCTTTGAAATTTGAAGAAAACAGAAGCACTTGAAAGCGCTTTTAGTCCATAATTTTTGAAGTTTTAATTAAGTTGCAGGAGAATAAAAAGAGAGTAAGAGAGAGGATGGAAGAAAAGGGGGTGGAAAAGATGGGAAGAAAAAGGAAAGAACAATGGAAAGAGAAACAGAAGGAAAGCATTACTTGATAGGTAGTTTACCAGGAAACTTGCAAACAGAGATAGTCAAAAATGAACAGGCATTCATCTACTATTCCATTTCAGTGAGATGCTAAATTCCTCAAGGTCAGTTCAGAACCCAGCCTGAATTTTGCTGAATCTATAAATTCTGAAGATCAGGGATCTTTGCTTCCCTACACTTTTACATACCCTGATAACATTAATTATTATGCCCCTGGTACATTTTGTAAACATTTGAGGTAAGGAATCTATCATACAAAACACTGTACTATTTTCTTGCTGGAAGGCAACCCCCACTCTGAATTACAGAGAATGCAACTCATAGTTAGGAATTTCAGTAATTTGAACTTCCTCCCACCAGCACATGCAAATGACTCAAGTACTGACAAGAGCTGCATTCTGACAGGCTTCATATCCCTGAACATGCTCCTGCAGCCATCACAAGAGGCAGCAAAATGCTGTGTTGGGGAGCTCACTTACCTCGTATTCTCTGCCTCATGAGACTGCACAGTGAACAGATCCTTTACCTGTTGCTTTCAGTTTACCAAACACAAAAATAAAAAATCTTAAGGATGGGTATGAGAGAAATTAGGTAAACTAGGTAATGGTAAAGAGACGTGGTGGAAATTGAGATGTCAGTTTTTATCCCTCCTTCTGTTACCAACTTCTGTGGATATTACAAAGGCAATTATTCAGCTTTGTTTTTTGCGATCTCTAAAACAGTAGGAACTGTTGATGATAAATGTGTTTAGGGATTACATATTTGAGGGTTTCATGGAAGTGTGTGAAACATACTTCACAATATATGACTCTCTTAGGCCTCATTTTCCAATGCCTTGTACCTTGTGCCAGATGTTTGTATCAGCGTCTCATGAATGCAAACTGCATATAAAATAAGACATTTCTGTGGGTTTTATGATTTATGTTCATTATCAACCAATAGGGAGTCATAGAGAAATACAAAATCAGGCTAAAGATTGTTTCAACATGACAGCTAATTTATGGCAGTATTAAAACCTCCCTAGACAAGGTGTTAATACATTTGCCACGCTTACCATTGGGAGGTTTTTTGCTAATAGGTAATGGCAATCTTTCTTGTTGCAAATAAAACACTTGTTATCTTCAAATCCACTGAGGACTTGGCGGTCCAGCTTGTTTTCTTCGTCTCTGCCTGAGACTTCTATGGTTTTGACTGCCACTACTAAGTTTCCCTCTGCTTTCTCTTCTTTAGGATGATGACCCCTAGCTCTTGAAAACTTTATCTTGTGCTTTCTTCCTTTCCGATGACTCTTTCTGCTACCCCCCGGAGTACTCTGCCCGCTTCTGCTTTCCAGAACCCTTTCCTGCAGTGCGGTGCTGAGGGCTCAGCGCGGTATTACCCCGGCCCTACGACCGCTCTCCACGCAGAGCGGGTGACAACAGCAGGCGCCTCGCGGGAGCCTCACGACGTACGCTGCCCATTGCACAAACAGCTGCGATTATTAACACATTTCATATGGGTACTTCTCTTAGTGCTTTCAGAGGTTGCAATCTCCTGTTAAGCGTGACGGGCTCCTGTAGGCGCAGCTCCGCGCCTGCCCATTATTCCGCAACGCCGAACTCGGGATCTCCCGGCGTGCCCGGCCACGGGCAGGGACAGTGATAGGGGTAGGGGCAGTGATAGGGACAGGGGCAGGGCCAGGGCAGGGCCGGCCCCCTCCCGCCGCCTCCCCCGCTTCCTCCCGGCCCCGCCTGTTGATGTTTCACTTGCTGTTAATTCCCGGGTCGCAAGATGGAGGCGGGCTTGGGACGTCGGGAGCTGCTGCCGCTGTCGCTGCTGCTGCCGCCGCTGCTGCTGCCGCCTTTGGCCGCCGCGCTGCTGGGCCCGGCCGCGCCGCTGGGACAGGTACCGCCGGGGCCAGCCCATTCTCTGTCCCTGCCACTTTCCCTGCTCCTCTCCCTGTCCCTGCCACTGCCCCTGTCCCTCTCCGTGTTCCTGCCCCTGCCCCTGCTGCTGCCCGCGTCCCGCTCCCTCACAGAGGTGAGCCGGACCCTGCCGCGGCGCGACAGGGTTTTCCCTCTCCCTTTGCTGGTTCGGCGGTATAGGATTCGATGTGCCGTATCTGGCAGGTCTGAGAGGGGAGATAGTTCTATGCAGTGTAGGTGTATTTATATTGCATTTTCAGGCTTGTCCGCCTACATCTCCACGGTTCAGTGCCGTAGAAGTACGCACTGCTTTAGGTCCACATTTGTGCCTAGCCTGCTCTTGAATCGAACCAAGAAAAGGGTTTTGATGTATAGGTGTATATCTATAAATACACAGGGCATTGTGTTGTCTGTTTTTCTATTCCGATATCTATGGTGTGTTTTGGTGACATCAGTTTTAAATTTGGTGGCTTTTTAAGAGAGTGGAAGGAATGTTTTGGGTACGAGTTAGGAGATCTTTCCAGTGGGAATAAAAAGATGTGCCACAAAACCAGGTGAACTCTGACCTCTAGAATTACAGAAGAGCTGGGTACTTCTGCCTGAACTTGAATCATGATCAGATACATCCTCGAAAATTGTTATAATTGTGAACCCAAAGTGTAAGATGACAGAGGGAAGAGTTGTGAGGGTTGAGAGTTGTGATTGTCTAGCCAATGTGAAGTTACTGTTACTTGACCAAATTTATTATGGCTTTCCCTCCAGTGATATATTTATTAGTGTAATTTAAGTAAAACATTTCCAAGAAGGCCTGATGGAGGCCCTGCACTGGCACATCCTGTGTTGCAAAGCAGGATTCATTCCTGGCCTTACTTCCTGGTTTCTGCTTCTCTTTATGAACTTTTGAAGAGAGACCTCCTTAGCTCTGATTGCAAGACAGGGATCTAGATCTTCAGACACCTATAAAAGTGCCTGAATGCTTGAAGTCAGGTGTGCTAAAGAGAGCAGAGGGAGCTCAGTCCTTGGCTACTTTGCTTATCCCTGTGAGAAAGGGAGTGCTGGCTTGAATTCGCCGAAAGGCACGTGAAGTGACAGTGTAATACAGACCTATGCTCTTGCTCACCTTCTACCCAGAAACTGTCACGCTTCCACACTGGAATTTCACCTTGGTAGCATTAAAGTTATTTGTCACTGCTGGCAGTTTTATAGAACATGGAGGCACATTTGTATCTGCTATCTTTGGATGTGAAAGTGTGAGCAGGGCACAGGGGTGCCGGGGCAGTCCCACATAAGGCAGCTTGGAGTCAGGATAGAACAGCTGTTTTAAAGTGCTAGTAGGGCTTGACTTAGGAACTGGGCTTCAATGCCTTGTAGGCACAGCTGTGCTGTTTGTGGAGTTGAGTTTGTCCATTTGTGCCGTACTGCTCAGGTGGTCTTGTGAGCTCATGTTTTGCTAGTTTGGAAGTGTCTGCACTCTTTTAGCTTTGTACAGGTCTGGTGGTCTAAGTATATGCAGAAAATTTCTTGTAAGAGTCAAAAAAGGGACATACAAATTTTTACTTTAGTGTTTTTTTCTTTTTAAATCTCAAACTTAGCAAAATAAAAACTTGTGTTTTCTCCTGCACTATTTAGTTTTGTACATACGGGACCGGTTTTGATGCAAAAGGAACAATGTGTGTTGAGAAAGTTTTGAGTAGAAGGATCAATGTTTTTTGCCATTGAGCTGTTTTTTGGTGGCCTGTTGGGAACAGAAGTGCCTAGGCAGTGGGAATAGGCAGAGTGGGAATGCCATGCTGTCAAGTTGCCTTCAGAAGCCATAAGCTCAGTGACAGTGAGCGATGGGGTCAGAATAACTGTGTTGTTTCCTTAGGATGCTTGGGACTGCAGACTGGTTGGGAGCAGGCAGCATCAACGTGTTCAGCTTTGCCTTGGCTGGACACCTCAACTGTGCTCTATGAGCCCACTGGCTGCACTCTACTGACAGCTTCACATCTTATTAACCCTTCCATGTGAGGATTAAAGCTGGTGTTAAAGTTTACCTCCCTGCTGATGGCAATGGTGTTACAGAAACCGTAGTGGAAGGACTGAGGAAAAACCTTGAAACATTGGAATAGCATTTTGTAAGGCTGAAATGCTTTTGTTCAGCTCTGGAATGTGAACGCCTCAACTGTTGTGCAATACTTGTAATTTCTTAAAAAAGCTGTTTTGAAATCGGTACTCTTTTTTTTTTAACATTAGCATGTCTGTTTTGGTTTTTATTTCTCCTCAGAAAATTTGGATATGCAAAACTGGACTAAAAATTGATTGATTTTAGACAAAATTGGGGGTTTGTTGTTGTTGTTTTGGGCTTTTTTTTCTTTAAAGAAAAAAATACAGGGAATGATGCAATAAGACAACTGACCTTCACTTTAAAGTAGTGTTTCTGGTGCAAGGTCAGGAATAAGGTTTTGTGCTCTAGAGTATTTTTTTAATGTGCTGATAGGAGCTGGCTAAAAGCAATGCTAACGCTGTTATTTGCTTACTGTGTTTACCTCTCGATAATTTAGGCTAGCAAAGTTCTTTCTAAATAACATACTTGCCTACCAAACTTTTTTTTTCTTTTTAGTTCAGTTCAGTTGCCTGAAAAAAAAAAAGGTTTTCATATTGTTTTCTGCCTGCAAGAAACCTCTGTGTGGATGGGTCATTTCACAATAACAGGAAATAATCTTCACTACATCAACCCTTTGATGCAGTGAGTACAATGTATTTTAATCAAAGAAGAAACTCGTTAATGGCAACATGCTGAAATGTTTCTTCCATCACTTTATGCCAGTTTCTATATTAGCAGCCCTGCACACGTGAATTTTTAGGCCTACATCTTCCTGTGTATATTTGATTAAATTAAAGCAATATGATGCAACCATGTCTCTGTAATGTGAGACTGAGTATTCACCTTTAAAACTCACGATAAAATATCATAGTACAAGTTGGTTTAATAGGGAGAATACAAAGGCAGTTCATTCTAGTAAAGTACATAGGGCAAAGGGAAGGATAAGCCATGTTATAATAAGAGTCATTGTAAAACAAGGAAGGAATGAAAGTGTGCTTGTTCAGAAAAGCCAAGTAAAGCAAAAGCATCGTGTTAGATTATTCTATTAACAAAGAGTTCAGCTTTAGCTAGTTGAACAAATACTGGATGTAGTTATCTTACCTTAAATACTGTCATGCAGTTTAATAATGCCAAACCTTAATGAAGAAAATTTTGTACAAAAATTTTCTGAAATGTGAGGGACTAATTACCGTCCTACAACTTGTGAAATTCTAACTTGTCATGTCAAGCTTGTGCCATGATTACTTCTCAGTTCAGTTATGCCTGATTGCATTTAAGACTCTACAACATAGCTTTGTTTCGATTCTTATGAAAGAATTATGTGAAGCATTGATCACGCATCCCCGGATTGCAACATATAGTTACTTGTAGTAGTAGCTACTTATAGTTATTTGGAGGCAGTTGTCCATGCGAGTGCCAGGACTCAAGTGGCATGAGTTTGTGTGGTAGTTTTGTTTGTCTATTCAGACACTTCTTTTCCCGTAATCTCTTCTCAAATTTAGAAACAAGTTATTAGTTTTGTCTATTTTTCACCTGTTTGGCAACCTGCATCGGACTTTACATTTTTCAGTCGCAAACAGGATATCCCAGCAGTGCCTGTGTAATGGCTGTGAGGGGATTGTCTGCCTTTCAAGTCTGTGTACAGCTGGCTATCTTGCAAGGCAGCGTGCCATCTGTTCCTAGGATTGCCTACTTTGCTTCCCACAGGCCTTGTAGTGCAGAAAGAGCCTTGTTTGGAGAGCCTCAGTAGAGAACAGCTGTGCTTCAAGTGGGCTGGCTGCTAGCAGCTGTATCTAGATGGGGTTTATGTGACTGATGTAGCTGTGTAGGACTGAACAGTTACCCTGTACTGGGAGAAACTGTGCAGTGCTCCCCATCAGGTACTCACTGCCTGTGGAAGGAGTTTCCATGATTCTTTAAATCAGATAATCAGACCTTTTTGAAGTTCCTGCATGATTAGACCCATCAGCTTTGTCTTGTGCAGCATTTTTCTCAAAAAAGCAATATTAGGTGAAATGTTCTCTGTAGATTTGTGTGACGTTAGTCTTTGAGAACTAATGAATATTCCCTTTTAACTTATGCCAGGTGCTTTATATTCTTTGCTGACATCTTTTCCCCTTCTTGTTCTTCTGCTGCTACTGCGATTATACTGCCCTACTTAACAGTCCTGGGTTCTGTTGCAGCACACAGTGAAAGAGAAAAGGATTAGAAAATGATCACTACCTGCTTACCTCTGCTGATCCAAGCTCACAGAAATTCACTGGTTGGCTGTAACATATGTCATCACACTGTTGGTGCTGCTGCCTAGCTGTCCTAGAACAGTAGTAGCTGTCCTAGAATTTGTGGTAGGGGTGCTGTCCTCTTTGCAGGCTCTGTGGCCATTACCACTGTAAATATCGCTGCTGGAGCACTAAAACAGGGATGAGAAATCATAGGAAAACTGAGGAGAGACATTTACATCCTATAAGAGCATTAAGAACAATAGGGCCATTTTTAGTGCAGGTTGGAGTGTTGTGTGAAGGCATTTATCAGCACAGGAGGGGATAAGGGGCTGTGAAGTATGGAATGGGGTCAGTGGTGAGCTGAAAGCACACCCTGATTCTTAGGGACTTGAATTGCTTCTTGGGGCTGTCCTTTCATTCTGGCTCTGTCAAAGCACTGCTTTTTCAAATATCCCAATGAATTCAGAACCTTTTAAATTACAGGCCTGTCTGAAACTTGCACGATATTGTTAATACTGAAAAGTGTATTTTAAGTTATACAGCCAAGTTTTACACTCATAGTTCAGGCTTTTCAGAAATTGACGGTGCAGTAGTATGGACCGCTGCAGAGTTCCCATGTTCTGCTCTCAGTGGCTTTGTTACTGGAGGACCGCCTTACTATGCTTTTACAAAATAAGGGATGTGGGGTTATTTACCTTTCTTAGTACTGAAGTACATAACCACAAGACATATCTACAAAGCACTATAAAACACCTTCTTCCCCTCCGCCCTCAGGTTGTGAATTTTATTACGGTAAGATAAAAAAAAAAGTTTACTCTGTTGAAATTAAAGGATATTCTGTAAGTATGTGAGTCTTCAGCCTTAGGATTGGAAAGATGGGGATTTGAATTATCACTGGAGCACTTTCTAGCAAGTGTGGCTTGTCAGACCAGGCATTTCATCCTGAAAGCCTGGTACAAGAGCTGTTGGCCTGCCACATCTGTTTCCCTCCCCTTTAGGAGACATAAACAACGTACTGCTCTTGAGCACTTATCAACATGCAGATACTGAAGGGGTACCAGTCAGGCTTATGATAACAGGGGGAGTGCCATGCATCACCTATTCCCTGCTAGGGGTGAAGGTGGATTAACTGGGATGGTGCTCTGCTCTCCTGCCAGCTGCTTCCTTTCCCCCAGCGCTCCTGCCCTGTTTTTCATTGCATTTGGCACGCATCTTGTGGTTTTTGCCCTCCTGTAGATTTCAGTATAGGCTATTCAGGGTCAGGAAGATTGGCCACAGCAGGACCCATTGAGTTTTGAGTGTGACAGTGCAGGAGAGACCAGTGGGAAGCCATGGGAAGACAGCAGTGTGAGACTCGCCTTCAAGGAAGGGTTAAGACTGACTGTTATTTTCTGTGGGAAGATACGAAGAGTAATGAACAACCTGTTCAATAACTGCAAAACAAGAGCATATGACAACTGAGTAGAATGGATGTACAGAATACGGGGAGATACCAGTAGAATTTGTTGGATCTGGATGTGAACAGACTAGTCCCAGGAATGGTAACAGTATGAGTTCTCTGCTGTGTGTGAACACAAAATTGCAAGGGTCATGATACAGCTGCTGTAGGGGAATGTTAATCATTGCTCTGAGTTACTGAGGAGCTTTATGAACCTGTACCATTAAGGAGATGTATCACCATCTCCTGAGGTGAGGGTGAGGACAGATGTCTCCCAAGGAGATGCTGCAAGGACAGACAGATCATGCAGCAGAGGCAATCCCACAATCTGTGTCCATCAGAACAAGGAGCCCGGCTCTTTCCTCTCAGCTGTGTTCTTGGATCTCTTGTGCTTGTCCAGCTCTTCCTTGCTTGTTCAGTTGACAGAAAAATGGTCTGGCAAAAAAAGGGAACGTTTTTGTGCCGATTGAATGAGCTAAATTACCTCGCTGACTTGGCATTGATGAGAGGGAAGGATGATGTGCAGGAGAGATCTGCACTCTCTCAGTGGCAAAGGCAGCAAGTGGTTTAACTGTCCTATTTGTCTGCACCTTACGATCTGATTTTTGTACCTTTGACAGCACAGAAGTGATCCACTGAAATATTTCATTTCTTAAATGAGTAACATGCTCTTCAAGTGCAAGTTTTAAGTATGTTCTGGAATTCATGACAGTGCTTGTGGATACTGTGTCAACAGAGCTGACAGCTGTTTTGAAGGAAATTAATCATTGTATGTATAGCTCACTTTGTGCATTTAACACCCAATTGTTGAGCGTATCTAGCTTCCTTCATGCCCTTCACTTTCAAATAAAGCATTTGATTTTAAAAAAAAAATAGGAGGGGATTTTCCTATTTTTCATCAGTCATTTCCTTTTTCTTGTAATCTCAGTGAGTCCCTTTGTAGATGTTGAAAAAAGATTGCAAAATACTTTCTGTGTAAAAAAACCTCAAATGTAATTTGTGGCTTAAAAAACGAAGGACTGTTAAGACTGCCTGGAAAATCCATCTTTTGTGCCCTTTGAATTCCCAGAAAAGAGAAAAACCTTGGAAGTAATGACACAAAGTTTTGGTAATCTGTTAAACAGTTTTGGAGTATAAAAGACCTACAGTTCTGAATGCCAAGAGCTAAAAGACCTAGAAGTTTGGTGGATTTTTATTTTATTACTAATATACACAATTCTTAAAATATGAGAAGAAAATAAGTAGTTCGAGGAAATTACAGGAAGACAGGATAGAATACATCCTATGTTTATACTGTTAATCCAGTTTATATTTTCAGTTACAGACTTTACTTGTCTGACTAATTTGGTAATTTTAATTTTCTTTGAATAGCTAGGATTAAAGTTTTGAAGAAAAGTCAATATAAAACCCCGTTTCATAGAAGGGGCATTGAGAAAGAGATTTCTCTTTGGTCTCGGTGGCCAGAGTTTTCCTACTAATATGGCAAATGGGTCTGAAGTATTTCCAAGTCACTTCCAACCAAAAGGTTATCAGTGTTAGGTTTTAAACTATTCTTCTCATGATGCCAGATTCCAGCTGAATCGGACTTGGATGTTGTTTTTCAGTTTTTGACAATTCTGGCTACTTGAGTATGCTCATTAACACCCATTGTTTCAATGATTTTTTGACATTATAGTCACACTTCAGAAGCTTTCTGTTCATGAACTGGGGTTGTATTATGCTAGGTACTGTATATTTCACGTATTTTCTGGCTGAAAATTTAGTGTTGTGTAAAAATGCTAAATGAAAAGTCTTTTTGTGTATTTACATTTTTATTTATTTTAAATTCTGAACATGTTCAACTTTTTATTGAGACATGACTCGCTTTTTAACTGTTGGTTGTGAAACCATGACTCAACTACAGAGCTAAAGAAGATGCTGAAGGTATGGAGACATTTTCCAGAGGAAAATGGATCACAGAATCACCTGATCATTTAGGTTGGAAAAGACTTCTAAGATCAAGTCCAGCCTTTGACTGACCACCACCCAGTCAACCAAACCATAGCACTAAGTGCCATGTCCAGGTGTTGATGAAATGAAATTATAGTGATTTAAGGCTCCCACAAGGCAAATATGGAGCTTAACATTATTTTTGAAGAGGTGTCCGAGGAAAGCAGTGTGGCAGTCATTACTTTCGGCTATGTGCAGGCGAGATTTGATTTTTGTACATAATTTTTTTCAGGGACAGACCTCGGAGATTTAACGTCCCATTAGCAAAGCAGCCCCTGAAATTACAAGGGAGAAATGAGAGGACAGAATGAGTGATTCAATAACTTACAGCAATTAGGGTTTGAAAGAAAGAAGCGAATCCCCATTATCTGTGAGTTTGAGGTGTCCCATGTGGCATAATTTGGGGATCATAACCAAAGAAACAGGATTACTGCTGACAAAACTGAATGTTCTTTACTGTAGACTAACATGTATTAAACTTCACTTTGAAGACTAACTGGAGTGCTTAGAAAAACATTTACAGAGAATCTGATTTTTACCTTTTGTGGTCTATTATTTTTTAGCTAATATGAGAGACTTCCATTATATCCTTGTGAAACAAGTGATTATTATTATTATTATTATTATTTTATCTTGATTACGAAAAACCATAAACTCCAAATAGGGGGATGCAGATGTCATTCTTTCTCATCTCCTCTTTATTAAAAAGAGGGCTGAAAAAACCAGACTAATCCTTACATGGAACAAGAAAGCATATTCGTTTTTCTTCTGTCTGCGGGATAGAAAGCCTCCGAATGCGCTCTGGGGTTAGTACGTAGTCATTCTGCCAGGACAGTACACGAAAGTTGCCTGCTGTGGCTCATGTGTTTTCTCAAACTTACATCTCTTCTCCCTGTTTTTTTCCAGGAAGCAATCAGAGTTGGTGTTATGATGCTGAACACCAGTGGAGAATTTCACAAAGGACAGGTTTGTCCGGTTTTTCTATTTATTCAGTGAATTAATATGCAGCGAAACAAAGTCTGCAGCAGCTGCAAATATATCCTTTATTCTGACATCAGTCAGTAAGGAAGTATGTTCCTCTGAGAGCAGAATTGCAGCACAGGGGCACGAAACATACACTCATTCTGGCTGTCTTTCTTTCAGGTTCTTTTTAATATCACCTACGTTAATGGACAGGTATATCTAAATGACTTTCCTATGAAAAGCGGGGTTGCCCACATAACATGTCAAACAACAATATGTGAGTATTCTCTTTTTTTTTTGTTTTTATTTTCCTCCTTCCCCCAGGGTATTTGGCTTCCCTGTTGTCTAGTGACCAAAGCTTACGATGGCTATGTGTTCTGTATTTTGCAAACCTGAGCATTGTAGTAGCAAAACATTTCCCAAGGTAGGGCAATTTTGGTATTAAAACGGATCAAAAAGATCTTACAGCCTTCATCTCAAGTCACGTTAACAGGCTTGTGTGTAAATGGTGTAATCTGAAATCCAGACTCTGCCCATCTTTTCACAAGAATGTTTTGCACTACAAGCTAGACAATGTAAACAGAAGGATGCAACTCCACCCTGCTAATGGCTGTGTCTCTAGGTTGGTTGGCATATATCCAGAAGGAGATTCAATAACAAAAGTATGAATTGTTGTTAGGAAGATCTTTTTATGATCTCACTTCTGTGTCTATTGGACAAACAAGTTTCTGCTGGATAGGATGTTATAGCACAAATACTGCACTTTTGCTAGGGTCCTGGACTAGTTCAAATTGTCTTGAAATTGCTATTTTTCCACTGATTTGGTGCTACATTTTTTGTGAAAAACCAGAAAGTAATGTGATTTTTTGGAGATACACAGAGCGTTCTGTGTAATTAATTAAACAAGGACCATTATGCTTATTTCATTTAAGCTTCTGTTGTATTGAGAATGATCTTCTGCTGGATCAGGTGCAGTCAATCTCTGGGTTGATTTTTGAGGTCATCCTCATCAGGCACTTAATTACAGAATACTAACACTTTCAAGTTGTGTCTCTGAGCTGTGACCTTGTTGCTTGAACCTTCTTCCCCAAGCATGATCAATCATTAATTTGACAGTATTTATTTTCTGGAAAGGGAGAGCAGTAATCAATTTCTCCTTTTCTGGTAAAAAACCATGGCAAAATGTCATTTACTTGCAAAATAACTCACTCCAGAAACACAGATATGATTGTATTGACTAATTCTGAGAGCTCCTGAGCACTCTTCTGTAGTTCCTATTAATTTCCCAAATCATAGTTGTATCGCTTGCAGTGACTAGTTTTGAATCTGAAACAGTGAGGAAAATACTGGTTTGATCTGGGAGCTAGAAACCTGGAACTCTCTATTTCCATGTTTAGGTCTGAGTCCCCAGCACAGTACCTCTCTCTGTTACCTGTAATGTAACATTTATACTATTTACTTACTAAATTATTTGGTAGCAGGTTCAGGTAGTGTTTGTAAAATGCTAAAGAAATATCAAGATACTTGCTAATAGAGGGGGGGAAGTACTCCTGAATGTAGATTAAATCAAAACTTGACCCTAATAATCATGCTTTTGAATATTAGGGACCACATACTCTGACATCATTGTCAGATCATTCTTGGCACCTACATCCCCACTTGAAGTTCCCCCAGATGTCAGTTTTGGAAGAAAGCGTATCTGTCGCTGCTGTGAATTTGGTGGTGGTTGAACAGCCTGACACATGGTAAACGCTGGAGCACAGGGAGCTTCAGCTGCTTGGCATCTTAGAGGTTTTGCGCCTTTAATGCATGCTTGCTGCTCCAAGTCAGAAAACATTCAGCAACCAGGTTAGTGCCTGGCTCACACCTGTAGGGAACTTTCTCTCCTTCTGCTACTTATTTTGGCAATGGAAGATAGTACTAAATTATGCCAAGAAGTATTTTGCTATGCTTAAAATAAGCAAAATAGCTTTATAAGGACAGGGATCACAGCATAAAAGTAGTGGACACACTGAATAGTTACTGTGTGACTGAGAGACCCAAGTCGAGGCTTATCCCACGTTACCTGACAGGCTCAGCACTGCAAGTGACACACACACAGCACCAGAGGCTTAGCAGCAGGGATGGTTTGGTCTCAGTTAATGTCCCTTGCTGCCTGCATGCTGGAGAGATCCCTCACCTCCACTCTTGTGCTTCTCCAGGACTTCAGCTGTAGCGTGCCCTCACCTGAAGTAGAGGTGTGGTAACTGGGAGAAGGATACTAATACTATGCAGAAACAGCCAGGGTAGAAAGGCAGTTCTGTGTGTACTTGTAGAATATTAATTTGTTGAAACAGCTGAAAGCTTTTGGGTAGGAAGAGAGGTTGAGGTGTCACCAATCATCTGAAAACAGAGAGGGGGACAGAAAAATATGTAGGAGGGAACTGGCACTCATCTTGAGTAGTAGATGCAGTGTGCCTGGAAAAGAGCATATTTGTTTCTGTATTCAGAGGAAGGAGAATATTGTGCAAACCAAGATGTTTACACAGGTGGCTGGCTAGGCTGTGGCATTACTCTTATGAACTCCTGTGGACAACTGAAATAAGAATGCAGCAATAACCAAGCCAAAGAGCTCTGCTTAGAGTGCTTAAATGCAAACCTCAAAGGCAGAGATGCGACACTTTGCAGGCTCCCTGAGTAAGGGGATTATACAGATCTGCTGTGTATTTTATGAAACCTGCTCGGAGTCTGATTTGGTGATATACTGGTAAAGAAATCATGGCACCTGTTTTAGCTGTTGCCCAGATTACTGCTGGTTGTAAAAGCAGTTACTGGAAGTGGTAAGGACATCAGCATAGTACAGATGTTCTGTACTGCTGTTCTGGCATCTCTGGTTTGATGCTAGTGCTGCTCTGACTTCTCCGTTCAGGTGCTGCATGTGCAAAGGCATCTATGTCAGAGTTGCACCTGTTTTCTCTATGGCTGGGTACTGCTTTCTAGGTGAGGTGATTTCTCTTTGAAAATCATGACATTGTGTTAACAGTGGAGAACAGAAGTTTGGATAACTTACTGGATCAGCAGCGCCTGGGAACCGTCAGTGTTCGCATCATGGTTCATGAGTGGCCTTTGGCATCCACTTCTGATTTGCAGCTGATTGTCGTTCAGGAAGAAGTGACAGAAATTGATGGAAAACAGGTAAAAAAAAACCCTGCTACAACATTCTGCTTGTTTGTAATTTAGGAGAGGCAAGTAGTTCCCAAGGATTAAAAGGTTTACATGTATCTGGTTGGTGATTAGAACACGAAGTATATAATTAATGTTAACTAACAGTACCGAGGGAGATAACAGCAGAGTTGGCAGTATAATAGTGGGGGTGTTTCATGAGGAAACTTCAAGTTTTAATGCATCTATTCATATTTTAATAATTATCATGAACTGTATCACATGCTCTTTGAATATGTGAACTTGTGCAAGCAAATCCAGACTCACAAGCAAGAGCTGATATATAAAATAACATACAAAACAAACAAAAGGGTCATGGATTCATTCTGAGTCCTGAGGTTTTCCCCATTGTTTATTCCAAGCTAACAAAAGGTTTCAAGCATGTAGCATGGGGAACAGCTTGCAGCAGGAAACTGATGGCAGGTGGGCTTATTGTGTAAGCCCACTGCACTGGAAATCTTAGGCTTAGGAGATTTTGCATGTAAGATAATTTGAATCTTGATAATGAACATGGATTTTGAGATTAATGAGCACCTCCACCCCTCCAATTCTAACTGTATTTGCACAAATACCAGTGAACATGAGGGGTTGCAGTTCTAGCTGAGATTGAAATGTGCAGAACTGAGTTCTCAAAATCACCTGTATGGTGTAGTTAATTTACTAACGAAAGAGATTCTGTAGAGAAGATCCAGCTGCTGAAGCCAGCAACTGGCTTATTTCTGTGTCATATTTCTGTTTCTGCACATGTTTGTATCTTACATGTGGCCAGGCTTTTTGAAGCTGGCTTGTGTTCTGCTGCCTTTTTTGTTTTTTAAAGGATAATGATGTTAATACCATTGAGCCTTGATTAATTGCATGGTCAGCATGTTGTATTTTTTACAGGGATCTGTATCATGTCAGAATCTTACTCTTAGTGAAAAGCCCCACTAAAAGGGCTATAGCTTTTCCAACGAGGTCTTTATCGCACTGATAATAGCCTGAGATATTGTGGTTTGATTCAGTTTTTACACAACGGTGGCATTGTATTTCAGGCCTCAAACTAGACATCACAATGCATTTCTGATTTTCATAGGGACCTAGTAAAAACAACCAGAAAGCTAGTGCTGTTTCCTTGATTGTTCCTTTAAGTCAAAAGCAGTCTCACATAAGCACAGGACAGGAGCAGAATCACCTCCCTCAGCCTTCTGACCACACTGCTGTTGATGCAGCCCCAGGACACAGTTTGCTTTCTGGAATGTGAGTGTACCTTGCCAGGCCACGTTGAGCTTTTCATCCACTAACTCTCCCAAGTCCTTCTCTTTAAGGCTGCCCTTTATCCATTCTCTACCCAGCCTGTACTTGTGCTTGGAACTGCCCCAGCCCAGGTGTAGCACCTTGCACTTGGCCCTGTTGAACTTTGTGAGGGTTCACCTCTCAAGCCTGTTCACTGCTTCTGGATGGCATCTCTTCCCTTCGGCAGGTTGGCCACACGGTGTCATCAACAAACTTGCTGAGGCTGCACTCAGTCTCACTGTCCATGGTGCCAGCAAAGTTGTTAAACAGCACCAGTGCAAATACCCATCCCTGAGGACACCACTTGTCACTGATCTCCATTTGGATATTGAGCCATTGACTGCAGCTCTCTAGAGTGTGACCATCCAGCCAATGCCTTATCCACCGCCTGCTCCATGTGTCAAGTGCACGTCTCTTGTTTGGAGACAAGGATGTCAAGCAGGACACTGTCAAATGCTGTGACAATTTGCTTTCAGTTGTTAAAAAGAAGCAATGTTCCTGCAAAAGCAGAAGTGTCAGTCTTGCCTCAGCAACACTTTAAATGCTTGCAAATGCTTTCACTGCATAGCTCAGTTTTCCATGCCTGAAAATGCCTCCCTGCAAGAGGATAGTGATGTACTACGTAAGACTTGGTTAAAAGCCCATAGATTGACTACCACATGCTTTCGCAGGGAGAGAAACCCAGTCTGTTTAGCATATTTTCTGATGTGGTATGGTCTACACAAGTGTGGTCTGTAAAAACAAAGAATACTAATTCATGTTATAACAGCCCTATTTCTACATCTTGGTGGCTTGGAGTTTTCTGGGGTGTACTGGTGTCGTCTGGCAGCCTGCATTCAGTCTTGCTTTAAACTCAGTAATATCAACATATTTACATCTCTTGTAGGTTCAGCAGGAAGAAGTAACAGAAATAGATATTTTAGTAAAGGACCTGAGAGTACTTAGACATTCCAACTACACCGTCCCTTTGAAGGAGAGCATGCTGTATTCCATGCCAAGGGACAACGACGTGTTATTTACACTGCCCAACCTCTCAGGAAAAGGTATCACTCAGCTGTTAAGTAGTATTTTCATCCATATTTGATGTATTGATTTACAGGGTAAGAGAGCATCATTATTCTCTTGTTTTACATAGTGAAACAGTTTCTTCAGTAACAGGGAAGTGTTTTATTTTATAGGGTTTGGTTTTTATTTTTTTTAAACACCTAAATTCAACTCTTCACATTAGGTATTTTATTTGTTTGTTTTCAAATCCGTTCTCCTTTGAAGTACTTGGTACTTGGCAATCTGCAATCCAGACATCTGACAGGAATAAATTTCTCTGTCAGATCTATGATGGATGTTTCTCTAAAGCTCCCCCTTTTTCCTGAGAATGAAAGAGAAAACTGTAGAGGAAATACCTGTCTGGGTCAATTCCAAATCACAGAACAGTTTTCTGTTACTAAACTTAAATAACTTAAAAGCAAGAAAAGTTATTTGATGCCTTAATTTTATCTCAGTTTTGTTTAATCAAAAACTGTCAAGGATTTAATTGGAGTAGAATATTTTGATCCACTCCATCACCTTTTAATCTGATGACAGCTGAAGTTTACAGCAAAGGGCATAGCTAAAGGCTGCACTGTAACACTGTTCCTGCTTCTTGTCAAGTTCACTACTCAAGTTTAAGAAAAGGCCTTCTATGTTCTTGCCGTAAGTATGTGAGAACTGTACGATCAGTAGAGAAATGCAGCATGTCTTTATTTTCCTGCAGAGTGAGTCAAACAAAAAGCAAGCTCTACACTAAATCTAGCTTTTCTTCTTCAGATATTCAAGATCCACTGCAAACTACCAGTCAGTACCTCATCCAGCAAGTAGAAACTACAGTGGATGAAGAGACATTACCTGGCAAGTTACCAGAGACCCCTCTTAGGATAGAACCTCCGTCTTCTTACAAGGTGCTTTTGTTGTTTGTTTGCGTGTTTTAATTATTAGTATAATTATTAGTATATAAATATAATTATTTAAAGACAGACAACCACTAAGACCAGTGGACTTCTGCAGATAAACAAACCCCAAATAAACCAAAAAATGCCCCCTCCTAAATTACCCTTCAGCAGTGACAAGTCCAGTAGGAATCCAATGGACTTCTAAATCCTGCAACGTTCTGAGCACACAGATACTTCATGATAGTCAGTTGTGATATTTATGTTATACCAAGCTAAGCCTTTATGACAATTTCAAATATTGCTTAGCTTTAACTTCTGCCATTTTCTCCTGACTGCTGCAGTGCTTACCCCTCTGAGAAATGGACCACTGGTCTCACCTGCTGCAGGAAACACAGTAACAGCTGGAGAAGTTTCAGTTCCAGCTTAGGCAAGGATGGGCTTCATGGCCTCCTCTGTGGCCAAAACACTCACATTTACAACCTAATGCCTGCTCTGTTCAAGTTTCCTTTATTTTCCAAAGGGGCCTTTAATGAACAGAGAACTAAACCTTTACCTGTTTCAAACTTTGAAGAATAAAGGTATCTGAGCCGCCAGTCAATTCCATCATGATTTTCTGTATGTTTAAGCATATATGAGTTTAAGTAAAATTATCACCATGTAATGTGATTTACCAGTAGCTAAAAAAAACCAAAAACCCAGCGGTTGCTTTGTTTTGCAAACTGTCTTTGTATTTTTACCTGTTTTGTAGGTGATGTGCCAATGGGTGGAAGACTTGAGAAAAGGACTATGCAGATTCTGGTTTCAATCTTTACCTATCTTGTTTAGTTTCATGGAAGTTGTTGTTGTTGGAGTTGTTGGAGCAGCTCTTATTATCAGAGTCTTAAAGGTGATCCTCCCTTCCTGTGAAAATAAGTAAGTAATTTTTGTAATTCTTTTTTTGCTGTGATGAAGGCAAAACATTGACTAAAAAAAATCTTCCATGAAGCAGCCTCACTCTGTAGGAAAATGGTAGCAAGAATTCAGTGAAAAAGCTACTGGTAACTTTCCATTCCAAGCACACTTCTGACACATAGGCATTTCAGAGAGACATGGGAAAGTATTTCCTTTGAAATGTCTTTAGCTGAGCTGTCATACTGCCAAATTTTTATTAGGTCTTCTAAGAACTACATTGTGACACACTATTAACATAGTTCCAAGAGAGGAGGGTAGAAACTAGGGCTAAACAATTCCAACATCTCCACATCTTTTCATACTCCTACCGCGTTGGAGTTTTACAGTTGTTCTGAAAGGCCTCAACTGTGGCTTCGCAGATTTGCGTGGGAATTCTCCAAGGGGGACTACTTCTGTAGGCAGTCTCCAAGCCATAGTGACTGGTGCTGGCATAGGTGGCAAGAGGCCACAAATAAAGCTGATTGCCTGCAAGGGCCGTATCCACTCTGCGTGTTACCAGCAACACTAAGATTCCTCGGGAAAGCAAGGTCTCAGAACAAGGGGCAGAAGGATGAATTAGTAACTGCAGGTAATAAATCAGTGTAGATTTAGTGCTGGAATGGGCAAGCATGTGCACTTTAAAGCAACCTAAGTCAGCTCTGGAAGAGCTGTCCCTTGAAACTTTATGTTCTTTGGGAAGCGACTGACTGCACAGCATACTTCATCATCCCCAAGTACAGCTGATGTCTTCAAATGCAGCTGATTGTAGTTAGGTAAAAATGGCCCTGCATGCAGGTAATTTATGTATCCACTCAGGGGTACAAGTGGCCTTGGTCCTTCTGACAAACCAGGAAAATGGAGGGTTGGAAGATAAGGAAGGTTGAAAACTGCAGTGCCAGAAGAGGCAGTGCTTCCCCTGGTATTTCACACAGCGTGCTGTCAGATGGGAGGGCTTCCCTGGTGAGAGCAGAAACAGTGGAGAAACACTTTGTACTTCCCCCAGCAGTAAGTAGCTTACCACTGGCAGTAAGTAGCTTAACACTGCCATGTATGAAACTGAACTAAGCAGAACGAGAAGGAAAATTCTAAACCCAACAAACTGTTCAGCAAAGTGGCTGATGGCCTGGCCATAGCACAGGTCAGTACAGAGTAGAGGAACCAACTTGCAGTAATTTCTCTTCCAGCTGGAGAACATGGGGCTTGTTCATGCCTTGTTAGAGTGTATAAAGAAATTTAACTGTCCCCTCCACTTTAAAAAAACAAATGAACACAAAAAAATAAAAAAAAACAACCCCTAAACCACACAGTTATTTTCTTGCTACCTGTATAAAGGGGTCCTCTAAAGAACAGTGAAGGTTTAACACATGACTGTAAACCAGTAAGAATGAGCAGAACATCTCATCTGGTGAATGACAGTTGCAGATGTGAGTCAGGACCTCATCCCAAGTCTTAAATGCCATTCTGTGTTACACTGATAAAAGTCTAATTTTTAGAACACAGAATTGTTTTGTGTATTGTTTTCTAATGCCAGGTAACTTTACCTTTCAGAGGCATCCTTCTCCTGGATCAAGTCAGCTTTGTACCTGTGACTACCATCAGCCTGCCTTCAGAACTTTCAGACAGGAAAAATAATTTAGATGAGAAAGCATGTACTTAATACTGTATTTACTTTGGAGTTACTGGTTTTTAAAAACACACTTTTAGTGGATCTGATATTTGGCACCTGATCTTAATACCTTGTTTGTTTCCTACTAAGAAAACTAAGTCAGTTGATTAATTGACAAAGGGCCACTCAGGCTGAGGCCCAAAGCTGACTTCCTTGTGCCTCTCCATAAACAAGCAGCCTTTTCAGAAGCTTCAAAATAGATCAGCTGCCTTTTCAGAAGCTTCAAAATAGAGCAGCTTTCCACCTTGAGGGCTACCATTGGTTTTAACTTCTGTGAAGTCACTTTTCCCCACCTCAGACAGGATGCTGGCTGCCTTCACGCCCATAAACCAAGTCAGCTGTCCTAACTCGCAAGATGATGAAATTCAGGGTGTCCTTAAGTCTGCAGACAGCATTCTTCAGAAAAAGAGAATATTGCAAACATCAGCTGTGCCTGCAAACCTAAGCCAAGCTGCCCCACCTGGTTCCAGGTCTCATAGGGTCGAGTGTGTCTTGCAAGGAAGATACCACTACCAAACATTAGTGTTACTCAAAAGATCTGACATTTTATATATGCAAAACAAAAATTTAAAAGGCAGATTCATATTTCAAGCACTTTACATTTTTATGGTCCCTTCTACTCATAAAAATTGTTAGCAGTTGTAACCAGCTTGCTTTTTGTATCTGTGTCTATGAAGTCCCAAAAGAAAAATGAAAATTCTATTAAATTGTACAGAAATACTGGCTTGCTATTGCTGAGTAGGCCCAGTCTGCTCATGCCAGTTTGTACTGTTAACATTTTTAAAATAAACATTTAAATTGTTTCTTAGACTGTGTTCATGTGTGCATTTGTAGTTAGGTAAAACAGCAGCTTGCCAAACATTTCAGACGGAGGGCACTGTTTGTTTCTTAGCTTTTCATTGTTCTTACGTACAAAAATTGTTTGTCAGAAGAATGAACTGGAAAAAAAAAACCTCAGAACTGTAACTACCTGGCACTGGGCTGAGAAGTTATCATATGAGTGATCAGAATTACCCATGTTCAGCTGGAGTTGTTAGAAAAGCTGGGATTCCCCCTCCTCCTGCCCTAAGGAAACATTATCATGAGTTTAATGAGATCCAGGTTGCTCAGCTGCTGGTTCTTACAGATGGTCTGTGACAGGAACAATGCATTGTCTTACTGAACTGACAGCACTGCAGTGATAAAAGGAACATTTCTAACACTGACTTGGCCTTGTAAAAAAAACCAAACCAAACTTCATGACCCAGCAGTGCAGTGTGGTACACACCACATCACCCTAAGGTAACGTGGACAATGCCAAACTTCCCCTTGTTTTTTCATTTTATTTCTTGTTCTAGTACCTTGTGGGTGGCAGAGGGATTGCCACCCATGGCTGAACAGGAAACTGCTAGGACTAGCACAGGAATGGTGACTGCACAGAGAAGAGCAAGTCTTCAAACAGGTGTAAACAAACTTCTCTATATGTGGGTATTCCCTGGCCCCTTCATTAGTGTAGTTCAAGTAGAAGTGATGTACAAGGCTGAAGTTAGCTTCATGTGGGAAAAAAAAATAGTACGGACAAGAAACACAATAGTTCTTCCTTAGTGCACAAGCACAGTAGGAATTATGCTGCAGACGGGAAGTCAGCAGCTGTTTGCATGTGCTCTTTGCATCCCTCCTTATGAAACTGGAAACCAAGCACCTGCAACAGCCACAAGGAGATTTCGTTCTAAACAGCTGCAACAAATGCCTGGTTAAGCCTGAAAGTGTTGGTACTGCTTCACAACTTGGCTGATTTCTGCTAAGTTCCAAAGCATCAGGAAAGAAGTATCACCATTAGGTTAAAGGAATTCTAAAAATAGTGCAAATCTTGAACACAGTAACTGCCAGACAACACTGCTGCTTTATACAGCTGGAGCTACCAAGTCTTAAAAAAGTTAAAGCATTTGTGTTTCTGCATTAGCGTGCACATGGTTTCCCCAAATCACAAGTCTCGTGCCTTTCAGAGGAGTGCTACTCTTGAGCTGGGACCACTCTGAACTATTTTGTAAATCGATTTAAAAACCGCCTCACCCAACCAAGACAGTAAGGAATGGGCAACTGTCCTGCATGCCAGTCACGGTAGGTCTCATTTTTCCAGGACATGAACTGATCAGGATACATGTGCCCTCTAGGGGAAGGAAGGTGGGGGGACTGGGAACTGAAAAACAAAACTGTCACCCCAAAAAAATCCCTGGTAGGGTGGCAGGAGGTTCTTAGAAAGAGCAACATCATCTCCTCATATGGCTCTCACTGCAGCCCTTCCTGCCCTCAGAACCACGTATCACCACCCTGTGGGTTCCAAACCAAAATGAACCTCTGAGCTACAAATTCAGCCTCTACCACCTTTTCTGCCCCATAACCGTGCATTATAGAGATGTTAATTTTGTTCATTCAGAGTGAACAGGGCTGGCTGAAAACTAAACTACTGCTTTTAAATTGAGGTTTACTTTAAGAGTTCTCAAAATATATCGCACTTAGTCTAAGTGGCCCCTTACTGGACTGCTTCCAAGGACCAAAGCTTGCTTACTCTCCCTTCTTACATGGGAGACAGATTGAGTATTTTGGGTTGTTAGCAGTGAATTATGAGAAGAAATCTCCTGGAACAACAGTTGACAGCTATACTCTCATCCTTACATACAAACAGAAAAATAAATATTCACATCAAAATATTGTGTATTTGTATTAACACTGACACGGAAGACTATCCGAAAATAGTAAATTTGTTTTCCATTCTGGAAATGGAAGTCTGTAAATGTACACACCTGTATATTCACCTCAACTTTTTCCTTTCATTTCTGGGTTCATCATGCCAGGTCCGCCCAGGGATTCAGGAGCTCTCACAAGATCTCAGTGTCCTACTTGAGCTTCTCACTGCTGGAAGTCCCTTTTCAGTGCGTCCAGCTGTCTCTCACAACGTAGCGATGAATTTTAGGCACATGAACAAGATGCTCACATTAATGGCATTTACACAGCTGTGTCTTTCAGATGCACTTGCCTCCCGCTCAGAGTGCAACTTTGCGTTAAGCATTTGTCCTTCCCACCTACCTTGCAGCATCTGAAGAGACACATGAGCAGGAATTCCACAGGCAGCTTTATACAGCATGGATCTACCAGCTGGAACAAGTCCAGACTTATTTGATTCATGAAAAATCATGACGTTTACCCATAAGCAGAGCTACAGCTGGCTGCACTGGGAGGAGCTAGGAGGAAGAAGTGTTTCCAAAACAGCAGAAGATGGATAGAAATTAAAGGTGTTTTAGTTACAATTACCACTGTTCAGCAAAATCTAAAGTTATTACCGGGACGGTTACTGCAGAACCACTCTCAGATAATAAGTGGCATGTAGAAGCAGTTAAGTAAAGAAAAATGAGAATTTAGATTTTATGTCAATTGTAAAGTCAGGGTTATGAACTGAGCACAAACACAACACAGGCTGCCTTATCAGAACAGCCTTGCCAGAATAACCATGTAAACCAGGACCCAACTCACCAGTCAAGAGTTTTGCTGCTTGCAGTACCAGACAGTCAAGGAAAAAAAACGTAATTCAGAATTAATGCCAGAAAGCTTTTGATTTCTCAGACTAACAAGGAAACTACATATGACAGCATCACTGCTGGCTGCACGGAATTAGTTTACACTGGCTGGACGTATTTTAATATTATTTAACAGCTACTGTAAACCCATGATGATCTTACCCCTTGCTCAGACTTCACTGACTCCACTGACCGTTCCAGTGTGAGCGTTGCTGTTCCACATCTCAGCCTTTGTACAGGTTCTTTAACAACAGTTTAAGGGTAGAATTCTCAAAAATCAGCTAGGGAAACCATCTGTGTAATTGCGTCTTGTTCATCACACTTTCAAGTTCTCAGCATCCCTGACTCATTTAGCAGGGCTAGTTTGGGGGGATTTATTGACACAACAGCAATTTTTCAAGAGTAAATACTCTGATGAAAGGAGTTCTAGTATTAATTTTAAAATCTTGAAAATCAAATCAGATACCATCAGCATTTTAGAAAAATGGGTGACTTCAGCTAGTTTAAAGACAGCTAGGCAGAACTTGCATTTTAGAAAAAAATTTATTTAGACATCTGTTGCTCTTAAATTACAAAAGTTAAAAAGAGCACGCAGTGCACTGACACATCACTGATTAATTCTAAAGCTGTTTTAAGACATAAGGTGGTTTCTTCAAGAGAAGACAACTCAACATGATCCAAACTCAACTATCCATTTCTCATATTTCTCAATGTCCGCAGCAGAAACAGATTTAGAAACCTTCTTCAAAGCTATTTCAAAGTCTTCCATTGTTGTTGGCATGTGCATTTCATCTCGGGGAAGATTTCTTATTTCTTCTGGTGTCAAGCCTTCAATACGTCTCCTCATAGCCATCAACGATGCATCTCTAGTCAGAAGAGTAAGAAAATAAAATCATTACTCGATGCACGATGGTGAGTTCAGTTGTTTGAAAGGCTCAACATAGCATTCCAGTTAAGGTGGTGCATTCAACGAGATTCAATAAAGAATTGTAAATTTTTATGGGAAGATCTCCAAGTGCTTGTACAAGCTACAGTACCACATTATCCATATTTTTCAAATACGTCATTATCCTCACCGGATGTCTGAACGGCTACTATTTACAGGCCAGGCAAAAGAGGTGAAGACAAACTGGTTTAGCTGATGTCACTGTATGCCTATGATATAGCTGCTGTTTATAGTACTTTTAAAGAGGAACAAGGCAATAACAGTTCCACTCCTCCTAGATGTAGAAGGAGTAGCTGGAGTGTTTTGAATGTTTCCTGGTTTGAACAGGAATCCCACTTCAAAGACAGAGGAGTCAACAGTATCTACCTGCAACCTGTACACTCAGAGCTAAATGTTAAATAACAAAATCTGTTCTGTCTGTAGCTCCTCAAACTTCTGGCCTTAATGAGCACTGAGTGTTTTTACAAGTGTGTAATTCTTTTGTGTTAGGTTTGAATACATTTGGCTTTCCAGCAGTAAATTGGGTAGCAGCAGGTGATGAGCTGGTGAGGTGATAATTAGATAACACTGGAAGGCTAAAGTTCCTGCTAATTCATTGTTATATATCTTATAATAACAAGAAAATGCTGCTTATTTGTCTAGCAGTAAAAAAGATGGAAGTGTAATCTCAGTAATATCACAATAGTATATTGTGTTATATCAGGCGGTGAGAATCCAAAGAGAGAAAAACTTACACGTTGTCTTCCAGAAGGATTTACAGAAATGGTTTGAGCATATTCTGTTTCAGTACCATCCCCTCCCCCCCCTAAAGGAAACCATAACTGACAGACTTCGGGAATTTACTAAATAATTCACAGAATATTCCAAGTTGGAAGGGACCCACAAGGATCATCGAGTCCAACTCTTAAATGAACAGCCTGTACAGGGATCGAACCCACAACCCTGACATTATTAGCACCATGCTCTGACCAACTGAGCTAATCTCAGTGTTAATTAATAAATTAGAATCTGTAATACAGGAACTAGAATTTCAGAACAACCAAAAGGATGCCTTGTTGAAGTCCATCTCAACCAAGTATCACCAGGCTTCGCTGTTACAAGATCATCTGCAAACCATAAGCTACTGTTACACAGTGGGGTGGGGGGAACATTCCATGCATCTAATTTGCTTCCAGACATCAGTTAAAAAAACCAGAAAGTCCCAGCAAAAACAATCCAGCCAACCAAGCAAAAAGCCCACCATATCTCAACACACTGACAGAACTGAAGTGCAACTGCCACCACTTCCTTTTGTAAAGTCATTTTATGGACAGTCATTCCAAACTGAATTCCTGGTGCTTTCCTCAAATGCACTCTTGGTGCCTGAAGAAGCACCAAAGCTGTATTCAAAAAACAGGCAGCCATCCACTGGAATACACAGCAGAGGCCAGTTCTGTTCCAAAGGCCTTTCAATATTCACAGTCCACTCAAAACAATGATTCAAAGTTAGCTCACACTTACATCTAATCTGCAGTTTGGATGCATTTTGTATTTCCTGAATGTCATTTTAAAATGAAGGTTCACCTTCATTTCCCATGGCTATATGCTGACTGCTAGGAACTGTAGTGTTACCTTTGGCTGGTTTTCACTCTGGCTCAGCAAACTTTGGACTTCACCTCAAATTCCTTAAGATAGGAGGATCATTTCAGTAAACCAGAGTTCTTGGTCCACTTATTCTTATGTTTTGCCTGTGTCACTAGCAAGGACTGTCATAGTATACAGGTTTGAACTTTACTATGCTTATATACTGAGAGCCTGAACCATAAAAAAGCACTTTTTTATCCACGTTTTTTTGTCTCAATGTAAATGAAATTATCATATCCAAGAGCCATTTCTCCTGACACCATGAACAAAATGTAAATACACAGGCTAATACGAATACTTTCTTAGTGATTTCAAATCACATACATCCAAATCCCAGTTCATCTGGATTTCTGCTTGCTGCCACCTCAGTCATTGCTTAGGAGACTGCCACAAATGGAAGATTCAGATGTTCCTTTGTGTTTGTTTAATGTTTGCCTTTTTTTTTTGTTTAATAGTATTTGTACAAATGGGCTTTGGTTAAAAAAATCAAAAGTAACTACGCACAAATACATACACGCAAAATTCACTGAAAAACATTACAATTGTCTTCAGTTCTAAAACTAGTGTATTGATATTCAGTATAAAATTAATTACAAACAACGAACAGTAAGACTGGAGGAGACAAACTGCAGCTAAAATGCACAAAGCAACAGACCAAATAAACTCTCTTTCGTATAACATGAACCTATTAGCACAAACTCCTTTCAAAGCAGAACCAACACCAAGACTGATCAAAAGAACACCACAAATTCATCTCACAAACCTACAAATGAAAGAAATCTGCACAACACAGATTCGGAGCAACTAACATACCATTCTTTTCCCAGACATTGCACAAGGTTTGTTCAGGAAACTGTACTGAGGCTCCAAACTTTTAGCTCAGCCTGCAGCGGCCCCGCTGACAGAGCCTTTGGTGGCAGCTTTGTGTACAGGCTACTTGCTTTCATCCCTGTGGCACAGCACACTGTCCTCTCAGCTGTGCTCACACATGTCTGCAGAGCCGTGTTAGGAATCTAGGCAAGAAACGGATCCGCGTTGGAGGAAGTAGCCAGGAGGTGCTTTTACTCCAGCTCTCTCATCCTGCTCAAAGCACAGCACCACAAAAGTTGCGCTGGAACAACTAGGAGCTCAAGCCTTGCCCTGGCACCTCCAGTGCTACCTCCAAAGCCTGAAAGCAGCATTACACAGGTGCTTATCAGATGACAAGCATCTTAAGCAGCTCCAGTTCTCTGTCCCCTACTGCAGATCCCAGAGTTTGCCACAACTGGGCCAGTGCAAGTCTTTTGATGTAAACGGGACAACTGACACTTGTCTCTTAATAGATCAGTCCTTTCCTGCCCTTTCCAATTTTTCAAAGAAAATATAAGGGAATGATTAGAAGGTATTTTTAGTCAATTATTTCAGGAATCTAGGCTAGAGAATAGGCCCACAAACAACTGTATGCCAACAGTACAGAGGAGACAGGGAAATGGAGGAGGTAGCAGAAAACTTTAGTCAGTCTGACCACAAAAACCAATGTGCTGAGTACACAGGTCTTGTACCATCACACAAGGCTCTACACCTTTTCCATGTCATGAAGGAAGAAAACTCCATGTTTTTACTTTCATTATTCCAGCCTCTATCACTGTTGTCTCTTACACATGGATTTCTGCAGAAGTCATATAGCCCAAGCAGAATGACCACAACTCTAAAAGTTAAAAGTTTACCATCCTCTGGATAGTCCTCATGCATGGAATTTAGTCTACATGAAAGAAGGTGGAATTTTACCGAAATCACAGATTATTTGAATACTAGGTTGCAACTACTCTTCAAATGGAAATTTAGGTAAATATTAATGCAGTATTTCACCTCTTAGCCATGCATAAAAGACAAGTTACAGTCCATTTTTATCCAATAACTTTAATCATGTAAACTGGTTGTCTTACAAACAGTTTTCCCAGAGTTTGCAGCAGTGGTAACACAAATGATGCAATGTTAACTTACCTGCATACATTGGTAATGTCTGCACCTGAATAACCCTCCATTTTCTCAGCTATGTTTGCAAGGTCAACATCATCAGCCAGTTCCAGCTCTTGCAGATTTATTTTTAGGAGTTCTTCTCTACCTTTGGCTAATCAGAGAAAATAAAATTGAGTCGATACACTTTGCTTTCTTAAGATAAATAATAAATTGAAGGAGAATAACAGGGAAGAATCAGAAAAGGGACACTGTACTGGCTACAAGAGTAAATGTTCATGTTTAGATTTAATCTGGTCCTGAATCCATAAGCGAATTTGCATACATCAATTTGATTTTTAAAACAAGTGATCAAAACTAAAGGAATATTGATGAAGTTTAGATTTTAGAATTTTTAACCACTCCTCTCCCCAATTCTTCATACCTGACGGTAAAGGAATGTAAATTCTCTTTTCTAGTCTCCGTCTTAGGGCTTCATCAATATCCCAAGGAAAATTAGTAGCAGCAAGTACCATGACCATCTTAGAAGGATCATCATTTTCAGTAGCCCCCCCAACACCTACAATGGAGAAAAAAGGAGGTAAAATATACATATGCTTTCTGAAATTTCATGTACAGAGAGAACAGTTCTGAAGCAGCTACTCTATTGCAGTTTAATGAGCCCAAGCACAATAGAATCACCAAGCGCAGCAGGGTTCACTTTTTCACCTCTAAGACAGCCTGCAAACATAAATGGAAGCTTGGTTTAAACAGGAGCAGAGGCACAGGCTACTGCTCAGACCAGGAAGTTCCTCTCTATCATGGCTAGAATGGTTTAACAAGAGGGTTGTTTGTACTTCTGCTGCAATAGTGGGTCAATTTTCACATCAACATCTTGTAGCAGCATGTGAGGAAACAAAACAACCCCCAACACAATCACCACACCAAAAACCGACATCCCCCACAGTACTGACCAACAGCCACACAAAAGCAGCATGACTTCCCTACAAGGTGTCTTCACTTCTGAAGTCAGGCCAAAGGTTTCATATGTACTGTACAAACTGCTGAAGTGAATGCTTAAATTTGGTGGACTAAATCACAGCTTCTCAAAGACAGATAGAACACCTCAGTTTCTAAATACTATGAATCTGCTACAATAGGAAGAAGGTAATTTTGTTAAAGTTGCTACTCTCTGCACCTACTGTTTTTGCTTAGAACAACAGGATTGGGCTGTGGGATAGCCATTGTACCTAGTCTGCCTGAGAGTCTGCATATAAAACACCATTTATGAATGCCTAAGTAAAAGGATTCAAATAGTTGTTACTAATAAAATCAGATTATGTACATACTTCATATGAGAACACTATTACATTTCTGCTGCTCTTTAAAGACAAAAAAAAAAAAGAGTACCAACATCAGAGAAGGAGAAATAAATATGCAAATCTTCTGACTCATGGAATTCTATCACAAATCAGTCCATAGATTAGCACTTCTCAGTAGTTCCTTTCCTTCTCTCTGCTCCCTAGAATATAAAAAGGATGCCTCTATAGCAACTCTGCGTTGCTACCTACTTTTGAACTTTGTTGATTTGTGAAATATTAGCCACATACCTGTAGTGAACTCAGTGTTTTAAAATGAAAAGTCTCCCAACCACTTCTATAAAACAGAAGATCTTCACTTGTTATTTATATTTTTAGGAGAAAAAGAGATCCCAAAGGAGTTAAGTTTAATGCTGCCTTTGAAGTTTAAATAGAAACAGGTAACAGGTTCTTTTGAACCACTTTTTACTTAATTTTGAAGAAATGAGTGATATGCCAGGCAAAGACTGAGAGAAGCAGGTTTTTTTTCTGCTGCTCTTTTGAAATCTTGTATCTTTCACTGAATCTTCCTTATTCTGGGTCACTAATAGAAGATAGTAGCTCAGAGGCCAAAAGACTGTTTAATAACATCACTTGTAGCTTTTAACCCCAATTTCATGTAAGGCTTTCAAAAAACTGCTTCTGAAGAATGAAGTTTTTCTTTTTACGTTTGTTTTTCCCTTTTATTTTTTTTTTTGGTCCCTCAAGTTTCCTCCGGTTCAGCAGTTCCCAGTGATCAGGTTATTTACCATCCATCTGAACCAGCAGTTCTGCCTTCACACGTCGGCTGGTTTCGTGCTCCTCCGAAGTTCCCCTGCGGCTACAGATGGAGTCTATCTCATCAATAAATATGGTTGTCGGGGCATAAAATCGAGCCTGAAGAAAGCAAAAGATAAAGCAGAAGCTGAAACAGCAGTCTACTCCCATTTAAGAAGTAGCAGCATATTCAGAGCTGAGTAATGATGTATTTACCCTGTTCCATCAGCTCCTAAGCATGAAAGGATCCCCACCCTTCCCCCTCTTGGACCCCAGCACTCAGGTATGCATGTGCATTCATTCACAGCATTTGAGTAGAAGAGATTTTGGCAAAGTCCTCTAGTTGTTAGGGCTATAAACAAACATTTAGTAAGATATAGGCTGTTTTCCACATTAGGAGTAACATTTTTAACTGTGAAAGTCATCACAGAATGCTTGAATAAGACTTCAGTTAAAGCCAGGATGAATGTTAAG
This sequence comes from Cnemophilus loriae, assembly GCA_013397755.1. Classification (NCBI taxonomy): domain Eukaryota; kingdom Metazoa; phylum Chordata; class Aves; order Passeriformes; family Corvidae; genus Cnemophilus; species Cnemophilus loriae. The sequence goes on from VZTF01007531.1 coordinate 698,080, forward strand.
GTGGGACACCATACATGGAACCTGTCCAAAAGACAGGTCAACTACAAAATAACTGACCTTTTTGAAAACAAGAGCATTTAAAGACAAGGATCCAGGATAATAAAAGCTACTGTCTTCGAGCAGTTGAGATGCTGTTCACTGTGTTATCTGCATTTTTGACCAACCACATTAAATGAGCTGGTATCATGCCTAGCAAACTATAAAGTAAAAGATTTTTTATTTCCTGACTTTTCTGATTACTGTAATTGCAACTCTGCTGTCCCCTTCAGTACTGGGCACCCTAGCAAACACTGCATGCAAACCTGGTAACACATGGAAAGAGCCCATTTCAAGTATTACGTGCTCTGAAGCCAGTCACAGTTTGGAAGGCCACTTCTTTTGACCACAAACAAAAAACCACCCACAAAAACAACAAAACACACAGCCTAAATAGGGTTCTCACCCAGAAAGCAATTAATTCCATCCCTAGATTTACATTCAAGTATGTTCTGCAGCACTCACCAGCTTATAGTGAGCTACCTCTAACATAGCAAGCTAACCCTGAAAATAAAAGACGACCTATTTTTCAGCTGTTATAAATCCATTTAGGAATAACCTTGAAATGCAAATGGTCAAATCAGAAAGGCCTCAAGCATTTGAAGCTTGGAGAGCTGTTTATGTATGCTGTGAGTTTGAAACCTTGGTAAGGTTTCACTGTTCCAGAGATGATCCTACTTCATTATCTCACTGTTCATGTTCAGAAACTTAAATCACCATTTCAAACAGCAGACGAACAAGTTTCTCAGATTCTCCTCTGTATTTTGAGGTAAGTGTGGAAGAAGAAACATTGAAAAAAGTTGTCTTGCATTCAGTGGCCACAGCTTTTGCTAGGAGGGTCTTTCCAGTACCAGGAGGACCAACCATCAACACACCCTATCAAAATGAAAAAGAACAACTTTTAGGACAATAATCAGAACAGAGAATTTTACAGTTTGTTTAGTGTAATAGTAAAATACTGGCTGGAAACATTCCCTTGAAAAGTTATTCAAAGGTAAGTAATGAATACTATTGCTGACTCACAAACACATAGCTGAAGACAGTAGAGGTACCTGGCTGACATCTTTATTTCGTTGTTATTATTTACCATAAATTTTATTACTAAAACGTGGAAAGAATTTATTTAAACTGTAAAACATTTGAAATTTCTTGTTCTGCCAAGATCCAATCTTAAAGTCCTACTTATGATCGCAGGAACAGATCTTTTCATACCTTCCATGGTCTTCTAATCCCCTTGAAAAACTCTGGCATCCACATTGGTAAAACGACAGCTTCCTTAAGCAGCTTTTTGGCTTCTACTAAATCAGCAATGTCATCCCTGACAAGAAAGAGAAAGTTGTTTGAGAGATTCAGACAACGCGCAAAAGAATCACGCCACAGCTCAAAAAACCTCACAATTAAACTTACTGTTACACATTGGCTCTCCCATCCCAATTCATTATCCTGAATTATTTCTGTTGTAACAGCAAAAGCCTGTAACAACTGCAATTGACATCTGGCTGGTAGACTCCAGCTGGATGCAAAAGCAAAAAAACCACAAATTATTCCACTAGAGCACCACTGTCAGTATTCAGAGAAAGGCAAGCAGAAGAACGCAGTTTGGTTAAACTTAGGCTAACTACCAATTATGCTTTCTTGTTTTGCTGAGAGGTTGGATGTCCCTGAAACTTAAATACCATCTTTCATTGTTACAAAAAACAACTTGCTGAAGACTAGTAAATGGAGTGGAATTAAATAGAATTTTTAGAATTCTTTTTCAGAGTTACAAATCTATTAATTCTTAGATATCCTATAGGCTGGTTTTATTTCCTTGAGAGTAACTTTGAAGGCATTCTTATTATCAGCATGTGCTCAAGTAACATTTTGGTTTCAAAACACATCTATATGAAGAATTAGTTTCAAATCTGAAGTCGTAATTTAACATTCAATTTAAAAACTGAAACATATTTAAATATTAAACTTAAATACACGACAGTTGCATGCATACAAAGTGTTTTGTGGGACTGTTCAGTTTTTTTAAAGCCTACTTTATTTGCAAGATTTTTGCTCATTTAATCCTCACAAAACCACCTAAGCTTGGAAACATTCAAAACACAAAACAACCTTTGTATAAGGTTTAATATTTAACACATTTATGTAAAGGTACTGGCACAGGATTATATTTTATACTAGTGGCCACATCACGTCCAACAACATTTCAAAGGGCTCCTATATTGACATAACTTCTTTATTAATCAGTTTTCTGTCTTGATATGCCCCAGAGTAGCAAAACAGTTTTTCAAATGAAGAGACACTGACAGACATTAGAAACTTTTGCATTGCAAAAGAGTATCTCAAAAATTGATTTTAGGACTCTCAGAAAATTTTGAGAAGCCTTGTATGGCCAGATTGGACAGGACTTTAGGCAACCTGATCTAGAGAAAAATGTCCCTGCCCATGGCAGGGGACTGCTTTAGCTGATCTTAAAAGGTCCCATCCAGCCCAAAGCATTCTATGAATCTACGTGTGGGAAAAAAAAAATTTTGAGCTCTAGAAGTATTCAACTACCTAAGAAGTTTAGTTGCCTCTTTAAAGGCAGTAAGGAAAACCCATATGTACTTTTTATATGTAAGTATCTGTTAAAATACTTAATTCTTGTCATATCATGTGAGAGGAAATAAAAACAACAGCTCAAGAGACTATCAGCAGTACTCAAACTTACCATCGAATGTTGGGATTCTGAGAAATTATATCTCTTTCCAAAGCTTCTACTAAATCTTTGTCATATCCAGTACAATCAAATTTCTTTGGTTCAGACTCTGAAATCTCAGATGTGGATTTGCTCTACATATAAAGGATATAACAATGTAAATACATAACAATAGTTATGCTACTAATGAATTTTTATCACAAGTCCACAAGAGCATCATATTTTTAGAAGGTAGCAACATAAACCAGCATGAAAATTATGAAGCACCCGTATTGCAGCTGCACTGCAGGATGGATCTGTGTGTTTCACCCAGATTTCTGTACTGCCCTGGTTCCATTTCCTTCCCCCCAAAGCCAGCATATTGTACTGATGCAGTTTCTTTGCTTTGGTACCTAATCAAAACTGCATACACCTATCCCAGTGTAACAGTTTCTGCCTCTTCTCCCAGAGAAATCTAAAACTATCTGAGACAGAGTAGTGGGAAATTATGTGTAAGAACGTGTCACACTGAGAGTATCTCAAATTCTCTAAGTGTCATAAATATGCCATGTACATGGGACACAAAAAAGAGAAATTAAGCATGATTTCCATATGTTGAATGAGCGATGGTGATCTGCAGGGAGACCACAGGGGTAAAACCAGAGCTAATTAACTGGTACAGAAGCATGGACATGAACAGCAGAGAAACAGCTCTGCAGCAGAGTCGAAGCAAAGAAGCTACACAGTTGAAAGGGCTCAAACGGCAGAGACCATGCAACTGAAAGGAAATAAAATGCACTACACATACCCTGGTTTTATATATTTAACAGCAAGCACTGGTGATGACAGAACAACTGTAAAAGAGAAAAAGAGACCTATCCTGTCTCTCTGTGGGTATATTCTGATGGAGAGAGGATTATCGCTCAAAGACAATCTAATTTAGCTCCTAATAAAAGTAGTATCTTACACAGCTAAACAATTCCACCCTTGTAGATTATACTATCTCCACAGGCCATGACACCTTGCCACAACTTAAGGTTGCTGAACCTAACAAACCATTGCATGGATATTTTGATTTATTTAGACCCTGGAAAACTATGATTCTACTGTTTCCTGTATGGTCTCTTACCGTGGTCATCAGCTAAGTTTATGGAGACCAGAGCACAAAGCAAAAATTAAAGCACTCTGATTGCCAGGAACAGATCATACTTCAGGTATGCTGGAGTTTTGTTCATTTACAACTGAAGAGAGTATGGGGCTAGCAACAGACTTCAAAAAAAAAAAAAAAAAAAAAAAAAAAAAAAAAAAAAAAAAAAAAAAGGTCTCCTTTAAGGATTAAGTAAATCTTGATATGCTTTGGAAGAGGCAAGTCAATCTTGGTTTAAATTACAGTCAAAGCAATTAAGCCACAAGGACATCCCATGTGAATGACCTCCACCAGGCTCTACCTCAGAAATTCAGTGGTATCATTTTAAAAAACTGCCTTCAAGTTGAAGTAAACACATCACAGAATCACAGAATGGGTCAGGCTGGAAGAGACCACAGAGGGTCATTTGGTCCAACCTCCCTGCTCAAGCAGGGTCATCCCAGAGCACATGGCACAGGATTGTGTCCAGATGGTTCTTGAGTATCTCCAGTGGGGGAGACTCCACAGCCTCTCTGGACAATCTGTTCCAGTGAATGGTTATCCGCATAGTAAAGAAGCTCTTCCTCATGTTCAGGTGGAACTTCCTGTGCATCACTTTCTGCCTGTTTACCAGATCCCAACTTCCCAGAGCGACTATTTGGTTTTAATTAATCCATAACCAACACTGTGCACAAAGCAAAGACACCCTACAAGGTGAGATTCAAATCAGCACACTGACGTGAACAGAAGAAACATTTTATAGGCATGTCATTTTATAATACACTCAGTAGTAAGAAAGCATGACTGAGTTTCACAACTCCATTAAGTTATTTGCAAGTTTACCTTTTCCTCCTTTCCTTTATTTTGCTGATCCTTTTTTTCCCGGCTGCGGACTGCCTTCCCTTTATCGTTGGGATTCCGAGAGGATGGACGGTGAGAGCCTCTGACAGCTGCACTTACACGATTATTGTGACCTCTGCAATCACTGCACGGAGCAGACTGACGCTTCCTGGGTCCTGGCGAAGGTCTAATTAGTTGCAACACATGCAAAAAGGCTCAGTGTAAAGCCACTGGTGAGCACTACATAACCAAATCAACTGGTCACAAACTGAAAAGCCATTTTGGTCAAGATAAAAATCTGTATGTCAGAAACAAGACAGATAATTTTTAGATGGTGACTAAAAATCCACTTTCTCTCTGCCACAAGCTCAGGGTCCACTTGCTTAAAACAAGTGCCTTGCTTTGTATATTTCATCAGTAGAAGTAATATGGAGCTTAGAAAACATTAACAAACAAAAAATTCTCCTTATCACCATGGTCCTCGCTTCTCTACACAATGAAACAAAGGTTTTTTGGGAATGACAATTTTACTTTCATTTCCTTTTGCTTCCGCTTCCTTTGAAAGAAAACGTGTATGTGAGGCCTCCAGTTGTTGGAAATGAAACTACTTCCAGAAGTATCTATGAATAAACCAGTACTGTGACTGGTTTTCTTTTGGATTTCTTTTTTTAAATGGATTTCTTTTTTTAAAATTCAGTTTCTTTCCCATACAAGTTCATTACTCTCACAGATATACTTTTTCCAAGGGCCTCCCTAAAATTCCAGCATTAATAAGCTACCAGCCAAGTTTAAGTTCAGGAATATTTCCAGAGAACAGAAAATCTAAGTCTCTGATTTGGAGAGCATTTACTGAAACCAAATTATGTGTTTGGATGCATAATTTGTGTCAGGATCCTTCACACAATACCTTCACAGAAATTGTCTTTAACTGATTCGCACTACAGATCTCTTCAGGATGAAATGCGTATTATTCTACATGAATATGCTGATGGTAAGACCTAAGTGTTAGGAGTACTTTCATTCTCCAAACGGAGTTTCTACCAACCTACACTTTTATTTATGAACACCTATGAATACCACTCCAAAGCTCAAAACGAATGAACAGCGTGATTCCACATTAATTTCCACCTCAGTTTGCGAGTTCTGCTATCTCAAGATGGGAATTGATGCAACATGGACCAAGCGTTCACTGGGGCTTTTTCATATTGCCACAATTCAATACTTCAGCAGCTGGCAAGAGAAATGGATCAGGAACAGTTCTCTCAAGACCTTCCCTTTTTATAAACATGAGTTTGTGTATCTTTTCTCCAGAAACCCTCAAAATATTAGGAAAGTTCTACCTCTCAGACTTTATCCTTCCATAACATTTGACTGAATTTGGCTAAGAGTATTCCAAAGTTACTAAATGAGATATACAGAAATCGTGCGACCACACAAGACCCAGTTTGTTCAGAAGGCGGCCTTAAAATAAATCAATTTAAAAAATAAACATTAAAATGTACCCATAGAGACTGAAGGTGTCCCTCTGCGAGAAAATGCTTCTAAGTTCAAAGCCTCAAGCAATAATTTGACAATACAGCCAAAGTAATCTAACAGTCACTTTCTGTCAAAATGCACAGTTCTGTGTCTGCTTTGCACGTACTCCTGTCCCCTCCTTTATGCTACCACTGGCATGTGTTAGAACTGCCAGTGACCCAGGTCAGATAGCTACTCACAAAAAAAAGCCAAACAAAAAACCACTAGACACACAAAACAATGTCTTTAGCATCCTGAATTAGCTAATTAATGCTAACAGAGACAAAAGTGAAATAAAATTAAAAACCAAAAACCAAACAACGTGGGCAACAGTGTGTGGCTGTGTGGGGGAAGAAACTTGACATTAGTCAGGCCTATGTAAGGTAAAACCCCCAGAACATTCTGGATGAGGCTGCCTCAAAATGACACCTCCTTCACCACGAATGGTGTCAAGCTGCTGGTGTGAGTGTTACACAGTAAGTTCAAGAACAAAAATTACACCACAGCAGGCTGAAGTCAAAGCACACTTTGTCCTGATAAATATTAATTTAGGTCTTCAGGTTTCCTCTTACCTACGTTCAGCAGGTACTGGCAAAGACCAGACTTCTGCATCGTGAGCTGGTAATTCTTGTTGTGAGGCTTTCAATGGAGTATTGTCTAGTTTAAAACTCTCCAGTGTTTTCATTATATCTTTCACATGCTTAGCTTCCACACTTATCTCCTGCCAAACCTGATTTAAAA